>CM028382.1:89233405-89269323 GCA_013146195.2 Codonopsis lanceolata
AAGCATACACATTAACGGGCAGAGATGTACGTGCCACCATATCATTGGTTGCCGAGAGCATCCTTAGTTGTCATAGCAAAAACTCTTCCTTATGCCTTGGGTTTGTCTTGTCCCCACTCCCGAGCCACTTGTTGAAAGTACTTTTGAGCGGCTCAGGGCGGTTCTGATCATGTGCCCCACCTACCACGCTTAAAACATGCCCCTAACCACGATAACAAGGCTTGTTTGGATGCCAACCACAAGTGCGGCACGTATCGTTTCTTCTCTAACTAAAATTTGATCCCCGATAATGACTTTGAGGCGATTCATGGTGGCGAGCCCCCTTTGAAACGGTTTTCCTCGGTGGCCCTTTTCTTGTTATCGTAACCACCACTTCCTTGACCACAGATTGTCTCCTGGTACCTCAGGCTATCCTCAGAGTTCCTCTTCTTATCTTCCTTTTTGCGGTACTCGGTGACTCTGCTCGATCACTCGAGCCCGATCCGTAACCTCTCTGCATGAGTTGGCAACTTCAAAGTCAAGTAACCTTAAAACCGATTTTGACTGTTGAGTCCTCTCTCAAATTTCTTGCCTTATGATCCTCATCCTCAAAGAAATTAGGAGCATATCTCGACAACTTTGTAAACTTAGCATTGTACTCATCCACATTCATAGTCCCTTGCTCCAAGTTGAGAAACTTCACTAGCCTCCGTTCTCGCACACCACGAGGGAAATACTCTTGTTAAAAGCCTCCCGAAACATCTCCCAAGTATAGGTGGCCACACCGCTTGCTCAGGCAGCCTCCTCCTATGACTGTGGCCTGCTGGGCATGTTCCAGTGACCGAACAGGCCACAAAATTTAAGAGGGCCCCCAAAATATTTCGCCTAACTGCTACCCATTTACTCATTTAGGCACTTACTATCCCTCAATCATCCTCATTCTCCTTCTCGCTTTTTCTCTCGATCTACTCACCGGCCACCGCCCGTAATGGATGTCGACGAATGGACTCTAAGAAGCCTTGGAAGCTTTCTCCGCTTAGCTCACCGCCAATAACCTTTTAGTTCAACCCTTCTTCAATCTTCGCTTCTTTCCCTTCCATATTTCAAAGCAAAATGCAAAAAGTTGGGGTTGTTTGGGTCCTATTTCTAACTGAACCAATTCGTGTGAATTTGAAGCCTTGAATTGAAGTTTCGGTTTTTGCGAAGTTGATTGTGTAAGCGCCCAAGTTCCAACATTTCAATTTACTTTTTATTCGGTTTTCTAGGACATTGAATTTCATATAAATGAATTTGGAGGAAAACAATTATATACTGTAGGTCTATAATTGAGACGGAGAAGAAGAAGAGGAGTTTGTGGAAAAAGTTAAAAGGATGTCCCCCACATCTATAGATCATTTGTCTTATAGATCATTTGTCTTATTAGGATGTCCCCCACATCTATAGATCGTTAGGAGATATTGTTTTGTGTTTTTTTTTTAACCTTTTAGCAAGATCGATACTTGTTTTCCCAGCTTTTTCCATTCTTCTTTCGCTCCAAGTCCATTGGCATTTATTATTTACATATTAGATTATTTAACAGTTTGTGATGAGTTATATAGTAACTTCGTTCCTATATAACTTGTGTGTGTATTATAATGATATAGTGATATTCTGAGAATTTATGAAATATATAAATTTTTTTTGGTATTTAAGTTTTATTAATTTTGGGCCTAATATTAAATTTAAGACGGGGCCCCAAAAAAGTCAGGACCGGCACTGCCTATGACTCCTACCACTCACTAGCCTCACCTTCCAACACAAAGGTGGCAAATCTAGCCTTTTGCTCGTCGGTACAAGTCATGGTTCCGAATATTTTTTCCATATTTTTCAATCATTCTTCCGGTTTCTCGATGCCAAGTGCACCAGAAAAGGTTTTAGGTTTCCACCTTTGGAAAGCTTCAAGGGGGTCCTTAGCGGATGCTTGGTTCTGGGGTTGTGGCTGTGGTTGGGGTTGGGGTTCAGGTTGAGGTGGTGGTGGTGGTTGTTGTTCTGGTTGGGGTGGTGGTGGTGGTTGTTGTTCTGGTTGGACAATGGGTGTAGTGTTTGCCTGACCCATATTTGCCAGGACGGCCTGCGTGAGAGTTTGAAGGAGAGTCACAAGTGTTGGGTCCAAGGGACCGAGACCATTGACGTTGACTCCATGCTGCTCCTCACCAGCAACCCCGGAGGTAGAGTTTTCCTCGACTCTTCCCCCACGATTAGTTTGTTCGCGACCACGCCCACGCCCTCTTGCGCTCGAGCGACCTCCACGAGCCATCTAATATTGTTTCATGGATAACAAAGTGTCACACACAGATAAAGTAGAAATATATTTCTACCTAACATCTTTTTTTAAGCTTAACCCTTAAGGCTTAAATGGTTATTACGCCAAAAGTTCCTCGGCATCGACTGAGAGGATGTAGGGTACCAGACAAATCAAACGATATGCATTCAAACAAGGCATTTATATTATCCTTGAGGAATTTTCATTACATCCAAAATAAGTCCAAACATGAGACTTTAACCCACAACCAAGTGGAAAACAAAAAGGAGCTGATAATGTCCTTAAAAAAAACCCGATTATCTTAAGGTACTACAAGTCACTATATCCAGCCATTAGTGTGCACTCTCTCGGCTATCGCCCCCTCTTCCTCGTCGGACTCAGAGTCCTCGGACTCGCTTTCCTCCATCTCGTCATCTGCCACGCCATCCTCCCCCTCCTCTGAATCCAAGTCAACCTGTATGGGGTTCAGGAAAGACCCCAACTTGTCCTCTAGAGCTTCGTTGATGGTTTGGGTGAGACTAGTGCTCACTAAATCAAGCACATGCCTAGCATTCTTGGTTGCTTGCATTTGGGCATTCAGGTGAACCACAAGCTCATCCTTAGCATCTTTCATCCTACGGAAGACACGACGGGAACGAACCAACTTCGCATGTACCTCATTAAACAGCCCTCTAGGTACCGAGAGGGATTGATTAGTACAGGTCTTCCTAGCAGTTTGCCGGGTTCGCACCATTCCTACACATAACTAATCAATGTATTAGTCCTTCTAAAATTAAACCCAAATTTCGATAATATTCTTATCTCTACCATCTTATTCTTAATTTTATCTTAACCCTTAGAACCTATAACCCCAGGAACTTAACCTGCCTCTGATACCACTCTGTAACGCCCCAAACTCGGTATCGACACTGCGGTCCCACAATTTGGCCACGTCACCATTACTAAATACTAAACCACAAAATATCCAAAAATAAAACATTACAATTTCTCTAACCAGAACACATTACTATCTATTACAAATCCCAAGAAGAAATGGCTCCACCAATTCCAAAACAAATAATTGTTCATTAAAATAACTGTAACAGAACGTCAAAGGTAAGGAATTTATGCTTACACGAGTCACCCTCCACACGGTCCACTCGAGCCCAAAAAGGTCTCAAATTGACTTACGACCTGAAGAAAAGTAGAATAGGGTGAGCGAACATTGCCCAGCAAGTTCATATACAACTCTTCCGGTTTCTAAGGAGGAGTTGACCACAAGAATTAGATTTTGCCAAAAAGTCAAATAGTTTCGATAAGACCAATAATTGCATTAACCAGACGTAGAAATAGTAAAATCAATTACAAATATTAACCATGAATTCCAAACGAAAGATAAGGCTCAAACAAATACGAGATATCTAATTGCCGCCAACCGTCCCATACCGGTTGAAAACAAGGAACACACGTAGACTCCATGATCACTTAAGTGGTCAATTCGACCTAGCTGACTACCCCGACGGGCCTGAGCCCACCGGGCCTGAAGGTATATCCGGATAACCTCACCACATGTCCAGTGGTGTTAAATAATCTCATCATTTCATTAGTGTTACATATTTCACGTAAAAATTTATTTTACTTAGTGATCAGGGGGAGTTCTAATAAAGTCAAACGTCTAAAAATATATATGAAATCCATTTTCCAATGACAATATTGATATTTCAAAAAAAAAAATCAAACAAGTGTTACAAAAATTACAAATTTCGGAGTATGAACAAAAATAGGTTCGACAGAATTCAAAGCAAATATCGGCGAGTGCCGAGCATGGGTTTACAAGAAAACGTTAAGGTAATAAAATTATAATGGAAACCTACCGAATAAAATAGGACAATCAAAATACTTAAGAAGTATAATCCCTTACCCCAAAATGATGCTTCGAAATTAACTTTTACGCGGATATGCGGCTACCCGTGCTTGCTCAAATCTAAGATTCAACAACCAAATTATTACATCTTACTTAAACTAAGCTTTTAAATCAATTAATCAAACATATATTTTTCTTTTTTTTTAATCTCCTTCCCAAGTACACACTAACCTCCCCCTTTTACTTTTTTTTTTCCCTCCACCCGTCACCTCACCAATCTTTTCCCCACTTTATTATTATTATTATTATTATTATTATTATTATTATTATTATTATTATTATTATTATTATTATTATTATTGGGTGACTAGTGACTACACTATTTTGCTTTCTATTTCTCTCTCCCCCTTTTCTTTCTTTCTTTTTTACCTTCTCCTTCCTTCTCTGCATTGCCTCTGCTTCTTCCTTTTTTTTCCCTCTCTTCTTCATACACTGCTACTCCGGCGCACACACCCTCCCCATGCTAATCCTTATTTATTTTGAGAAGAAATCCCTCCAATACTCCCTCTAAGGCTCTAATACCCAACAAATGTTTAACCTGATTCCATCTCACCATTCTGAAACAACGTTGCTCTCCTTCCCTATTCTTTAAACAGGTAACCAAGTATCTTACCCTCCGTAAGAAATTACAACTTCAGAAAAATAATCGAAGATCAATATTGTACCTCAAATCAATGCCTCTTTCTCGTGACTTCATCCGCCGGTGGATCGGTTTACCTTCACTTCGAGATTTCGCCAAATCTTCCTCAGTACACTCTCCCCCCAATTTACTTTCTCAATTGGTTTTCTTGTTGTTGTTGTTGTCGTTATTATTATTATTGTTATAATTATCAAATGGACCACCAATTGGGCTCAAGCACAATCACAAATAAATAAGCCAATTGTGTACCAAAACTAAGTGGGCTCGCTTTTAAATTAAAATAGACCCAATTATCGATTTCATTCAAATTAGGCCAAACCATAAATACCAGCTCAAGATAACTAAATCAATACATGCCCAAGTACATTTATTCCAATTAAAAATAATAATACTATAAAAAATTAGGGATATTACAACCTCATAGAACTCGGTAAACCTTAATTAGAATCCCTACCTGCATGTCCAACAAATTTGCAGATTATATAATACCCCCACAGCTCGAAAATCGTACTAAAAGCCAAAACTGAACACATATATATAAAATACAAAATATATAAAAAAAACATATAAGAAGACTAAATGAAGCCTAAACTGGGGTGTGCAATGTTCCTAGAGCATCTTGCCTTGTAATAAAACAATTTCTTGAAACCTTTCCCTTCTTAAGATTTCATTTTCCTCTAACTTTTTTTTTGGCTGCATGCAGGCACGCGACTCCAATAACCCCAAAAAAGGACAAGGAATAAATTTAAGGTTTATGCACATGTTAAAATCTACAAAAACAGGTTTAAGAAGTTTTAACATCCACCTATTTCACTCACATTAGTGTGAACCGTACAAACTGACTAGCAAATTTACATATTGTTTATGGATTATAAATATGAATCAAGTGAATATGCACAATGCATACAAACATATATGTTAAATATTGTATGAAGTCATACAAAGGTGATGCAAAATAATTGAGCTACATAAAAATGATGCATTATGGAGAAGTCGTGACAGTATGATTGATTATGTGATTAATATTACAGAGCATTCCTATAAACTTTTACCCTATCATAAATCCATATTTTGTCATCCCTTAAGGGGAACGAAGACGCTGTGATCCAGACACAACTCGCCATCATCGGCCACATAGGCCTAGACTTTGAGCACGAAGGATCAGACACCCTTTCTCGACCATGTCCACCAGAAAGTTCATTGTTTGAACACTGACACATCTATCAAAAGCTCGACCATGTCCACCAAAAAGTTCATTGTTTGAACACTGGCACATCTATCAAAGGCGGAGCCCAAAAAACCAGTCCACAAGGCCAACGACTCCAGCGACAACAAGCACGACCGGAGTTTACACAACCACAAGCCACCAAACCCAAACCCAGAGTTGCTCTCACTCACCAGAAATAAAGCTCACTGAAGACGAGCGAACACACGGTGTATATCTCTCCTACTAACCTACCAACCAATGTAGAGAGAGGAAGAGAGAAGGCCTACCAACCGAAGTAGAAAGAGGAAGAAAAAAGGCGCATACCAAAAAAAAAACTCAAGGGAAGGAGTGTATAAGGCGACAGCTACCTCTCTCTCTCAGGACACAATTAATAGGGATGACTGGTTATAAATATCTAGGGCAAAGGGAGAGGGCATAACATAGAATTCACAAGAGCTCCACCCTAACCTGTGCAAGATGGGCCACAAAGGTGTGGGCCTGATATTGGGTTGGGCTCACAAACAAGTTAGAATTTATATCTATAAATAAGATGCATTTACTTTGGGTTTTTTTTTTAATTGAGTAGTCGTGGAATTTTTTTGATTCCGATGAAGTTAAAAATACAAAAATATGGCATTGAAGTTAATCGAAGAATTTTCATATCACTAGGACATACACGAGTTAAAGTAGAATGAACGCTAACAATTTAAACAATATTATAATTCTAATTAAATACTCCATCCCTTTCTAAATGATCTTTTTGTTTCACTGGGTACATGAATTAAGAAAATATTAATTGACTATATTATAAATATTGATATAATATTTTGTTTCCGTTACAAGCCTTTGTGCATGTGAATATAGTAGGAAGAAAAGTTAAGGTTTAAGTGATTAATTTTTTTTTCCTAAAAAGGAAAATTTAGAAACAAGACTATTTTTGGAATTGATGAAAAATCAAAATAGACCAATTAGTATTTTTTTTATTAATTTAGTTGAAAAAGTGTTATGCCGTGCGTTTAACGCATGTGTGCAAACACTAGTTATAGATAATGGTGAGAGTTGCTAAGGGTGATCGGGGAGAGTTTTGGAGTTGAGAAGGAGGAGGCCATAAGATCGTTACTACTCTGATACCAAGTTAAATCAAAACTTTAGTTTTATGGAAACTCTCACAGAAACTCGCACAATGAGAGTTGTTGTCTAGAGAGTATATATACATGAATTACATGACATACATGAATTACATATAGGAAATGAACTTGGGAAGGTGAAACATTGTGCATGAATTTACAACATTAATTGAGTTCTTATCTTACTGACTTGATAAACACAAAGTATCCCTGATTCAAATTCATTTAAATAGTACAATAGTTGTTATTTCAATTTTAGATTCGATCTTACTTAAAGACATAATTTGAAATGGAAATACATTAAATGATTAATGTGATATAAATTATTATTTTTGGTAGGCTTGCAAGCAAGTCAAACTCACTAACTTGGTTCTCATATCATATTTAGACCTAAAAACTTTGAAAAAATGGGGGCAGACACCATTTACATGTCTACTTTTAACCCATTAGCCATTGAAAATAAAAATAAATAAAATAAATAAAAATAAATCATCGAATTGCTTAAATAAAAAACAACGGGTCCTCCCATCCAATCCTATCCAATTTTAGAGTATATATTTATGTTGGTTGACAATGACGTTGAAACTAACACTAATCTCTCAAAAAAGTGGTAGCTATTTGGGTGGAGTGGATAAAGGAGTTTCTTGGACAAAGTATTCGACTCCTTAGAGCCAATACAACAAGAGTTCCCCAAGTGGGAGCTTGGAGTGCTTGAGAGATTTTTGAAAACAACAAGGGAGCTTGGTAATTGTTTGGCCAAAGAAACGTGAATTGAAGAGCCAAAGAAGCTCCTGCGCCTGAATTTTTTTTTGCTAAAAACGGTGTAGTTTTTAATCATGCAGCAAGGAAACGGTGTTGTTTTGGGATGTGGCTTTCGACAAATACAAAGTAGCCTCTTGCACTTTGTCCTTCCACTTTACAAGTGTCAAAAATCTGGTGGACTGAATTATTTTTCCACCACAACCTTTCTTGACTAATTTTTAGTCATAAAAACGTTTTTTTTCCATAATTAAAGCACATAATGTTACATATAAATAGACACTTGGTTTGTTTGATTTGGATATCTGGAAAAAAACTACGATTTTTTCAAGTTTCTAGTCCATTTTTTCTCTTCCATCTCTTTAAATGTGATATTTAATCACTATTTAATATTGCTATTAGATATTTAGATATTAGTATTTATTTACATGTTAGGTAATTTATAATTATTTACTAGATAATAAAAAAATTTATTATTAATATTGCTATTAGATTTTAATATTAGTGTCATTACTATTTCCATTGATATTGTTTATTTTTCTTAATTAAGTAGTACTGTTGTTATTATTATTGTTATTAATAGTATTATCATTATTTAGTAGTCAATTAATATCATTATTATAGTATTGCTATCTTTACTGATTTAGAACTTAATCAATGACTTCACGTAATTCATCTCGTAATATTTTTTTTTTACTGAAATGTAAGATAATTCACGTTCATCTACGCCAAATCAACATTCTGTTAGTCAAATTCTCCAACCAACTTCACAAAACCAAGCATCATCTTATCATAATATTTTTATTTTGAAAATCAGCCTTCAGCACAACAATTCCAGAAAATTTCAAATATCAGAGGTATGAATTTTTTTCAAAACCCACAACAATTTGGAAATTTTCATACATTTTTGAACATGCCGCAACAATCATTTGCCTCATTTTCTCGTATGTCGTAACAATCACAGTTCAACCAAGGTATTTCAGTAACGACCCGACCCGGATTCCAACACGAAATCTCAAGGTCATGCCGCTGGAACTAACATAAGAAGAAGACAAACACTTGTTAAACAGTAGTGCAAGTGGAACAGTCAAGCTAACAAGTTTTAATCATAACGGTGCAACTGTGCTAAAATACGGGGTTTCAAAAATCGAATTAGCGAAAGCAATAAAGAAATGAAGTTCCGAGCTATAAAGCTCGAAGCCAAAGCCAAAGAAACCAAGAGAGGAATTTAACTCACAAGGGGAAAAACAAAACTCGCGTGCCGCAACATTGCAGACGTTGAATAAACCATCGACACTTCAGGTCGGCGTTTCAACAAAGAACCAACCTGATATAACAATTACCCACGACTAAAGCATACCGGGGTTAACCAACAACTATAACAATTTAGAATAAAGAAAAGCCCCAAAGCTAATGCGTGTCCGGGAGATAACTGAAATAAATACTAAAACCAGAACAATGGCACGACACAACACGTCGACCCAAGAAAGAACCAATACAAATACACAAGTATCTACCCGACCGTAAAGTCTAAATAACTTTATAAAATATCGATCTCACAGGAATAGCAAAGTACATATACAAATGACAATGCTAAAACAAATAGGACTCCACAAGCTACAACTTGCGGAAGTCAGCTGCTACACGCATGAACCACACGATCTAATCTTGCTCTATCAATTAGCTGTACTCCGCTACAGTCACGAGCTACTCGACCTCAACGCGGCGTACGGATAACTGCACCTAGAAAACAATGTACGGGATGAGTCAAATGACCCAGTACGCTACTACAAGAGATATGCAACATATAGTTATGCAACATAAAATAATCATGATGTCGTTTTACAAATGACAGAAAACCCGTAAAAAGGTGTCGTATCATTTTGATGCTCCACAAAATAATCATCACTTATTTCCATTTCTAAGCCATCAAAACGAACCAACGTGGAATTCCCTGCTCATAACAAATCAAATCCATTAGAATAAACTTTTATAAACATCCTCATCTACAAGTATGCATAAGAATATATATTTATATATACACGTCAAGTACTTCATATAATTCTCATATATAAGTATGTATATCTCTACATATACATATCAAATCTTCCACATAATCATCATGTATAAGTGTGCATATCTGTATATATACACATCAAGTCTCTCAATAACATTAATCAATACAAACATGGTCAATAAGATCTCATATCCAACTAACACTTTGTTATCACATAAGTGCCCATAGTAAGCCACATAAGGGATAGGAAAGATATCAAATCACTGTCGTCGTATTGCTCCTGTAATCACAAATGTTAATCAATATTGTGCCAGTGATGCCCGTGAGCGGGTATCAAAGTACCGAGCTCTTTTCTCGGGTCCGAGTTCTCTACTGAGGAAAATAGCACTAGCCAATACGCTATTTTGGTTACGACAAATATGGCTACTTCCCCACTGTAGCTAGCAGTGGAAGGGTGTGTGAACCGAATTCGATACGGCGATACATTGCAACCACGAATCCCATAATTCGTGGAGATAATGCATCGTCCCACCATCAATGTAAAACTCAAGTAATGCCAGCTGGACTTATATACAATGCACAAGTAGATGTTTACTCGTCAAATCTCAAGTAGGTATAATGCTCTACTAAACTCATACGATTATGCACATTGTTGTCATAACCACAAAACCACATTTGGAGCTCAATTGAATCTCTATAACACAAGTGCCAAGTACGTACACTTAAATCAATCAAATCTCCAAAAGCTAGTAATCTAGTCATATGGATTCTACAAGTTGAAGGATCTCACCACGATCCTCGTAAGGTCCAACCGTTCCTTAAACTCGACTCTGTTGAGTCTTTACTATGATTCATCCCAAATAGGGTATAAATGTTATATGCATTTCTAGCCCTTTATATATTCTCGGTTCAAGCTGAGCTAGGTTCTGTTCTCATTTAGGAACCCTAGTTCAATGAGTTCATAGTTCCACATATTAGTGAAATTTAAGTTCAATACAAGTAGACAAATCAAACCTCAATGAGACTTTAAAGTATTCAAGAGAAATCAAGATTTAAACAAGAATATATAATATGCTTTATCAAGTTATATTGTCAAATAAACATAGAGGATTCAATATTTAACCAATATCATAATTATGCTTTTAGTCATAATCTCAAGTAAGCATAGAAATTCACATTCTAGCATGAAACCATTCTAAGTTATCAATTTAACAATCAACCCATCACATATTGCCTAAGGTTATCTTGTTAGTCTAGGATCATTAAACCATTTAGGTTATAAATAATAAACTCTTCATAGAATGATAATTCATCATAACTTCCAAAATTCATAGTAGTCCATGAATTAAACAAACACCAACCTTAACAAGTTCAATTATTACGAATCACTCTGCACAACAATCTTACTAATTGCATCAAAATCTACTCATAACTCTAAATGTCATGAATCTTACATATTCAGAAACTAGACTCTTTAAACTATAGCCTAGCCTTTTAAATCACTTAATTCGGACTTGTATTCATCAATTTATGATCACATCAAGATCATGTTAATAATCTGTTTTTCTGTTATGATTATTCTGTTCGGTCAACTTGTAAATTCGATCATTAATTCATCACAACTCTAAATTTCATGAATTTTACATATTCAGATACTAGACTCTTGAGACTATAATTTAACACTTTAAAGTACTTTATTTGGACTTGTATTCTTCAGAATACAGTCACCTCAAATTCATGTTAAAAATATGGTTTTGTATTATGACTCATTCTGCTAGGTCAACTTGCAAATTCAACCATGTATCTCTCACAACTCCAAATGAGGTGATTATTTTTTGTTCTGAAACTAGACTCTTGAGAATATATTTTACCATTTTAAAACACTCCAATTGGATTTGTATTCATCAATTTATGATCACATTAAGATCATGTTAATAATTTGTTTCCCTTGTTCACACTCACAGTCGCAGCCATGGTTCATTATTTATTAAAAATACTTTTTGAACTCAAAAATTTATGAAAATTTTCAAAGCATTTTTTAACATACACACGTACAACATATAATATTTTTAGACAATTACATGTATTGGATTAGTACCAGTATTTTTCCGAATTCGGCTCAAAACTGAGATTTTTCTGATTTTGAATGTCATGTTTCTAGCACCCTCATTCCAACCAAATTTCCTTCTACATCAATTCCATAAACACAACAACAACCATTTGAATTTAGCCCCCACATATTGAGTAATCAAAACCCCAAGGAAACACATCATATAAATATGTAATAACACAATAAATCAAGAGAATCAAGTCTCTAACAATCTAGCATCCATTTGAGCTAGAAAGAGGGAGTAAGGGTTTTAGTCAAGTACCTATTTCGGGTGATAAACTCAAAATACAACGGGAACAAACTAGAGGGAAAGACTCTATTCGTCGAGGGCTTGGCGATGGCGGTCTAAAATCGACGATCGGACGGTCGGATCTCCGAGAATCTCCATGGGAGCTCTCTCTCCCTCTCTCGCCCTATGTATCTCTCTCTCTCTCTCTTTGCGTCTCCCAATTTAAGTCCAAAATGAAGGGAGGAAGGAGTATTCTGATCTTAAGGAAGGCTAAGGGACTATGTTGCCCCCCAAGGGAGTGCACAAGAGAAAGGGAGAGGGTTTAATTGGGGGATAGGATAGACATCTCACTCCAAAATCAGAAAATAGGCTGATGCCCGCCTACTACAGTAACCCCCTGACTACAGTGATTTTCAAACGGCTCCAGTTTGAACATCGTTCGACGAAATGATATGATTTTTTCTCCTGACACTATGTAAATGTCTAAAGTAAAAGCCTTAAAAATCTCAACCCAAACAAAAATCTTTCGAGGGTTCCTCGAACAAACAACTCAGTTGCGTACCGAAATCAGTCTGTACTACCCAGTTGACTTAATTATTAATCAACTCTAATTTGACTCCGTAAAGTCCAATACAATACCACATAAATATCCCTAACACATAGGGACCAATATATTATTCCCTCATGCAATACCTTTAGTGCCATACAAATTAACCCTGTAGGGTCAATTAAAATATTAAAATACTTTGAGGTCACAACCGCTAATTATTTATTTACCCCTAGACGTCAAATAATAATTTCTTATTATTATATCGAAATTTTTATAAGGGTATAATCTTCCCCTAAATAAATTACAAATCTCATAGGAGTTAGTTACACTATTTCATACTCCCTCCGTCCCTAAATTATCGTCCTCCTTTCCTTTTTCGTCCGTCCCAAAATAATTGTCCACTTTGAAACTTACCTTTTTAGAACATCACTTTTACCACTTTACCCTTATTTTTTCACCTTACTTTAATTATGAGCCACATACACATGGGGCTTTAAAGGAAACTACACATTAAACCAATATAAATAATCAAGTCAATTGTTTTTTCTTAATCTGTGCGCCGGGTCAACCAGGACAATAATTTAGGAACGGAGGGAGTATAATTTATTTCGCTCAATTTCACTCCGTAGAGTCAATTACAAAATAATTAGATCCCAGAAATATAATAATAAAATTTCATAATTTTCGGGTACAAAGAAAACCCTTAACACGTACAACAACCCTACTGAGTTAGGATTAAAAACAAACAAATATTTGCCAACGAATCGAGCTCGAAGGCTCAAAACACCTCAAAGCCAACAATTAAGGACAACTAGTAAATTTTTGTTGACGAAGAGATGAATTAATTTCATCTCTCACGACTGAGTATGAAATAGGGGTAAAGTGGGCCTAAAGCCAATGGGCCCAATAGTGACCAAAGCCCAAAAGTTGTTCAATAATTTTAGTTAACTTCAAAGACGAGCCTAGGGTGATCTATAAGTTCGAAAATTACAAATAAGGTATGGTTAGAAAGCCCTTGAAGTCTAGCTTCTAACGCACTAAACGGATCTCGATTCTGAGTCATCTACACAAAACTGTGGTCGTTTAACTACAGGTTGTATCTGGCATGCGTGAATACACGGCCCAAACTGAAAACTGATCTCAAGCGTGTGCAATGCTACACAAAATTCAATCCAAGACCATTCCAAATTAATCCTAAGGAATCGGGGTCTTACAATTTCCCTATGGGAGTAAGTTCTACATATTAATATGTTCCAAGTAGTCCCCCACTTTCGAACTTGCCTCATTTTTCAACACAACCAGAACAAGTTAATGATGAAGAGGAAGATAAGGATGTCTTGGTGGTTGATGAAAATACTCCTCAAAGTGGAAAATCAACAAGAAGAGTAATGTGGTCCACAAACGAGACCAAAAATCTATGTAAATCTTGGTAGAATGTGACTACTAACGTTTATGTCTGTACAAACCAAACTTCTACCCAATTTTAGTAAAAAGTTTAAGATTGTTACAATACACATAAACAGTTGGGCTTAACCAAAATTCATGTCAGTGTAAAAATCATTTTGGAAAGGTGTCAATGGCAACTGCAAAATTCTCAGGAGCCTTCAACCATGCCTTAGCTACCAAAGCAAGTGGGTGGAATGATGGCGATGTCATTAACAAGGCACATATAATCTATCAAGCTGATGAGGGAAAACGTTTCACCTTAATGGAAACTTGGAGAGTCCTTCGAAAGATACCAAAGTGGTGGGCGGCCAATGTTGAAACGGTTCAAAATTCAGACAGTAGTGGCTCAAAGAGAAGCCGAATAAATGAAGCCTGGTCATTTTTCAAATTCTTCTTCCAATACCGACGAAGCCTCAACTGCATTTCCATATCGACCTCCTGGTAGAAAAGCTTCAAAGAATAAAGGAAAAGGAAAAGTTAAGGAGGCTAAACTTGAAGAGTTAAAGAAAGCAAATGAAATTGATTACATGTTTAATGACGATTTTGACCAGTGGATGAACTTTGAACAAATGAGGCTAGAGGAAGAAAAAAGGAAGATGTATGAGGCCGTAAAGGATCATTTATTCAAACAATGGGAGTTTCTGGTAAAAAAGGAAAACAAAACAACAGAAGAGGAAGATGAGTGCACTCGGTTGTATCGTGAGCTTTTTAAGTTGATATTATTATAGTTTGTCTTTAATTCCTGTAATTTTTCTTGCTATTTGTTTTGATTCCCAATTCTTGTAATATTAATGTAATGTGATTTCCAATCAATTTCTCAAAATTATTGTGTACCGAAAACTCAAAATTATTGTTTAGCTTTAGCTTTAGATTTACCCTTTTCTTTTAGCTTTATCTTTTAACTTTACAGAAATTGGGGAATACCCATGACCGTTCATTATTTTCCCTTGGCGTATAAATATCGTAGTGTACACACTTCAACTAATCATCCCAACACTTCATTTCATACCTAACTACAATCATGTCTTCAAGTTCTAGTTTCAATTCTCAGATGCTCAATGAAAATGCAGAAGATGTCTGATATAGATACTTTGTTTGAAAGACAACTAGAAGAACATATTTAGACGTCTCCGGTCGTCGACGTCAGAAACGTTAAATCATGAGGGAACTAGTTATCTCCAGCCAAGTAGAAACAAGAGGTCGTCAACGTACGTACATAGACAGAGATCGTGTTGATAGCCATCGACGCCTATCTGCAGACTACTTTGCGAAGAATCCAACATACATCGACCAACATTTTCGCACACGATTTCAGATGCGAAGACATGTCTTCCTCCAAGTAGTAAAAGCTCTAGGTGATCATACTCCATATTTTCAACAACAATATCAAGTATCAGGGAAACCTGGTTTATCGCCACTATAAAAGTGCACTGCTGCTATAAGAATGCTTACTTACGGAATGTCCGATGAAGCGTGTGATGACTATGTTCGTATTGGAAAAAACAACATCAATTCAATACGCGAAGAATTTCACCGAATGTGTGGTTAGTGTTTTTGGAGACGAGTACTTAAGAAGGTCAACAGAGGAGGACCTTCAACGCTTACTTCATGTTAGGGAGACTCACGGTTTTCCAGGTATGTTAGGTAGTACAGATTGCATACATTGAGAATGGAAGAATTTCCCTGTGTCTTGGCAAGGACAATATGCTCGAGGGCACGGAAAAACAACTGTTGTACTCGAAACAGTCATTTCCTACAATTTATGGATATAACATGCATTATTTGGTACTCCATATACTTGTAATAACATTAATGTCCTTGATCGATCGCCGGTATTTAACGATATTTATACTTGTGTAGCTCCGACAGTATGTTTTACAGTTAATGGTAATCAGTATAACTTGAGTGTATAAACTCACATACCTTAGATTTAGTTAAAACCATTAAGTTAAAAACAATTAGTATCTGCTGTTTATACAGCAGATACTAATTTGACTTTGCTTGGTAGCCTTCATTTCAGTTTCATTATATTTGCCTAAAGCATATATAAGTCATCAGCAGTTAAAAGCTGCTGATGCACTATATCAACACTTGCTTGTACTATAAAATTTTACCTGCTGAAATTACTGTAGTTTTCTGAAAAAGATCTGACCTTCACGCGCTTAGTATAATATATTATTTTGGTAAAATTTTTCAAACAAAATAACTATTCACATGTCACTTCAATAGAAGACTTTCATGCATGTTATAAATGTTCTTTGTATACATATACCTAGCTAACCACTCTCTTTAATATTTCATGCTAGGAAATGCTATTTGTCTCTTATAGTCTTCCTGGATTTATGGGCATTCAATGGAACATCATTTCATCAAGAAATTCAAGATTCAACTTCGCTCTCTCAAACGACTACAATTATGGATTCATCTATAAAACGTTCGAAGCAAAGATTGAAGAAAACACCCTTGCAATATTACATGCTAAAGCTTTCAAAAATCAAACTCTCCACAACACTCAAAAGAGGCAAAACTAGTCAAAGCTCTCATTCAATCCAAGAACTTCAAATCTTTCCTTCAAGAGCTTCTTCTCCAAAACATTACTAGACATATTTCCTTAATAGTTATTCTTTTCTAGTTTCTGTTTTGAGCAATCTCTGATTCTCTATTCCTTTACTCTTTCAAATCCTTAAAGGATAACAGATTGTTGCACGAGTTTAATTCTTGCTAGATCAAACTTCTCAAACACTGGTTTTTGTTGTACACTGATGCGTGAGTAATCACTTAACTTATTCATAATCTTAGTGCACTTCAAAATCCAAGTTTGACCAACTTGGTAGTGGACGTAGCAGTTTTAACACTACGAACCACTTCAAATACCGTGTTCAGTCTACATGTTGTTTTCACTGTTCATACACTTAAACAACTCCTATCTACTTAAATGTCTAACAGTTACAGTCATAAGTTCTTTACATATTTGATCTTATATATTGTACTTCAATTCAGTCCTACTCAAGTGATTAAAAGAAAACCAAATCAAACTCTTTTTAGTTTAGCAGCTCCTACCTGCTGATTTTACATCAGCTGCTGAAAACTTCTATTTTCCATTGCATCTTTTAAAGGTTTTTCAAAACAACCCTCAATGTTTTTAAAAGGCTATTCACACCTAGCCTTATTTCGTTACCAACTGGACTTACATTGGGTTACTATTTAACCGACAGTATTTATCCTTCATGGGCAACATTCATCCAGTCTATTAGATCGCCACAAAGTGAGAAACATAAGCTCTTTGCTCAACATCAAGAGGCAGCAAGAAAGGATGTTGAGCGTACATTTGGGGTGTTGTAAGCACGTTTTGCAATAATATGAACCCCAACACTTATGTGGGAGGTAAGTAGTTTGGAAAAATTATGATGGCATGTATCGTGTTACATAATATGATTGTCGAAGATAAACGAGATACTTACGGCCGTGTTCCAAATACTTCCGACCATGACCAAGTTGACATTACATGTGGTAGCTTAGAATGAGAATATTTTAACGAGCGTATTCTGGAACACGAGAAGTATGTTCAAATAAGGTGTGTCGTTAAGGATAAAGAAACACATCGCCACCTGAAGCATGATCTGATTGAAATATTTGGAGACTTTTTAGTAACTAAATATGTTAGTGCTTGAAATGTCGCGTTTGCTTTTATTGTTGTTGTATTTTTCCTAATTTTCAGGCTCAACTTAATGTATTGTTCTCAAATTTTTCCGTGTCTTGTTGTATTTGTATTTATTATTCTAATTATTGTACTTGTTTGGGAAAAAAATTATTTACTTAATTATTGTAATTGTTTTACTATTTTTAAAATTATAAACATAATTAGTAAATAATTTATTAATAATTATTTATTTATTACTAATTTTGAAAATATTTTTATTATTTAATATATTAATGTAAGAAACATGTAATAAAATTATATAAACAAAATTATTGGTTGATATAAATAAGATATAAAAATATTAAGTTAATGGAGATAAAGATAGTGGGGGTATATAAAAGTGTTGGAGTTTGTGCATTGTTGGAAGAGTATTTTTGTTGGAAAATTTATGTGGGGAGCTTAATAACATTTTTGTAATAAAATGTAAAAAAAATGGAGCTTAAGCTCCTCAAATGGGGAGTTTTGTTGTTCATGCTCTTATTCTTTTCTTTGATTAGAGTCTCATTCTTTAATTTCAACCTATTCTCCATTAGTTGATTTTTCATTCTCTTAGTAATAATCTTTAAAAAATTTCTTTGACAAAAAATTGTGGTTTTCCAATTCAACTTACAATTGGTCTAAAGCAGTAGGTCGTCTCAATGTTTTTAGTGACAAATGCCCGACCTTTAACCATGAGATCATCATCCCCAAAAGTGGAGACTTTTAAAAATTAAAGCAAAAGTTCAATTTACTGTTGGTGTATAGGTTCGAATGAAAGCTTTGTTTAGATCGTGATGACACTGTCCTTAAGGAAATTATTGCCCCCACTAAATTGTTACTGGGATTAATGGTAAATTCCCTCCAGGATATTCTAAACAAACAGAATTGTAGGCAACAATCCTGCAATTCTCCCAAGAATGAATTTAGAGAATGTGACTACAGTAAGAATGTTTTAAGGATCGAGAAGGATTTCGTACCAAAAAACGATTCAGGAGATGTTGCATTTATAAAATAAATAACCAACTATTTAAATTTGAATAGGCACCTTTAACAAAAAGGTTTCTTTGAGGAGACACATATTTAAATCCGAAATTTAAATAAAATAAAACTAAAATGGTATTTTCAGATTTTAATTCCCTTGGTCTAAATGCCCAAGATGGCCCAAGTGCCCATCTAAATTCCCTTGGTCTAAATTCCTCCATATTTGGTATTTCCCTCCAAGTTTCTCTACCAACTAATTTGAATTGTTTGGTATGCTTCTCCCCTTTTAAACCAACAAAAGGTTCTTTATCTTTCCCATGTGGGATTTATTTTATCATCACTAACTACTTCCAACAATCCCCCACTTAGTTAGTGATACTGCAATCAATTTAAAGGTTTTATGCATTTAATAGGTGTCTTTCGACTTAAACCTATTATTAGTATAGCATTTCAAGGCCTTGTCTAAATTTTGGTTGTTTTAATGACTTAAACCAGAATTTCTGTGTGACGTGACCGAAAATCGCATACACAAAAAACCCACTTATTTCTCTAACTTGTTCACCGTTATCTTTAGCACCATTATATGGCCATGTGCTGCTTCCTGGATTCATAAATACTTACAAAAGTTTTATTTTCCAAACTTTTGCTAGAACCGGCACCAGTCCCTGTATTCACATAGGTGAAGAACCTTGAAGCATAATTGAGCTTCCTTGTTCATAACTGAACGAAATCTTCATTAAGAATAATTTTATATTCATCCTCTTGTTTTCATAAGTACTATATGATTCATAATACTTGCTTACAGTTATTTGTAACTTGTTGTTACCATTTAAACTTTTGAAATTGACAAGCAATTTAAAAAGTGTGGTTTCCATTACAAATAACAATTTTAGAATGACTTTAGACCCATCGCACTCGTAGTGCTTTTTATTATCTCTCTCGAGAGCCCTTTTGTTAATGTGTCATCCAAATTTCATTTGTTCTAACTTAGACAACTGTGATGATACCATTAGAAATTAGTTGTCTAATGTATTCATGTCTTAAAGCAATATGTCTAGATTTACCATTATAAATCTTGTTAAAAGCCCTAGACATAGTTGCTTGACTATCGCAATGTAAAGTAACGGCTAGCATCGGTTGTGGCCACAACTTTATATTCAGTAATAAATTTCTCAGCCATTCCGCCTCTTTACCTGCAGCTGCTAATGCAATAAATTCTGATTCCATTGTGGAATGAGTAATGCACGTCTGTTTTTTAGAAGCCCATGAAATAGCTCCACCACCTAAAGTAAAAATCCAACCAGACGTTGATTTATTATCGCCAATACTAGTTATCCAACTAGCATCGGTATAACCTTCGAGCACAGATGGAAATTTGCTATAAAATAACGCCAAGGATTTAAACCTTTTTAAATAACCGAGAACTCTAGCAATATCTTTCCAATGTTTAGTGCTCGGATTATGAGTATACCTTGCAAGTTTACAAACAACAAAGGCAATGTCGGGTCTTGTACAATGCATTGCATACCCGAATTTTATGTTAATTTAATTGAAGCATCTAAAGGGGTATTTGCTTCTTTAAATCCTAAGTGTTGAAACTTGGATAATACTTTATCTATAATCTATGTAATGTGATTGACATAAAGCAAAACCCCCACTATGATTCTTAATCTTGATCCCCAAGATAGTGTCGACTTCTCCCAAGTCCTTCATTTTGAATTGGGAAGAAAAATATGACTTGGTGTCATTTACTCCTTACATGCTTGTGCCAATGATTAGCATGTCGTCAACATAGAGACATACTATAACGCCATAATCCTTAGTAAATTTAGAGTAAATACATCTATCTGCTCCATTATGAATAAATCCATGAGATAAAATTACACTATCAAACTTTTCATGCCTCTGCTTTGGGGCTTGTTTTAGACCGTACAGGGATTTAATTAACTTACAAACTTTCTTTTCATTTCCAGGAAGCACAAACCCTTCAGGTTGCTCCATATATACTTCTTCATCGAGGTCACCATTTAAGAAAGCAGTTTTGACGTCCATTTGATGCACATATAGGTCATAAATTGATGCTAATGCAAAAAGTAATCTTATGGAGGATATTCTAGCTACAGGTGCATATGTATCAAAATAATCAATTCCTTCCTTTTGTCTAAAACCCTTTGCTACAAGTCTTGCTTTAAAGGTTTGTATAGATCATATCCATTGGGGTTGCATTTTCTTTTAAATACCCACTTACATCCAATTGGTTTTGAACCAGGATGTAAGTTGGTCAATACCCATGTTCCATTAGCTAGAAGAGAATCCATTTCATCATTTATTGTTTCTTTCCAGAAACTTGAATCTCTTAAAGCTATTGCCCCGTTATATAAGATTGGATTTTTTTCTATATGTAGAACAACATGTATTTTATTTAGCACTTCATTTCTACCTCCTTCAACGAGAAAAACTAATGCTTGTGATGAGATAAAGTCAGAACCCAAGGTTTTTTCTTTTCTTGGCCTTTTACTCTTCCTAGGTTCTGGAAGAGGTTCTGCTGTTTTTCTTTTGTTTGAGAAATTAGTGTCCATAGTATCACGTGATATATTTTCAGGGATTACTTCATTAGGTTGTGGACTATTATTTGAATTTTTAGAAAACTTGTTTCCAAAAATTCAACATCTCTTGACTCCACAATGGTTTTGGAGTCTAAGTCCAATAATCTATATGCTTTTGAGTCTTCAACATATCCCACAAAAATACTTTTAAGGGCTCTAGGTCCTAATTTTGTTCTTTTAGGATCTGGAACTCTATAGTAAGCTAAACAACCCCATACCCTTAAATAACTTAAATTTGGTTTCCTTCCTTTCCATATTTCATATGGAGAAGTTTTTATTTTCTTTGAAGGTATGCGATTATGCACATGACAAGTGGTTAATAACACCTCTCCCCATAGATTAGTTTGTAACTTAGCATGTAAGAGCATAGCGTTAATCATATCTACCAACGTTCTATTTTTTCTTTCAGCAAGACCATTTTGTTGAGGGGTGTAGGGAGCACTAGTTTTGTGTATCAAACCATTTTCTTCACAAAAAACTGAAAACTCAACTGGAAAATATTCACCCCCACGATCACTTCGTAGGATTTTAATTTTCCTTTCCAACTGATTTTCAACCAAGGCTTTATAACTTTTGAACATATCAAAGGCTTGATCTTTTGTCTTCATCAAGTAAACATATGTAAACCTAGGATGATCTTCTATAAATGTAATAAAGTATCTATTTCCTCCTCTAGTTAGATGACCATTTAATTCACAAATATCATAATGAACTAAATGAAGTAAATCAGTTTTCCTTTCATTATTTGGAAATGGTTTCTTTGTCATCTTGGCTTGTATGCATATTTCACATTTTTCATAATTATCATTAGTACATGAAATAAGACCATGTTTAGACACATATTTAATAGATCGAAAGTTAACATGCAACAAACGGGCATGCCATAAATGAAAAGAAGATTCAAGGACATAAGCAGAAAATTTAGACTCAAGAATATAAGCAGAATCGTCGATTTTATTAATACTTAATTTGAACATGCCATCGCAGCAATATCCTTGTCCCACAAATACACCATTCTTAGACAATACAAGTTTTTCAGCCTCTAAGACAGCCTTCAAGCCCTTCTTGCACAGAACACTTCTAGAGACCAGATTCTTCCTCACATCCGGAACATGAAGTACATTCATCAAGATTAATTTCTTTCCAGAAGTGAAGGTTAATTCAATGGTCCCCTTTCCAAGTACATTGGCAGTATCATGGTTTCCCATTAAGACTTTGTCCTCCTTTGCAGCAACTTCATAGTTTTTGAACATATTATTTTCATTGCAAACATGGAAAGTAGCACCAGAATCATACCACAAATCAGCAGATTTATCTATTGTTGCCATGTTGCATTTAGTTATCATGTTTATTTTGAGATCAGCAACCATAGCAACAATATCGGGAGAGCTTGACTGTTTTTCAACAACATTTGCCTTGTGGTGTTCACCATCAGCCGTTCTCTTAATTTTCTTAAAAAATCTGCATTCCTTTTTGAAATGCCCTTTCTTTCCACAAAAATAACAAGTCTTGTTTTTCTTAAAGTTGGCAGGAAAATCACTTGTAGTTTCAAACTTTCTTTTGTTTCCAGAATGATTGTTTTTCTTATCACTAGACTCAATATGATTGACCTTAGAACCAAAATCATTAGCAAACTTTTTCTACGAAAACATGTTTCTTCTTCAATTCGAATATGCTTAATGAGTTGGTCTATGGTAAAATCTTCAGAAATATGTAATAACTTCTTTCTGTAGTTATTCCAAGTGGCTGGTAATTTCACAATCACAGCAGGCACTTGCAATGACTCAGATACATCAATTTTCAGATCCTTGAGTCTAGATACTAAGACAAGTAGTTCATCAACTTGGTCCATAATAGATTTATTATCGAAAATTTGGAACTCAAAAAATTTCATGCTTAAAAATTTATCAGTACCTTGTTTTTCAGATGTGTATTTATTCTCCAAGGTAGTCCAAATTTCTTGTGGCTTTTTCATTGAGCGGAACAGATCATACAACCTATCTGAGAGTGAGTTTAGAATGTGTCCTCTGCAGTGAACTTCATCTTCTTCACGTTTCGTTCTTGCTGCCTTTATTTCATCAGTGTCATTATCAGTCGGTTCAGTAATTGGTGGCAGATTTCCAGCCAACAGATATGCAACGCCCAATTCAGTGAGAAAGAAGAATAGTTTGTCCTTCCAGCAAGTGAAGTTCGTTCAATCAAAGCATTCCAGTTTCATCATTGCATCGGAACTGAGCATTGTACTTGCGACATACTTTGAACCATTAGCCTCCATTGCAAACGATAATTTCCTTAAGATTGTTGGTGTATAGGTTCGAATGAAGGCTTTGTTTAGATCATGATGACACTGTCCTTAAGGAAATTATTGCCCCCACGATATTGTTGCTAGGATTAATGGAAAATTACCTCAAGTATATTCTAAACAAATAGAATTGTAGGCAACAATCCTGCAATTCTCCCAAGAAAGAATTTAGAGAATGTGACTGCAGTAAGAATGCTTTAAGGAGAAGGATTTCGTACCAAAAAACGATTCAGGAGATGTTGTATTTATAAAATAAATAACCAACTATTTGAATTTGAATAAAATAATATTAAATAAATATATAAATTCCTCCATATTTGGTCTTTCCCTCCAAGTTTCTCAACCAACCAATTTGAATTGTTTGGTATGCTTCTCCCTTTTTAAACCAACAAAAGGTTCTCTATCTTTCCCATGTGGGATTTATTTTATCATCACTGACTACTTCCAACATTTACAAGTGATTTAGAAATTGAATATGTAATCCCTAAATTGTATTTTGCCAAAAAAAAAACATAAAATTAAAATTTACCATTCTAGGAGCAACATTTATCTTAGAAATATTCAACCCAGGGCTGGTTACGATCACCATAATCTTTTTCATGATCCTTAGAGCATGAACAACGGTGAATCAAACAAAATATTAGCTTACAACGGTGTATCTAAATAAAATATAATCTAATTCTTATTTGATTTGGTTTGATTTAGATCAATATAGGTTATAAATCAAAACCAAATTAAAAAAAATCAAAGCAACCTACTATGGCATAAAACTACCGCGTTTTGGCCTTTAAAGGCATGAAATGCGACGTTTCAAACCCAAAAATTCAAAAAAAAAAAAAAAAAAAAAAAGAGGTGGCCGACAAGGCCTTCCACACGTCCTGACATAGGGGCTGGCACGCTTTCCGCGTGTCACCCGTTGGTTGGTCCGAGCAATTTCGTAACTATCCACCGTTTTTGGGCATTTTCGATATTAAAAAAATGTTTTTTTTGAAAAGTTCACATTTTTATTTATAAATAGAGACTAGGTTTGCCTCATTTGAGCACTAAACAAATTTTTTAGGAAATTTGATATTTCTCTCATTTATCTCTCTCCAAATTTCATACAGTTAACCCTTTTTAATTTGTTTTTATTAACTAAATTATAACTAAATTGCTACTTAAATATTTTAATTTTTAGTATTAAAAATTATTAATACTATTGTCAGTATTGTTAATTGTTTATTAATGTCATTATTTATTGTTAAATTTCGTATTATTATTGTTAATTGGTTGTTTATTATTGTTAACTATTGAAGCACCCGCGTGTTGTACGGTTTGTACACTGGTGAATAATATAAAAATTAAGAACTTTAATATGGACAAAATAAACAAAAAATAAAGATAGTACATCACATATATTTTTAAAAAATTATTAAAAATTTAGAATATTTCTTAATAAACAACATTTGTTGTTGAACATGTACAACTATTACTATTATCATTATCACATAACAAAATTCGAAAACTTTTAGGATTAGTAATTCTACACAAAACGACATACAATTGGTCATGGCTAAAAACTTGTTTTTTTTAAAAGGAGTACTTCTACATTAGACAATGGCCAACCCTGAATCTTATTTGTAGACATTGTTTAAAACATTATCATCGAATGATCAATCTTTGTTATGATTAGTCTTGTTCCGTGGCATAACCCTGCAGCATGGGTAATGTATTTTCAAAAACATATTGGCCAAACTTTAGTTTATTAATATTTATCAACTGGCATGTATTTTATTTTTCTTTATTTTTATAATAAAATTTAAATCAAATGATGTAATTTAAGTGGTTGAAAATGAATTATTTAATTTTGATCAAATGATATTTGGCTATTAATTAAAGTAATCTCTTATTCTTTTAATTTAGTTTTTCGTCTTCGTTTCGTTTGAATATAATTTTCATATATTGCAATAGATATTTCCTATCAACGAGATAATGAATAGTGACCTAAATCTATAAACATGCAAATAAAAAAAGGGTCAATAAAAATGGTGAAATAATTCGAAGGGAGAAATTCGGTCAGTTCCCTCTTTTTTTGTAATCGGAAAAAGACAATTTATGCATTGTCATGTATCCAAAATAAATCATCATACCAGGGGTGCCGAAGGTACCATTGAACATGGGTCGTCGGGGTTGGGTTTCGGCGTTGAAATCATCGTCATCGTTGGTGGATATCTGACTACAATCTGTAAAACGAAACACCGTGAGTTGGCGGGGAGAGCCCCCGCCAAAAACCCTCTGACGTGTTTATTAGTACACTGTTTATAAAAAAGAGGGCGCGTAGCCCCCAAGTGCGTGTGTGATTTTGAATCAGAAAAAGAGAGCGACCCATACACTATGGACTAGTGGGGATTATTTATACCTGAATGGAATGGGCCTAGCTTGTGTTCTATCTGTCTGGCCCAAGCCTTCTAACATTATGCAAAATATAATGGGCCATTAGATGATGCACACACGCCATTGGGACTTGACATTCGCCCAAGTGGTATTTTGTTCGCTAGCTTTTCAAAGGTAGTCCTGCTTGCAAAGTCGAGTACTGGGACTTGACCTTCGCCTAAGTGGCATTCTGCTCGCTAGCTTTTCAAAGGTAGTCATACTCGCAAAGTCAAGTACTGGGACTTGACCTTGGCCCAAGTGGCATTTTGCTTGCTAGCTTTTCAAAGGTAGTCCTACTCACAAAGTCGAGTACTGGGACTTCACCTTGGACCAAATGGCATTCTGCTCGCTAGCTTTTCAAATGTAGTCCTGCTCGCAAAATCGAGTATTGGGACTTGACCTTGGCCCAAGTGGCGTTCTGCTAGCTAGCTTTTCAAAAGTAGTCTTGCTCGCAAAGTAGAGTACTGGGACTTGACTTTGGCCCAAGTGACGCTCTGCTTGCTATATAAAGGCTTATACAATCAAGTTATAAAGTATACTGGTTAATCAAAATATACAAGTGTTGTCAAAATCAACCAAAGCCTTGACTCATCTCAGCACTTTTGTTATCTTGCCTGCCAAGATAAAAGTGATTAAGCCTCGGCCATCCCGAGAAATTAAAGGGAATCGCGAACGAATAGTACTCCTTACCCTCGAGATGAATCTCGAAGAATAATGAGTAGGGGGCTACTGATGTGCATATTTTGGATCCGCCTCAATGTCGTGTGGGCCTCATCTAATGGCCTATTATATTTTTCATAATGTTAGAAGGCTTGGGCCAGGCAGATAGACCACAAGCTAGGCCCATTCCATTCAGGTATAAATAACCCCCACTAGTCCATGGCGTAGGGGGTCACTTTTTTTTCTTATTCAGAATCACACACGCACTTGGGGGCTACATGCCCTCTTGTTTATAAACAGTGTACTGATAAACACGCCGGAGGGTTTTTGGCATGGACCCTCCCCGCCAACACACGATGTTTCGTTTTACAGATTATAGTCAGATATCCACCAACGACGATGATTTCAACGCCGGAACTCAACCCCGGTGAGCCATGTTCAACGTTACCTTCGGCACCCCCGGTATGATGATTTATTTTGGATACATCACATTGTGATGCAAGATATTGTGCTTCATAATACACAAAATAAAGCACTTTCATGCATTGTGATGCATGAAGTGACATTTTTATGATTGAAAAAAAAGGAGAGCAGAACTATTAAAAAATTTGTAGAGGGAACCGACCTATAATTTTCCCTAACTCAAACTAATATAAATTTCAATCCGACCCAAATTAAATAACCGTAAGCAAATAGGTCATGTACATTCAAACATACATTAGTCAAATATAAATACCCAAACACAGACTTTACCCGATTAAATTTGTCGTCTAAAACACAAAACCCTAACAATTTTACTCATTTGTTTCTTTAACTCTTCATTTTGGATGACCCTCCGTTTCAAATTTTGTTCCAAAAAAACACTGAGGACCTATTTTCCTAAATTTCTCAACGCCTTATAAGATCTCATTGTAAAAGGAAAGAGTTCGTTAAGAAATCATGTTTGACTTTCTATTAAAACAATACTTCAAATGTTCTTCGATTTTGTTTTTCAATTTTCCAATGATTTTTGCCTTAGGGAAAGAAAATGACTATTAGAAGTCAAAAATCATTTAATGGCACTAATTTCAGCCCATGTGGGCTTTTTTTTTTTTTGACATATATGTTTCAAATCTAAACATAACAAAGTTATATGTTCAAGATTTGTTGGATTTTATAATTTATTTTATTATTATTTTATGAAATTAATATTATATTTGGAATATTTCAATTATCTCAATGGAGAAAATTTTAAACTTTTTGAAAAATAGAGTTTAATAATTATATATTTTAACTTAGTATATATTCGCAACCTTTAAAGACTGTAAAAAGACCCATAAAATCAATACCCCAAACATCAAAAATTTCAACTACAAGATTATAATGCAAGGGCATCTCATACCTTTTACTAATTCCTCCAGTCCTTTGACACTTATCACATGTTTTACAAAATGTTTCAGCATCTCTAAAAATAGAAGGCCAATATAAACCAGATTATAAAATTTTCCTAGCAGTTTTAATACTGTTAAAATCTCCACCACAAGAGTATTTATGGCAGAATACCAAAATACTTTGTTGTTCTTGATCTAAAACACATCTCATAATTAAAGAATCTGAACACATTTTGAATGAATATGGATCTTCTCAAAAATAATGTTTAGTATCTGTCAAAAAATTATTTCTTTGATGATAATCAAAATCAAGATTTATGATATTTGCTACATGAAAATTCACGAAATCAGCATACCAAGGTTCATGATTTTTAATTGCAAAAAGCTGTTCGTCAGGGTAGTCTTCATTCATGGGGATTTTATTGTCAAGAAATTGACGTTCAAATAAAGGTAGAAATTCTAATATGGATAGATGATCTGAAACGACATTTTCTGGCCCCTTTTTATCCTTAATGGTGATGTCAACTTCTTGTAATAATAGCATCCATCTAATGAGCCTAGCCTTAGCCTCCTTTTTGCTCAAAAGATATTTTAAGGCTGCATGGTCTGAAAATATAACAACTTTTACTCCTAACAAGCAGGGACAAATTTTTCTAACGTAAACACAACTACTAAAAATTCTTTTTCAGTGGTGGTATAATTAAGTTGTGCATCATTTAATGTCCTACTCGCATAATGTATTACATGGGGTTTCTTATCTACCCTTTGACCTAACACAGCCCTAACCGTAAAATCTGTTGCATCACACATGATCTCAAAAGGGAGAGACCAATCAGGGCTGGTTAAAATAAGAGTTGTTGTTAATTGTTCTTTTAACAGATTAAATGCATTTAAGCATTTTTGATCGAAGATAAATTTCGTATCTTTTGCCATTAGATTGCATAAAAGTTTATAGATTTTCAAAAAGTCTTTTATAAATCTTCTATAAAAACATGCATGATCTGAAAAACTTCTAACACCTTTGACTGTAGTTGGGGGAGATAATTTTGAGATAACTTCAATTTTTGCCTTATCTACCTCAATTCCTTTATTAGACACAATATGACCTAAAACAATTTCATGTTTAACCATAAAATGACTTTTCTCCCAACTCAGGGTCAAATTGGTTTCAAAACATCTTTTGAGAACCGATGTTAGATTTTCTAGGTAATTATCAAATGATTTCTCAAATAATGAAAAATCGTCCATGAATACTTCTACACACCTTTCTACTAAATCTGAAAATATTGAGATCATACATCTCTGAAAGGTAGCAGGGACATTACATAGTCCGAAGGGCATCCTTCTAAATGCAAAGGTTCCAAATGAACATGTAAAGGTAGTCTTTTCTTGATCTTCCGGTGCAAGTGGAATTTGATTATAACCAGAAAAACCATCAAGAAAATAGTAATAATCATGATCAGCTAATCTTTCAAGAATTTGGTCAATAAAGGGTAAAGAAAAGTGATCTTTCTTAGTGGCTGCATTTAATTTCCTTAAGCCTATGCACATTCTATAGCTTGTTATAGTTCTCATGGGAACTAACTCATTCTTCTCATTTACTATCAGATATTGGGTAAATTATACCCGCATCAAAAAGCTTGAGAACTTATTTTCTAACTGCTTCTTCCATGTGGGGGTTAAGTCTCCTTTGACGTTCTCTAGGAGGTCATGGTACCTTCTTCCAAGTGAATTTTATGCATACACATAGTAGGACTTATTCCCTTTAAATCTGCTAAGGACCATCATATGGCTTCTCTATGTGTCCATAAAACTTTCAGCAAACTTGTTTCTTGTTCTTCTGTTAAATCAGCAACAATTATAACGGGTAAAATTTTACCTTCCCCAAGAAATGTGTATTTCAAGTGGGGTGGTAAGGGCTTTAAATCTAGTTCTGGAGGAGATTCAATAGGCGGGGTGAACTTAGGAACTTCAAGTTCAACCTTTTTGGCTTGGGCATCTTTAGGAACTTCATGTTCCTCTTTTTCGACTTGAGTATCCTTTGAAACTTTAAGTTCAACTTCTTCAGTTTGAGCATCCTTAGCACGGATCTCTTCCTTTAATTCCTCAATAATGAATATCAAATCTAGAAAATCTCTATCAGTCGAATCTTTTCCAAACATTACTCGTTCTAACTCGTCTTCCTTTAAATCTGATTCAAAGTTTTGTGCTGTAAGATTTTCTATTTCATCAATTGAAAAGCAAACGTTAATATCGCTTGGCCTATTCAAAGCATCAAAAACTAAAATTTCCACAATCTCTCCCATAACTGACATTGACAGCTTACTGTTCCTCACATTAATCATTGTATTGGTCGAGGCCATAAATGGGTCTTTATAACAAAATAGGAACTTCATTATTTGTACATATTTTCCTTTCCATCTCTAGAATATCAAAGTCAACCGGTATGATCAACTTATCAACTTGAACTAAAGTATCCTCTATTATTCCTAAGGGATGTTTGACTGAACGGTCGACAAACTGTAAGGACATAGTAGTGGGTTTTAATTCTCTCAATCCAAATTGTTTGCAGACAACGAAAGACATTAAATTCATATTCGCACCTAAATCAAGCATTGCTTTCATCTTTTTAGAGTTACCTAAATAAACTTGAATATTGAAACTACATAGATCTTTTAATTTAGGGGGAGTTCAGGTTGTAATACTGCACTTACGTTTATAGAAACAATTATTTTCTCGTTCTTTTCAAATTTGTGTTTCTTAGAATGGAGATCTTTGAAAAACTTGGCATATGATGGAATATTTTTAATAACGTTGAGTAAAGGAAGGTTAATATTCACTTTAGACAACATATTATAAATCTCCGTAAATTGTTTATCTATTTTATTTTTCATTAATCTACTAGGAAAAGGAATTTGTGGAACATAAGGTGGAGGTGCAACATATGGTTCCTCAAGAGGTTTAGCCTCTTTTTCTTTATCTTTCTCTTGTATTTCTTTTTCAAAATCTTTTTCTTTTTCTTCAACTTGAATTTCTTCACCAGAATTATCAGGAATATCAACAGAATGAGTAAGATCACTTACCTTCTCTCCAATGACTTTTCTACTACGCAGAGTAGTGATTGATTTTGCTTGTTCATTATGACTAGGGAACTTCCCTTCTTCTCTACCTCTCATCAATTGAGCAAAGTCATTTGACAAACGGTCCATATGTGCCATTATTTGCTTGTTGAAAGAAGTCTGTGTATCTTTCCATTCATCATTTTTCGCTTCTTCAATTTGACGTTGTACTTGTTGAGGACGCAATGACTTATTTCCTCCCCATGAGAAATCGGGATGATTTCTACAACCTGGATTGTACGTGTTGGAATAAAGATCGTTCCTTTGTCTTGGAGGATATGAGTTCATAGCATTTGCCTGTTTAGAAAACCGAGTGCTAGATAGATAACAATTAGTAGCATGATTATTTAGTCCACAAATAACACACATTTCTTGAATTTGAGATTTATTTTCAAATTTCTGTTGTAGGGCTTCAATTTGTGCTTTCATCCGTTCCATTTTAGCTTCATTATTCGAATTATCTTGAATATGATACAAACCTTTATTTTTACATCTAACACTTTTCTGTTGAGAATTGACACATAACATTTCAAACAAATCTCCTAATTCAAATGGTGTCATTCCTCTAACGGAACCACCGACTGCACTGTCAACCATAGTTTGAAGAGCAGAAGGAAGTGCATGATAAAATTGGGTAACTAAAACATCTTGAGAAAGATTATGATTGGAACACATGATTTGTAAATTTTTAAATTTATCCCATGCTTCATGGAATGTTTCTCCCGGTTCAGTTTGAAAGACAATAATTTGTCTTCTGTAATCAGATTGAGATGCATGCTGATAAAATTTACCCATAAACAAATCATACAATTGAGTCCATGTATAAACACTCCCTGGTGCCAAATTCATAAACCATCTTTTCGCTGCATCTTTTAATGCACATTGAAAATATCACATTTTCAATTGATCTTCTATTAGACTTCCTAACGAAAAATTATCAATCATAAAATCATATTCTTTCACAAAAGCAACTGGGTCTTCGAAAGGTAATCCATAGAATGAAGGCAACATATTATAAAAATGTCCTTTAAGTTCAAAGTTTCTTATTGCATCCGGTAATACTAAACATGATGGTGTCGCATTCAGCATTGGACGACCATAATCATTTAATGTTCTTTGATTTACTACCACTTTCATATTTCGAGCAACTGGTTCCTCCCTTTGATTCATTGGGGGAACCAGATTTTCGGGATTTTGATTATCCATTGGAGGATCAGCCAGATGATCTTATCTATCTACTTGTTCTTGATTGATTGGTGGATTGTCAAAATTATTATGATTTCCCTGATTTCTACCAAGATTATTTATGTTTTGATTTAAATCTATCAGCTTGGGATTTAAAGATCTACGACCGTGCCTGCAATGCAAAACTAAAACAAATAAATAACTAGATTAAAATAAATTAAAAATATTTTTGTAATATTCATTTATAAAAACTAAACTTAAATGTTACCAATAAACTAGCTTGTCCCCCGCAACGGCGTCAAAAACTTGATGTCTTATTTTTTAACCTCGTAAGTGTACGAATCAATAGCAAGTATAGTGTACGGAAAGCAAGGGTCGAACCACAGAGACAAGAAGTATCTAGAGCAAACAAATAGGTAACAGTTAAACTAAGGGGGATTTATTTATCTAAATTATTCAACTAAAAGCAGGTAATCTAATTAACTAATTAAAGCAGCAAACACAGTTTGTGGAAATCTTATGGTGGAGGAGAATCTAGAAATATAGATTCACTTGTATCTACTCTAATGCTCATTTGCTTTGCAGAAGTCATAATCAATTGAAATACATCTAAATCAAATGTGATAAAATCTATCCAAGTGCTTAGATTTCAATGAAAAAAATGGTAAAATTAAAAAAAAAACTTCTACCATAATAATTGAGGAGTTCTAATCAATTGAAACACATCTAAATCAAATGTGATAAAATTTATCTGCAAAAAAAAAACTTCTATCATGATAATTGAGGAGTCATAATTAAGAAAGCTAATTATTTTTAGGAATTATAAAAAAAAATATTCAATTTCCTACTATTTCAATTTTGATTTATTTTAAATTTAAGATAGAAAGTATTCAGTTGTTAACTATTTTCAAATTACTTACTATTCTGATAAATTTAAGAAACTATTAATTTAATTATTTTATTTTATCTTGAAGTAAATTGAGTTGATCAAGTTGTAGTTGGTTAAGTAAATTTGAAATTCATATTACCCACCCGTCTCTCCAATAATTTTATAAGATAATAGATTAATTTAATTAAATTGTATTAAATATTCATATATTAATTTCGAGTATTTATCCTATTTTAGACAATTCACAAGATTCTAATTATAATGCACTTGAAAAATTATCTTATTATAAGTAACTTTTTGCAAAAAAAAATATTAAAATCGTGCATTGCATGGGTATAACCTAGTTAGTACCCATGCGTGCATGGTTTTAATATTATTTTTTGCAAAATTTGTTTATAATAAGATGCTTTTCTAAACTTGTAATAAACAATTAATTTTTAAATTAGAACACTTCGAACAAAAAGCGAAAAAAGGTAAATATTGAAATTGATCATATGAATGGGTAATTGAAATATTTGTAGGCGAATGTTCGAAAAAAAATTAAAAATAAAGTTAAAATATATAATATTATTTATATATATATATATATATATATTAGTAATTTTCTATTGAAATTGATCATTTTAACACAAAGTTGTCACACAACTTACGTAAGTAATAATTAATAGATATAAATCAATATATTAATAGAAGAAAAAAATAACATAAAATTGTCATATGGATAACTTGTATAAATCAAATAGTAGGGAAATGAAAATAGATAATAATTGAAGAGTTTCAATCAAGCTAAACTTGTAAAATTAAATTGGATAAAATCTTATTATAAAGGAAAAACCCCTCATTTGACCACCCAACTTTTCAAAAACTTGCAAGGTGGCCAGAAAGTTTAAAACTTATAATGAGGCCATCAGTACATTAGTTAGGTAAGCGAGCCCATTTTTGGATGGACGTTAGATTCATTCGTTAAATTATGTAAAATATATATTTTGCCCCTAACTATCACTTATTCTCTCTCTTAGGTCCAAACTCCCTTCATCTTCCAAACATCTCCTAAATCCACCCAGCGGCCATCCTCCTGCTTAGCCGACGAACACCGCCATCTCCATCCACCGCTCCACAGTCACCATCTCTTTCCCCTCTCTACAGCTTTGATTTCATCTCCGTTGCCATCGCTATCATCCACCATCTCCATATCGCGAATCGGTCAAATCGCCCAACATCTCCATCTATATCTCTTTCAAAACCTGACGTCGAAATTCCAATCAATCGGTTTCCTATCAATTTTATCTCCTCCACTTTGCTTTATTTTCCATCTCCACCCACAATTGTTCGGCCTTGAATCGGCCGATCTTTCTCTTAATCACCCACGGATCCGGCCAAACCACTCCTCTTCCTCCATCATCGGCCGAAGTGAGCCCGATTTTCTTTCTCATCCCGATTTCTCTTCTCAATTCAAACAACGGTAGATTTGGTCCATTCGGCGCTTCAACAAAGTGCCGACTTCTTTCTCCATCTCAGTGGCTTGGCTACCTCTTTTGACCCACCTTTCTCCTTTGCCATCTCGGCTAGCAGCTAACAAAGCCGCCGTGCTCCTTCTCCATGACGAGGATAAGCCGCCGAGCCTGCTCTAACGCCGCATCGGAAGAAGGCCGATAGCAATAAAGAATGAGATGGTAAAGCGAGCAGGCGGGGAGAGGCGAGAGGGGTTTGCTTTGTCGAAGATGGTGCAGGAGCTCAAAATTGCAGGAGGCCGGTGATGGGGTTGTTGTACTAGATTTGGGGAAGAAAAAAATGGAGGCCGGTAGACTGCTTTAGGCCGGACTCGACGTTGGATCAGGTGAGGAAAAAGGCTGGGGTTGAAAAAAATCAAAGAGCTCTGGTTTCTAAAAATCTCTATTATTGATATATAACAATTTATTTTTAATTTCCACCCTTTTGTTTCTAATTTCACATAAAGGTTTATTAGTTCTGAGGGGGCAAAAAGGTAATGACATAATTTTAACGTCTGATCTGAAAAATAGGCTCGCTTGCATCCTAGTAAAGGTTTAGTAGTTATAGGGGCAAAAAATGTAATGACATAATTTAACTACCGTTTGAAAAATGGGCTCGCTTGCATCTAACTAATGTCTGATGGCCTCATTGCAAATTTAAATTTTCGGTGGCCGCATTCAAGTTTTAAATTTTTCGTGCCGCCTTGCAAGTTTTTTAAAAGTTGGGTGGCCAAATGGAGGGTTTTGCCTATTATAAATTAAACTATATTTGAAAAATAAAATAAAAATTCTCATTTTACACAAAGTTGACACTTTGTAGCCATTTTACATAAAGTTGTCATGTGTCTGCAGCAATTTCTATTTTAGTATTTATAAATAGATTAATATATAATTAATACCCATGTGCATGGTTTTAATATATTTTTTGTAAAAATTGTTTATAATAAAATAATTTT
>CM028382.1:89269423-89329191 GCA_013146195.2 Codonopsis lanceolata
GCTTTTTGAGCCTGCTAAATCCAGTGAATGCAACCGATGCCGCGTGGTTGGCACGAGTTCTCGGACCGCCAGCTACATAATCCGTGAATGCAACCTGATGCGTTGCTTGGCATCGCCTGGTCCGGGTTTTGGTGCTCCATAATCCTCAATGCAACCTCGATGCCGCTGCTTGGCATCGAAGTTTCGGGTCTGCTTTTTGTGCTACATAATCCTTGGGTCGCAACCTCGATGCCGTTGCTTGGCATCGAGTTTCGGTCCGTTTTGGTGCTCCATAACTCGTGAATGCAACCCGATGCCGTTGCTTGGCATCGAGTTTCGGTCGGGTTTTTGGTGCTCCAAAATCCCTCTAATGCAACCGATGCCGCACTTGGCATCGAGTTTCGGATCCATTTTGTGCTCCATAATCTCTTAATGCAACCCGATGCCGTGCTTGGCATCGAGTTTTGGTCGGTTTTTGGTGCTCCAAAATCAATTTAATGCAACCGATGCCGCATTGGCATCGAGTTTCTCGGACCGTTTTTGGTGCTCCATAATCAATTTAATGCAACCCGATGCCGCACTTGGCATCGAAGTTTCGGATCGATTTTGGTGCTCCATAATCAATGCAACCCGATGCCAGACTTGGCATCGAGTTTCGGACTGATTTTGGTGCTCCATAATCAATTTATGCAACCCGATGCCGTTGCTTGGCATCGAGTTTTGGTCCGGTTTTTGGTCCTCCAAATCAATTTAATGCAACCCGATGCCGTGCTTGGCATCGAGTTTCTGACCGGTTTTTGGTGCTCCATAATCAATTTAATGCAACCCGATGCCGTTGCTTGGCATCGAGTTTTGACCGATTTTGGTGCTCCATAATCATCATTAATGCAACTCGATGCCGTGCTGCTTGGCATCGAGTTTCTGGTCTGCTTTTTGGTCCTCCAAATCAATTAATGCAACCCGATGCATCAGAGTTTCGACCGATTGGTGCTCCATAATCAATTTAATGCAACCCGATGCCGCACTTGGCATCGAGTTTCGACCGATTTTGTGCTCCATAATCAATTTAATGCAACCCGATGCCGTTGCTTGGCATCGAGTTTTGGTCTGTTTTGGTCCTCCAAAATCAATTTAATGCAACCCGATGCCGCTGCTTGGCATCGAAGTTTCGGTCCGTTTTTGGTCCTCCAAAATCAATTTAATGCAACCCGATGCCGCACTTGGCATCGAGTTTCGGTCCGGTTTTTGGTCCTCCAAAATCAATTTAATGCAACCCGATGCCGCACTTGGCATCGAGTTTCGATCGGCTTTTTGGTGCTCCAAAATCAATTTAATGCAACCCGATGCCGCATTGGCATCGAGTTTCGACCGATTTTGATGCTCCATAATCAATTTAATGCAACCCGATGCCGTTGCTTGGCATCGAAGCTGGTCCGGTTGGTGCTCCATAATCATTTAATGCAACCCGATGCCGCATTTGGCATCGAGTTTCGACCGATTTTGGTGCTCCATAATCAATTTAATGCAACCTCGATGCCGTTGGCATCGTAGTTTCTCGTCCGGTTTTTGGTGCTCCATAATCAATTTAATGCAACCGATGCCGCACTTGGCATCGAAGTTTCGTCCGGTTTTGGTCCTCCAAAATCAATTTAATGCAACCCGATGCCGGCAGCTTGGCATCGAGTTTTTGGTGCTCCAAATCGACCGGTTTTTGGTGCTCCAAAATCAATTTAAATGCAACCCGATGCCGCCTTTGGCATCGAGTTTCGGACCGATTTTGGTGCTCCATAATCAATTTAATGCAACCCGATGCCGCACTTGGCATCGAGTTTCGGTCCGTTTTTGGTGCTCCATAATCAATTTAATGCAACCTCGATGCCGTGCTTGGCATCGAGTTTCGTCCGGTTTTTGGTCCTCCAAAATCAATTTAATGCAACCCGATGCCAAGCTTGGCATCGAAGTTTCCGGTTTTTGGTCCTCCAAAATCAATTTAATGCAACCCGATGCCGACTTGGCATCGAGTTTCGGTTTTTGGTGCTCCAAAATCAATTTAATGCAACCCGATGCCAAGACTTGGCACCGATTTTGGTGCTCCATAATCAATTTAATGCAACCCGATGCCGTGCTTGGCATCGAAGTTTCGGTCCGGTTTTTGGTGCTCCATAATCAATTTAATGCAACCTCGATGCCGCTTTGGCATCGAGTTTCGTGCCGGTTTTGGTCCTCCAAAATCAATTTAATGCAACCCGATGCCGCACTTGGCATCGAGTTTCGGCGGTTTTTGGTGCTCCAAAATCAATTTAAATGCAACCCGATGCCGACTTGGCATCGAGTTTCTCGATTTTGGTGCTCCATAATCATGCCGCTTGGCATCGAGTTTCTGTCCGGTTTTTGGTGCTCCATAATCAATTTAATGCAACCGATGCCGCTGGCATCGAAGTTTTCGGATTTGGTCCTCCAAAATCAATTTAAATGCAACCCGATGCGTTGCTTGGCATCGAAGTTTCGTCCGGTTTTTGGTCCTCCAAAATCAATTTAATGCAACTTTTTGGTCCGGGTCCTCCAAAATCAATTTAAATGCAACCCGATGCCAGACTTGGTCCTTTTGGTCCAAAATCAATTTAATGCAACCCGATGATTTTGGCATCGAGTTTCGGTTTAATTTGGTCCTCCAAAATGCCGGATCAGTTTTGTCTTCATTAATGGCATTTTTGTCATTTGTCAAGCAATTTGTAGTTACATGAAATGTCCAAAAAATTGATGGTTCTATATGAAAACATGTTTTTAAAATTGTACCCACTTGAAATTCCCCCTTTATTTTATTATTATTTTATGAAATTAATATTATATTTGGAATATTTCAATTATCTCAATGGAGAAAATTTTAAACTTTTTGAAAAATAGAGTTTAATAATTATATATTTTAACTTAGTATATATTCGCAACCTTTAAAGACTGTAAAAAAGACCCATAAAATCAATACCCCAAACATCAAAAATTTCAACTACAAGATTATAATGCAAGGGCATCTCATACCTTTTACTAATTCCTCCAGTCCTTTGACACTTATCACATGTTTTACAAAATGTTTCAGCATCTCTAAAAATAGAAGGCCAATATAAACCAGATTATAAAATTTTCCTAGCAGTTTTAATACTGTTAAAATCTCCACCACAAGAGTATTTATGGCAGAATACCAAAATACTTTGTTGTTCTTGATCTAAAACACATCTCATAATTAAAGAATCTGAACATATTTTGAATAAATATGGATCTTCTCAAAAATAATGTTTAGTATCTGTCAAAAAATTATTTCTTTGATGATAATCAAAATCAAGATTTATGATATTTGCTACATGAAAATTCACGAAATCAGCATACCAAGGTTCATGATTTTTAATTGCAAAAAGCTGTTCGTCAGGGTAGTCTTCATTCATGGGGATTTTATTGTCAAGAAATTGACGTTCAAATAAAGGTAGAAATTCTAATATGGATAGATGATTTGCAACGACATTTTCTGGCCCCTTTTTATCCTTAATGGTGATGTCAACTTCTTGTAATAATAGCATCCATCTAATGAGCCTAGCCTTAGCCTCCTTTTTGCTCAAAAGATATTTTAAGGCTGCATGGTCTGAAAATATAACAACTTTTACTCCTAACAAGCAGGGACAAATTTTTCTAACGTAAACACAACTACTAAAAATTCTTTTTCAGTGGTGGTATAATTAAGTTGTGCATCATTTAATGTCCTACTCGCATAATGTATTACATGGGGTTTCTTATCTACCCTTTGACCTAACACAGCCCTAACCGTAAAATCTGTTGCATCACACATGATCTCAAAAGGGAGAGACCAATCAGGGCTGGTTAAAATAAGAGTTGTTGTTAATTGTTCTTTTAACAGATTAAATGCATTTAAGCATTTTTGATCGAAGATAAATTTCGTATCTTTTGCCATTAGATTGCATAAAAGTTTATAGATTTTCAAAAAGTCTTTTATAAATCTTCTATAAAAACATGCATGATCTGAAAAACTTCTAACACCTTTGACTGTAGTTGGGGGAGATAATTTTGAGATAACTTCAATTTTTGCCTTATCTACCTCAATTCCTTTATTAGACACAATATGACCTAAAACAATTTCATGTTTAACCATAAAATGACTTTTCTCCCAACTCAGGGTCAAATTGGTTTCAAAACATCTTTTGAGAACCGATGTTAGATTTTCTAGGTAATTATCAAATGATTTCTCAAATAATGAAAAACCGTCCATGAATACTTCTACACACCTTTCTACTAAATCTGAAAATATTGAGATCATACATCTCTCGAAAGGTAGCAGGACATTACATAGTCCGAAGGGCATCCTTCTAAATGCAAAGGTTCCAAATGAACATGTAAAGGTAGTCTTTTCTTGATCTTCCTGCAAGTGGAATTTGATTATAACTTAAAAACCATCAAGAAAATAGTAATAATCATGATCGCTAATCTTTCAAGAATTTGGTCAATAAAGGGTAAAGAAAAGTGATCTTTCTTAGTGGCTGCATTTAAATTCCTTAAGCCTATGCACATTCTATAGCCTGTTATAGTTCTCATGGGAACTAACTCATTCTTCTCATTTACTATCAGATATTGGGTAAATTATACCCGCATCAAAAAGCTTGAGAACTTATTTTCTAACTGCTTCTTCCATGTGGGGTTAAGTTAAGTCCTTTGACGTTCTCTAGAGGTCATGGTACCTTCTTCCAAGTGAATTTTATGCATACACATAGTAGGACTTATTCCCTTTAAATCTAAGGACCATCATATGGCTTCTATGTGTCCATAAAACTTTCAAAGAAACTTGTTTCTTGTTCTTCTTAAATCAAGAACAATTATAACGGGTAAAATTTTACCTTCCCCAAGAAATGTGTATTTCAAGTGGGGTGGTAAGGGCTTTAAATCTAGTTCTGGAGGAGATTCAATAGGCGGGGTGAACTTAGGAACTTCAAGTTCAACCTTTTTGGCTTGGGCATCTTTAGGAACTTCATGTTCCTCTTTTTCGACTTGAGTATCCTTTGAAACTTTAAGTTCAACTTCTTCAGTTTGAGCATCCTTAGCACGGATCTCTTCCTTTAATTCCTCAATATCGAATATCAAATCTGGAAAATCTCTATCAGTCGAATCTCTTCCAAGCATTACTCGTTCTAACTCGTCTTCCTTTAAATCTGATTCAAAGTTTTGTGCTGTAAGATTTTCTATTTCATCAATTGAAAAGCAAACGTTAATATCGCTTGGCCTATTCAAAGCATCAAAAACTAAAATTTCCACAATCTCTCCCATAATCGACATTGACAATCGTTCCTCACATTAATCATTGTATTGGTCGAGGCCATAAATGGGTCTTTATAACAAAATAGGAACTTCATTATTTGTACATATTTTCCTTTCCATCTCTAGAATATCAAAGTCAACCGGTATGATCAACTTATCAACTTGAACTAAAGTATCCTCTATTATTCCTAAGGGATGTTTGACTGAACGGTCGAGAAACTGTAAGGACATAGTAGTGGGTTTTAATTCTCTCAATCCTAATTGTTTGCAGACAACGAAAGACATTAAATTAATATTCGCACCTAAATCAAGCATTGCTTTCATCTTTTTAGAGTTACCTAAATAAACTTGAATATTGAAACTACATAGATCTTTTAATTTAGGGGGAGTTCAGTTGTAATATCAGCACTTACGCTTATAAAACAATTATTTTCTCGCTCTTTTCAAATTTGTGTTTCTTAGAATGGAGATCTTTGAAAAACTTGGCATATGATGGAATATTTTTAATAACGTTGAGTAAAGGAAGGTTAATATTCACTTTAGACAACATATTATAAATCTCCGTAAATTGTTTATCTATTTTATTTTTCATTAATCTACTAGGAAAAGGAATTTGTGGAACATAAGGTGGAGGTGCAACATATGGTTCCTCAATAGGTTTATCCTCTTTTTCTTTATCTTTCTCTTGTATTTCTTTTTCAAAATCTTTTTCTTTTTCTTCAACTTGAATTTCTTCACCAGAATTATCAGGAATATCAACAGAATGAGTAAGATCACTTACCTTCTCTCCAATGACTTTTCTACTACGCAGAGTAGTGATTGATTTTGCTTGTTCATTATGACTAGGGAACTTCCCTTCTTCTCTACCTCTCATCAATTGAGCAAAGTCATTTGACAAACGGTCCATATGTGCCATTATTTGCTTGTTGAAAGAAGTCTGTGTATCTTTCCATTCATCATTTTTCGCTTCTTCAATTTGACGTTGTACTTGTTGAGGACGCAATGACTTATTTCCTCCCCATGAGAAATCGGGATGATTTCTACAACCTGGATTGTACGTGTTGGAATAAAGATCGTTCCTTTGTCTTGGAGGATATGAGTTCATAGCATTTGCCTGTTTAGAAAACCGAGTGCTAGATAGATAAAAATTAGTAGCATGATTATTTAGTCCACAAATAACACACATTTCTTGAATTTGAGATTTATTTTCAAATTTCTCGTTGTAGGGCTTCAATTTGTGCTTTCATCCGCTCCATTTTAGCTTCATTATTCGAATTATCTTGAATATGATACAAACCTTTATTTTTACATCTAACACTTTTCTGTTGAGAATTGACACATAACATTTCAAACAAATCTCCTAATTCAAATGGTGTCATTCCTCTAACGGAACCACCGACTGCACTGTCAACCATAGTTTGAAGAGCAGAAGGAAGTGCATGATAAAATTGGGTAACTAAAACATCTTGAGAAAGATTATGATTGGAACACATGATTTGTAAATTTTTAAATCTATCCCATGCTTCATGGAATGTTTCTCCTGCTCGCTTTGAAAGACAATAATTTGTCTTCAGAATCGATTGAGATGCATGCCGATAAAATTTACCCATAAACAAATCATACAATTGAGTCCATGTATAAACACTCCCTGGTGCCAAATTCATAAACCATCTTTTCACTGCATCTTTTAATGCACATTGAAAATATCACATTTTCAATTGATCTTCTGTTAGACTTCCTAACGAAAAATTATCAATCATAAAATCATATTCTTTCACAAAAGCAACTGGGTCTTCGAAAGGTAATCCATAGAATGAAGGCAACATATTATAAAAATGTCCTTTAAGTTCAAAGTTTCTTATTGCATCCGGTAATACTAAACATGATGGTGTCGCATTCAGCATTGGACGACCATAATCATTTAATGTTCTTTGATTTACTACCACTTTCATATTTCGAGCAACTGGTTCCTCCCTTTGATTCATTGGGGGAACCAGATTTTCGGGATTTTGATTATCCATTGGAGGATCAGCCAGATGATCTTATCTATCTACTTGTTCTTGATTGATTGGTGGATTGTCAAAATTATTATGATTTCCCTGATTTCTACCAAGATTATTTATGTTTTGATTTAAATCTATCAGCTTGGGATTTAAAGATCTACGACCGTGCCTGCAATGCAAAACTAAAACAAATAAATAACTAGATTAAAATAAATTAAAAATATTTTTGTAATATTCATTTATAAAAACTAAACTTAAATGTTACCAATAAACTAGCTTGTCCCCCGCAACGGCGTCAAAAACTTGATGTCTTATTTTTTAACCTCGTAAGTGTACGAATCAATAGCAAGTATAGTGTACGGAAAGCAAGGGTCGAACCACAGAGACAAGAAGTATCTAGAGCAAACAAATAGGTAACAGTTAAACTAAGGGGGGATTTATTTATCTAAATTATTCAACTAAAAGCGAGTAATCTAATTAACTAATTAAAGCAAAGAAACACAGCTTTGTGGAAATCTTATGGTGGAGGAGAATCTAGAAATATAGATTCACTTGTATCTACTCTAATGCTCATTTGCTTTGCAGAAGTCATAATCAATTGAAATACATCTAAATCAAATGTGATAAAATCTATCCAGTAGTAACCGATTTCAGCAGCAAAAAAAATGGTAAAATTAAAAAAAAAACTTCTACCATAATAATTGAGGAGTTCTAATCAATTGAAACACATCTAAATCAAATGTGATAAAATTTATCTGCAAAAAAAAACTTCTATCATGATAATTGAGGAGTCATAATTAAGAAAGCTAATTATTTTTAGGAATTATAAAAAAAAAATTCAATTTCCTACTATTTCAATTTTGATTTATTTTAAATTTAAGATAGAAAGTATTCAGTTGTTAACTATTTTCAAATTACTTACTATTCTGATAAATTTAAGAAACTATTAATTTAATTATTTTATTTTATCTTGAAGTAAATTGAGTTGATCAAGTTGTAGTTGGTTAAGTAAATTTGAAATTCATATTACCCACCCGTCTCTCCAATAATTTTATAAGATAATAGATTAATTTAATTAAATTGTATTAAATATTCATATATTAATTTCAGTATTTATCCTATTTTAGACCTGTTCACAAGATTCTAATTATAATGCACTTGAAAAATTATCTTATTATAAGTAACTTTTTGCAAAAAAAAATATTAAAATCGTGCATTGCATGGGTATAACCTAGTTAGTACCCATGCGATGCATGGTTTTAATATTATTTTTTTGCAAAATTTGTTTATAATAAGATGCTTTTCTAAACTTGTAATAAACAATTAATTTTTTAAATTAGAACACTTCGAACAAAAAACGAAAAAAAAGGTAAATATTGAAATTGATCATATGAATGGGTAATTGAAATATTTGTAGGCGAATGTTCTGAAAAAAAAATTAAAAATAAAGTTATATATATATATATATATATATATTAGTAATTTTCTATTGAAATTGATCATTTTAACACAAAGTTGTCACACAACTTCTGTAAGTAATAATTAATAGATATAAATCAATATATTAATAGAAGAAAAAATAACATAAAATTGTCATATGGATAACTTGTATAAATCAAATAGTAGGGAAATGAAAATAGATAATAATTGAAGAGTTTCAATCAAGCTAAACTTGTAAAATTAAATTGGATAAAATCTTATTATAAAGGAAAAACCCCTCATTTGACCACCCAACTTTTCAAAAACTTGCAAGGTGGCCACCGAAAGTTTAAAACTTATAATGAGGCCACTGTACATTAGTTAGGCTGCAAGCGAGCCCATTTTTTGGATGGACGTTAGATTCATTCGTTAAATTATGTAAAATATATATTTTGCCCCTAACTATCACTTATTCTCTCTCTTCCGGTCCAAACTCCCTTCATCTTCCAAACATCTCCCTAAATCCACCCAGCAGCCATCCTCCACTGCCGACGAACACTGCCATCTCCCATCCACCGCTCACAGTCACCATCTCTTTCCCCCCTCTCTCTAGCTTTGATTTCATCTCCGTTGCCATCGCTATCATCCACCATCTCCATATCGCTGAATCCGGTCAAATCGCCCAACATCTCCATCTATATCTCTTTCCACAGCACAACGCCGAAATTCCAATCCAATCGGTTTCCTCCTATCAATTTTATCTCCTCCACTTTGCTTTATTTTCCATCTCCACCCACAATTGTTCCAGCCTTCAGATCTGACTGATCTTTCTCTTAATCACCCACAGATCCGGCCAAACCCCTCCTCTTCCCTCCATCATCGGCGAAGTGAGCCCCGATTTTCTTTCTCATCCCCGATTTCTCTTCTCAATTCAAACAACAGTAGATTTGGTCCATTCGCGCTTCCAACAAAGTGCCGACTTCTTTCTCCATCTCCACTGGCTTGGCTACCTCTTGCACCAACCCCCACTCTCCTTTGCCATCTCCAGCCTAGCAGAGCCAACAAAGCTTCGCCCGTGCTCCTTCTCCACTGACGAGGATAAGCCGTCGACCCCTGCTCTAACGCCGCCTGCTAGGAAGAAGGCCGATAGCAATAAAGAATGAGATGGTAAAGCCAGAACGAACTGGGGAGAGAGACTGAGAGGGGTTTGCTTTGTCGAAGATGGTGCAGGAGCTCAAAATTGCAGGAGGCCGGTGATGGGGTTGTTGTACTAGATTTGGGGAAGAAAAAAATGGAGGCCGGTAGACTGCTTTAGGCCGGACTCGACGTTGGATCAGGTGAGGAAAAAGCTGGGGTTGAAAAAATCAAAGAGCTCCTGGTTTCTAAAAATCTCTATTATTGATATATAACAATTTATTTTTAATTTCCACCCTTTTGTTTCTAATTTCACATAAAGGTTTATTAGTTACAGGGGCAAAAAAGGTAATGACATAATTTTAACGGTCGTCTGAAAAATAGGCTCGCTTGCATCCTAGTAAAGGTTTAGTAGTTATAGGGGCAAAAAGGTAATGACATAATTTAACGGCCGTTTGAAAAATGGGCTCGCTTGCATCCTAACTAATGTACAGTGGCCTCATTGCAAATTTTAAATTTTCGGTGGCCGCATTGCAAGTTTTAAATTTTCGGTAGCCGCCTTGCAAGTTTTTTAAAAGTTGGGTGGCCAAATGGAGGGTTTTGCCTATTATAAATTAAACTATATTTGAAAAATAAAATAAAAATTCTCATTTTACACAAAGTTGACACTTTGTAGCCATTTTACATAAAGTTGTCATGTGTCTGCATCAGTTTCTATTTTAGTATTTATAAATAGATTAATATATAATTAATACCCATGTGATGCACGGTTTTAATATATTTTTTGTAAAAATTGTTTATAATAAAATAATTTTCTAAGCTTGTTATAAGTAATTAAATTTTTATTAGAATACTTTGAACAAAAGTAAAATACAGTAAATATTGAAAATGTTCATGTGGGTAATTAAAAGATTTGTGTATGAATTTTTCATTGAAAAAAATGTAGAAAATGAATAATTAATATATATAAATTAAATAGTTATTATTTGTTGAAATTGATCATTTTGAATGAAAGACGCTAAATGGTGGCTTCTGTGAGTACTCTCTCCGTCCCAAAATAAATTATGTTTTAAAGAAAAAAGAAGTTGTTCCAAAATAAATGACTTCATGGGATTTCAAGGAATTTTTTTATATTTTTCCAAAATTGCCCATATTAATTACTATCTAATTGAATGTTGGATTGAGCGGAAAGAGAAAATTGATCATGCTTCGTGTTAACAGTAAATACACTTAAATAAGGGTATATTAGTCTTTTTAAATTATTTTAATTTGTGTGTAAATTTCTAAAATGTTATTTATTTTGGAATGAATGGTTTAATAATTAATAATTAATAGATGTAAATTAAAAGATTAATAGAAGAAAAAAATAACATAAACCTGTTGAAGTGCACCAAAATATCAGGCCCAAACAGGTAACCCAAGAGTGTATTCCGAAATTGTACTTAGAAGATTGGGCCAAGCCCGTACCCGGAAGAAGGGCCCAAGCCCAAACACATACTAAAAGCCCAGTATGGAAGGACGACATTTTCTATAAATAGGAGGCCAACATTTCAAACAGGGGCAACTCTCCCTCTCCAGGAGACATTTTCCAATAAACAATCACACACACCATTTTTTCTCTCTCTCCTTATTAATATACAACATATACTGATTATCACACCGGAGGGTTTGTGGGACACCCCCACCCACTCACGGTGCTTTATTTTGCAGATAAAAACATGCCAGATATCCCACCAAACGACGACCGTCGGACAACGACGCCGGCAACACTAACACGACGCCACTTTCGGCACCCCGGACACCACACGACAAGATCACCACATTTTTTGCGTGATCAGTTTGGTTCCGTTGTCGGGAAACGACTATTTCATTCCTCTCTAGTCACTGTCTTCGTCAACTTTGACGGAGTTCCGTTCTAAGGCTGCCGGAATACCACCGAAAAACACTGCCGGAATACCATCTCTCTTCTTTCTCTCTCCACAACAGCCGACGTCCCTCCATCTCAAGCCCCCTTCGCCGTCTCCCTCTGCCAACCAATCCACATCCAACCAGTCAGGACTACTCCAGCCGCCCACGCCACCTTCTTAAATTGCTCCGGCCAAATCGCCTTTCCCCCACCTACTTGTTCAAACCGAGCTGCCTCCCATCTCCAACACCAGATCGCTTAATCCACCAAACCTGCCATGTCTGGCCAGGCGAAATCCATCTCCACCCCTCGTCTCAAGCTTACCCTAATTGAGATCCAACTCCGGCCAGTTCAGACTCGTCTTCGCCCACCATAGCCTCCAGCAAATCAACATCTCCCAGCCGGACCCTCCTTCCTCTCTAACTGATCCATCCACAGCCCAGCAACAAACCCACCAAACCTGCCATGTCCGGCCAGAAATGCTCGCTCACAGGCTGCCTGAAATGGTTGAAACTTCGCCATTGATATTCTCCTCTCAAGCCATGCGCAAATGCCGGGTGTTGACATGTCTGCCTTGGCTTACCTGCCACGTCTTTATCATTCCAGGTGTATTCTTTCCCGATTTCACACAATAATCAACTGCCCTACAATAATCAACTGCCATAACCTGTTGCCATAACACATCACACGCCACCTTTGTGTCCTTTGTTGACATTTGATTATAAATGTACAAGAAACATTGATATATAATACTCCCTCCGTCCCTAAATAATTGTCCTGTTTGAATCGGCGCACAGTTTAAGAAAAAGTAATTGACTTGATTATTTATATTTGTTTAATGTGTAGTTTCCATTAATGTCCATGTATATGTGGCCCATAATTAAAGTAAAGTGAAAAAATAAGGGTAAAGTGGTAAAAGTGATGTTCTAAAAAGGTAAGTTTCAAAGTGGACAATTATTTTGGGACGGACGAAAAAGGAAAGGAGGACGATAATTTAGGGACGGAGGGAGTAATAACTAGCTATATTATCAATCATCAAATACCAAATATTATAATATAAATAATTTAACAACGTTGAATGATTTGTATTAAATATATATTCTTAGGTGGATAGATATTTTCACACCAATATATGTCATTTAAATACACAAAGCTAATGTATAGAATAGCCGAAATCATATGTCGAGCCGAAATTATTTACCGAAAAGAAATTATTTACCGATCTGAAATTATTTGACGAAATAAAATTATATGCCGAACTGAATTTATTTGCCGAGATGAAATCATATACCGAAATGAAATTATTTAACAAACCGAAATCATATGTCGAAATAAATTATTTACCGAAAAGAAATTATTTACCGATCTGAAATTATTTGACGAAATAAAATTATATGCCGAACTGAATTTATTTGCCGAGATGAAATCATATACCGAGCTGAAATTATTTAACGAACTGAAATCATATGTCGATCCGAAATTATTTACCGAAAAGAAATTATTTACCGATCTGAAATTATTTGACGAAATAAAATTATATGCCGAACTGAATTTATTTGCCGAGATGAAATCATATACCGAGCTGAAATTATTTAACGAGCTGAAATCATATGTTGAGTAATAACATAACTTAATCGATTAGATGAAATATATATTACCTCGTCGGGTATGATTTATTATACGCAACTATTTGACAATAGCATGCCTTAGCGATCCCCGTAGCAAATAAAAATATTTTCTTATAAATTTGACAACATTACTTTGATTAAATGTACACGGGCTCGTTAGTCTCATCAATTTAAATATTATATTATTTAACTTTTGTCGGCATAGTGTGACAATTAAATGTGATTCGAGCTCCCCTATTTATGAGAAACATAAACATGCAAATTTAAATAGATTTATGCCGAGCTAACTACTTGCACACCACACCAAACGGTTATAAAAAATTCCTCGCTTAGAGCTCGCAAATCGCTAGTTTCAATGTTACTAGCTCGAAATAGCATGTTTAGTCTACCTATCATATGTTAGTATGACACATGCATTCTCTAAAGCTTCACACTCAAATACTTGCATCTTATAAATTCATCGTATCTTCTAATAAGCGCGACGTGTTGCCGCAATGATTAATTTACTATTCTCGCACAATAGGCCCACATTTAAATAATTTTATCTTATATGATCAATATGTTTGGATTATGACAAACATTGTGTGGCGAAAATATGAATGACGAAAACGTGATTTTTGCCTATACAAAGATGCTCCTAAAAACTTTCAGGTACAAAATACAAATGGGCATAGCCTCGGCAACCACGATCAATAACACAAGTTGTTCATTTACAAACTATCACACGCTTATTTACAAGGTTACATACCTACCTCGCCTCACCGAGATCACATTTTAGGCCGAGCTTCATCCTATTATTATTCACGTGCCCGTCGCACGCCACGCCGAGCTCGATTTATGCTCGCGCCAATGCCGAGCTTCATATTATTATTTCGCGTGCGTGCACGCCACGCCGCATCGTAGCTCGATTATGCTCGCGCCAATGCCGAGCTTCATATTATTATTATTTCACGTGCGCCGCACGCCACGCTCGCATCAGAGCTCTACCTTCAGATTATGCTCGCGCCAAAGCCCGAACCTTAGACTATTATTCACGTGCCCATGCACGCCACGCTCGCGACAAAGCTCGAGCTTCAGATTATGCTCGCGCTAAAGCCTGAGCCTCAGATTATTATTTCTTGCATCCGAGCACACTTCACTCGCGCCTTACGCCTAAGCGGATTATATTTCATACATGTGCACGCCGAGCTTTACATTATGCTCCCCACTACTCGAAGTTTACTCGTGTGAGCTCTACCTTGTCCTCCCGCCGAAGTCTACTCGGCGGCCGAAGTTGGATACCGCACCTACCCGCGCTTATGCTCCCCACTCGAAGTTTACTCGTGAGCTCTACCTTGTCCTCCCGCCCGAGTCTACCCTGGCCGAAGTTGTACACCGCGCCTTACCGCTTAGGCTCCTCGCTCCAGCTTTACACTCTAAGGCATAACCTTCATATTGTGCTCCAAAGATCACGCTTACGCCGGCACGAGCTTTATGAAGTGTTTAGCACATTACGCCCCTAGCCCCATCATGCTTTCATCAAGATTTGCCTACGCCAAGACGAGCTTCATATCGCAGTTCAAGGTCACTTTATTTGGGGTCTCTAATGCCTCATACCTATCCTCCTCGCCAAGCCGAGGAGAGGCCAGGCTCTAATGCCTCATACCGATCCTCCTCGCCAAGCCGAGGAGAGGCTAGGCTCTAATGCCTCATACCTATCCTCCTCGCCAAGCCGAGGAGAGGCCAGACTCTAATGCCTCATACCTATTTCCCTCCTCGGGACGCTGAGGAGAGGCCAGGCACCTAGCGCCTCATGCATATCCTCCTCGAGAGGCCAGACTCTAATGCCCCTAAATACCTCTTGCATTCACATGAGCATTTCATACATATTTACATAAACATAAAAACATGCATCCTCCATTCATCATTTCATGCATCCTCCATTCATCATTTCATAAACATAAACATAAAAACATAAAAACATGCTCCTATTTCCTCTCTCAGTACCATGCGGTTCAAAGCCACTTTCTTACAGTGACTTACGGTTTATGGCCTTATGGCTCGATTCTCTTGAAGGTCCTCGCCACACTGATGATAGATCTTATTATGGCCTTACGGCTCGATTCTCTGGAAGGTCCTCGTTATGAGAAAATATTTTTGGAAAGTCCTCGCTACGCCGAGGATAAATCTTATTATGGTCTTATGGCTCAATTCTCTGGAAGGTCCTCGCCACGCTGATGATAAATTTTATTATGGCTTTATGCTGAAGACTACATATCTTATTTTCATGCCTATACTTATCGGTCGAGGTCTAATTCGCCAATCAAGGATCAATTATACACAAAGTTCACTCGCCAAGGCTCAAAAGTCAGCTACATAAACTCTTCTGGAATTCAAAGCAAAATCTCAAACCCTCAAAGATCACAAGAAGCAACTACAAGCAGATTATACTCCTTACCCTCGATGTTAGCCTCGAGGGATAAGGAGTAGGGGGCTACTGAAGTGCACCAAAATATCAGGCTCAAACAGGTAACCCAAGAGTGTATTCCGAAATTGTACTTAGCCCGTACCCGGAAGAAGGGCTCAAGCCCAAACACATACTAAAAGCCCAGTATGAAAGGACGACATTTTATATAAATAGGAGGCCAACATTTCAGACAGGGGGGCAACTCTCCCTCTCCAGGACACATTTTCCAATAAACAATCACACACACCATTTTTTCTCTCTCTCCTTATTAATATACAACATATACTGATTATCACACCGGAGGGTTTGTGGGGACACCCCCACCCACTCACGGTGCTTTATTTTGCAGATAAAAACATGCCAGATATCCCACCAAACGACGACCGTCGGACAACGACGCCGACAACACTAACACGACGCCACTTTCGGCACCCCGAACACCACACGACAAGATCACCACATTTTTTGCGTGATCACATGTGAATAAATTGTATTATTTCAAATTGTAGGGAAATAAAAAGAGATGACAATTGAAAAGTTTTAGTCAAGTTAAATAAGACAAAGTATAGTTTTAAATTAAATAATATTTGTTAAAAAAACATTTATCTTAAACTAACCGATTTGGGCAACAAAAAAAAAGAGAAAGCTTTTAAACGTAAAATCAAATAAAAACTTAAAATTTATAAGAGCATGTACAATGGGGGAGTAAATGTTGCTCCCCCAAACTACCTAAATCATTAAAAATAAATAAAAACATTTTAAAGCTACTCTAAGCTACCCAACAAAAAAACACCTTACAGCGGTGATACAAACCCCAATAACTTTACATCTCCATTATTCTTATCTCAATTATTTATATAAAAATGTAGAAAATTGAGTTGGTATCCAAATTCAACAAACCAATTCTCAATTTACAGATAAAAATGTGTAGATATTTTTAAAAATTGAAAAAATAATAATTTTTGAGGTGAAAAATAGGCCAAAAATGGAATAAAAAGGAAAATTTTGTCTGACCAGCCATAATCCGCCACGTGGAAAGGTGCCTGGAAGGAAGATGTCAGACTCTTTTATCTCCCAAGCTTTTCTTCTCCTGGCCATTTTGAAGGCTTTGCTATTCGTGGATTGGGTAGCCTCCAAAGCTACCCATACACCCTTTTCTTAATTTGGCTATAGTTTGCTCTCCCCAATGTATAGAAGAATCCCTTCAATGCTCCCAAATGACCCCCCATTGTACCCGGTCTAAGAGGGTGACACGTAGAAACATGAAATTCTTTAAAAACTTTAAGTATTTAACAAAAAATCGCCACGTGGCAATATCATTTTCTGTTTTAGTAATAGTTAATAGATAGATTGAGTAATACGGAGAGTATAATATAATTTGAATCTATGTTTTATGCCCTTCTGATCCTAAATTGTAGTTCCTCAAATTCACGAGATATTAGTGATTATTTTAATATATGGGGGAGGGCGCACGGGGAGGGGGGGGTTCAAATGGAAGGCCGAAGCCTAAGACAAACAATTCACTAGACAACCCTCTAATCCGACCATAGTCCAACATTTGGCCACTCCTGCACACGCTGGAGGATCCGCGAAAATACTTACTCCCTCTCTTTTATAAACCGACTAATTTTTATGCTAGTGCTTACGAAATGCTGCCAGTATATCTGATTTGGTCAATTAAAATGACAGTGTATAAATAGAATGTGTGATTTAAGAAAATGTTACAGTTTGTAACGTGAAGATAAAATATAAGGAGAAGAAAAAAAGATGACTACTCATAATATTAATTGTAGGGGGTGACTTATAATAGGGAAAGAAAAAATAGAGAGTTAAAAATGGATAACTACTCACACAAGTGAATGTGTTGGTAAATCTCAACCGTAGGACTTAAAAATGGATAACTACTCACACATTTGAATGTGAGAGTGAATTTCAACGTTAATTTTTTAAAGATAATTTAATCTCAACCTCTAAATAACCCTAGTCAATTACCTAGCTGTTTTATAATATAAATGTTTTGCCAATGCATCCACACACTCATTAGTTAGCCTCTCTCAAGATTTGCACCAACTGATCACAACTCCATCATCTCGCAGTGAGGGTTTTTATATTCACAACAATGTTATATTCATATTCCACTATTCTCCCAAGTCCCATCCCCCATTTCCCATATGGCTTCGCCGGAGTCCGACTCAATAATAACATTGCGATGACCCTCCTCCCGCATGCAACCGATACACCCTTGCAAATGGCTCATAGCTCTGCTGTCTTAGCCGGAAGGCTACTCGAGTGGATAGCAAAACCCTTGTTAACTCGGTCTGCACCATCTACAATAATCAATCTTTACTTAGTCCAGGTTAGGGTCCGCCAAGCCTGCCATCGAACTAGCATGCTCATTAAATTAACTCCTAGTTTCCATCGAACTATTTTGACAAAAACTTGGATGAGACGATCTTACAAATTAAAATCCGTAAGACTCTCTTACATGAGACATACCCTAATTATTTAGAGTGATATTATGTGGATCATTAAACATTTGGAAAAATAAAAACAAATTCCATTTTTGGCAAATCAAGTTATATAGTAATATTATAAATCTTACCATGTATTAGTGGTGGCAAATTCTGCCCACGCCTATATTCCCACCCAGACCGCCCACTAAAATATGAGCATGTGCACACTTAAATTTTAATTTGGGCATAAATGGACATGCCCACTTAGACCATTAAGTTTTATGGGCATAATATGAGCATAAATGGGCGCCCACATTTTCACCTCTCACTCTCACGATCAATTTTTTTTTGTATATCTAACAATTCAAAGTTGTTTATCTCTCTATATTTACATTTCTATCAATAACCATTTATTAAGAACCAACGAGCTTTAGCTCAACTGATGCTGCTCACTTCTCTTAACGGAGAGGTCGGGTGTTCAAGTCTCACAAGAGGCACCCTGGACTTTACAACTCTCAATAGAGAGGTCGAGTGTTCAAGCCTCTTTAGAGATACCGTTATTGTTCAAGCCTTACCCAAAGGCCCCATTTAGCTACTCACTTATCTTAACGGAAAGGTTGAGTGTTCAAGTCCTACCAGAGGCACCCTGGTACTTCACTACTCTCAATCGAGAGGTCGTGTGTTCAAAGCCTCACCAGAGGCACCATTTGTTCGAGCCACACCAAAGGCATCATATATATAACTGTAGCCTTTCAAGGCATTAAAATAATAAAAAATTAATGGTTGGAGTACGGTCTATGTCCCCTCCAAACCTTAAAAAAAAACCATTTATTAAGATAGAGAGAGTGTGGGGGTAGAGAGAGAAACTGCTGCTATTTGTTTTTCTGGTTTGGTTTTTAGAACCAAAGAAATAGTCAACAATGGTGGGAATAACCGTTATTTTTTAAGAATAAAAAATTGACATTTTTTTTTCATTTTTTTCAATATCATATTACTTTTTATATTCGGTCAATTACGTATTTTTTGGTTATGAAAAAAATATATATATCAGATTTTCATTTAAAAACAATCGATTTGATGTAAAAATTAAAGAACTAATAGAATATTTTATTTCAATTAACATACGACAAAAGTGAAAATATGTTCTTGTTTTTATATTATTAGTGGTTCTGCCAACACTAACACGTCATGCAAAGTTTTTGAGTTCTTTTTAAAAATTTTGTTGCATTGGAAATGGTGACAGAGGTTAAAATGTTACAAAACATGTTGGCATTTTCCAATTATTGTGGTTGTACCCATGTATAGTATACACATGTTATTAAATGAACACTTATTTACCCGCTTATTTGAGCCCGTCGCTCATTTGAACCCGTCCATTTGCCACCTCTGCCATGTATATATATCAATATTTCCTTAAACTTCTTTATCATATGTTTAGGAGCACTCATTAGTTGTTTTACTTTTTTTCTTTTCATAAGCAGATTGTTACAATATCAAGTACTCCAATTTATCAACTTTCTGAATATTGTTAATGGAGACTCTTGACTCTTGAGTCCGACTAACTAATGAATAATTTCCGAATTATTAGGCCAATTTTGTCATTGTTACCATTTTTACAATACGCTTTCCGAACCTCTACGAATTATTTCCGAATTCCGATTATTTCCTTAAACCCGAATTATTACCGAGCTTTGAATTTGTTACTATTCTTACAAAAGTGACCTGCATATTACAACTAGTAGTCCAATGGGTGTCTCATAAAGTTATTGGAACTAAAAAAAAAAGTGAAATTTGGGTCGGTCTACTTCACTCCATGTTTTTTTAAACTGAAAAAATATATTTTTTGAAACGAAATGACTACGATCTCCGTAATAAACCGAAGACGCGTTACGTATCACTTACTCAGTGCATCAATTGTTCATTGCGATGAACAAAATTTAATTGCGATGCATGATTTTGATTATACCTATGTGCATCACGATGCACAAATCATGAATCGTGATGTAGACAATCATGAATAAAAAATTTCCAATTTCATAATGATGCATCGAGACTCTAAAATTGATGCATTGCAAATCTAAAGTGTTACAACACGATTGAATTTTGATTCCATCGCGACATCGTGATGCCAACTAGTTTCAATTGTATCTATTATGCCTTCTTCTTTATCTTCCTCAGTCGTAAACCTTGTTTTTCCTCATCCGCTTTCAACTCTTCTGAAAAATCTTTCAATCCAGTCCAGGTTCATTCCAGTATTGTACTTTACGAATCGAAAAAATCAAACAATTTAGGAAAATTACGTTGAAACTGAGGAAAAAATGCTGGTCGGAGTTGTACGAATAAACGATCTGGACATTTTAGGAACAATATTTTGAAAGTAGACTTCAGTGGCTGAAAAAAAACCCAGGGGACTAAAGTTGTAAAGTTGGGGAAAGGGACAAGAGCAATTTCCTCAATAAAAAATTATGAATAATTGTAGGTCGATCCACTTTTTAAAGTTTTAATTCACTCTAGTACCGTGTTTTTTTTCAACCGAAAATAACACTTTTGAGAGTAAAATGACTGTGATATCCTTAATGAGCCTGAAGAGCGCTACAAAAATGCACCGCGGTTCAAAAAATATGCACCACGATTCAAAAATTTATGCACCGCGATTCAAAAATATATGCACCACGATTAAAAAAATATATGCATTAATTTTTGCACCGCGGTTCAATAGTTTAATTGTATAGTTTAATTATACCGCGATTCATCAATGTTTGTACCACAATTCATCAACTTTATTACATTATTTTTTGCACCGCTGTTCAATAATTTAATTGTCTAGTTTATTCACCTTAGTCCCTACTATGAAAATCCTTCAACCCAACACATTTTTATTAAAGTTTCGTAGTTAATGATTTAAAAAGTGGTATTTCAGGAGCTGTTTAAGGAAACAATGACATTTTCAATCAATATTTCGAAAAATTGTTTTTTACCATTGAAAAAAAATAAATAATAAACTTTTGAAATTAAAAACTTTTAAAAAAAGAACCGACCATAATTTTATCCAGAGAACTAATTGGATAGCCCAATGAAATAGAAGCGATAACATCCATTTAGAAGTAGCCCATTTCTCATCATGGAGTCAAAAACAGGCAGCCCAACTCTAATTAGTTTCAACTTTCAAGAGAGTTAAATACTCATAGTACTTTTTACGTTTCACATTAGATTTGTTGAATTAAAAATCTCATTTGAAAGTTAATTTTTTTAATAAATTGATACTTTTGGTAGCTTATTAGTAAGAAAATAACACCTTTATGTCTTAATTTTTGAAAGTAGACTCTTTAAGTGAAACATCTCAAAATAAAATAGTTGACTCTTTGTCCGGAACGGAGGGAGTATAATTTATAGCATGCCTATTATTTTGATACAATATTATAGTTTAATCTTTCAAATGTTGATATTGATAAACAAATAAGGAAATGAACAAAATGTTAAATAGATTTGTAGAATTAAAATTGATGTGACAAAAATACAACTTGAGTCGTCCGTGTGATGGGTAGGATATCTGAGTTTGATCTGCTTCCTTGAACCTGATTAAGATCACGAAAACACCTTAGTGGGAGGAGTGTAAGACTTGGGCTTGCGAAACCACTTCGACGTGAGAGTAAGTACCGTGTAAGAAAGTCAAAAGGGAATTTGACAAATGTTCGAGGCTCAAGAAAGAGTGTATACCCTTAATATGGTTTATGGAGGGAGTATTTATAGGCTCCCAATGTCATTGAATCCGTCTATGATTCATTGACTTAGTTACCTTGTAGAATTGAGAGAGAATCCCTAAATTTTAGGCGTGATAGGCGGTTGACCGCGTGAATATATGAGCAGATATGGTAAGTGTCTTGCTCGGATAAGGAAACTTTTGACTTGTCTTGAAGAGCAAGTTTCCGAGGCTCCCTGCTCGATACGTGTCCGGGCGAGCAAGATTCGGTCCGACTATTATGATGTTGATCCATTGAAGTGTGGATCCCATGCATAGCTCCTGATTAGTTAGGCATGGCTATGCTTGACCAAGTTTTGACGGGAGTTAGTTTTCTCTGTCCAGTGTCCTCTAGCTCTGCCCGCTAGGTAGGTAGGTCCCCTTCTAATTGGGCTCATGAGTTGTGACCGGTACGTGGTGGGCGCTCGTGCTTTGCTCGTGACCGGATTTAATCGTGACATATCAAAAATAATTAAAGAGGGAAGGTAAGACAATTTGAAAGACTTTTTTGATTTCATACTAAACAAGTTAGTCTGTATAAGTTCATAGCCATTGGATGTGGATCAACCTAGCTAATCTGTTTATCATAATCTAATCCGAACTCCATAAACTATAAACTTAATGAAAAGAATTTGTATTTAGTCATACTCGATGCGTTTCGGACTCAATGTCAAACCTCTTATTTATTACAACTCTCCTACTTTCACAAGTCTAACCAATTGATTTAATTTTTGTCGAGTTAATCTTTTTAAATACTAAAATAAACTTTGCAAAATACATATTTTTCTTCTCCTTTTTGGTAAATGGTGAAGAAAAAATAAATTAAAAATGACCCTATTTGTAAGTGTGGGGGTGTAGTTCGTTTTCATGAGATTTGTTGTTTTATTCTTCACTTGTCTCTATTACTCTATTGACTCATCCACTCCATGTTTCATTGCAACAAGTCCATAGCATGGGCGGATCCAAAGCAATGGTGAGTGGGGCTCAAGCCCAACTCAAAAATTGCCACTTAAAAAAATAAAATAAAATTCGAGTCGATTTATTTTTTGAAGTTTCTAATATCTCTAGTTTAATATTTTTTTTTCAATCGAAAAAGATCACTTTTAACGCGAAAAGACTGCAATATCCTTAATAAGTAAGAGTCGCGCTACAAATAAAGACGAGATGCACCGTGGTTTACATATTTATATACAGCGGTGCAAAACTATCAATAGTCAGAAAATTATGTGAACCGTGATATATAAATAAATTAAAATATCAACAGACATCATTAAAAAAGCAAACTACCCATCACGTATATCAACAACCAAAAATTAATAACAACATCCCTTCTTTTTTCTTCATTTCGTCTTTAAATATCTAATGTCATTTATTCTCAAGTTTATCTACTGTTATTTCATTTTACTTCATATGATTTATTTAAAATTTCAACTGTTGTTTATCATCAAGTTTCTTCTTAAACTTTACAATTTTCGGATGCATACAAATCTTTGATTTAAAAAAAACATCCCCTATATTCTTCATTCATCTTTATGAACTTGATGATAAAGTTTGAGAAACAACTTGATGATAAACAACCATATGGAGCTGATCTATGAAGATCTCTCATAATGAAGATTTATCTGGGGCATGCCCAGACTTCGATCTCTCCATGTAGCCTTTTATCTGGGGCATGCACAGACTTCATAAATTTTCGATGTATTTTAATACATAAATTATGGAAGTAAAACATATATTTTGTATCGCAGTTCATATATGTATTTTGTATCGCGGTTCATCAATGTTAACATTCATACTTTTAAATACATAAATTTAAGTAAACATTTATTTTGTATCGCGGTATATATATTTATATACTGTGGTTCACATAATTTTATGGTTGTTGATATAAAAATTGAAGTAAACATGCATTTTGTATCGCGATAGATATATTTATATACCGCGGTTCACATAATTTTCTGACTGTTAATATATAAATTGAAGTAACACATGTATTTTGTATCGTGGTTCACATATTTATATATCGCGATTTATCAGTGTTAACATTCATATTTTTAAATACAGAAATTGAAGTGAATATATATTTTGTATCGCAGTACAAAAATAAAATTTGAAAAATAAGTTTTGCAACGCGATGTACAAACATATGCATCACGATTCAAAGTGATATATGCATCTCATGATCATTAATGTTAACGTAGTCTTTTCACGTTCAAATGTAACATTTTCGGTTAAAAAAGTAAATGATACTTAAGCGATTAAATTCTTTAGAAAGTGGACCGGCCGCAATTTTTTCAATTTTTTTTAAAACAACAATTTTTTTATGTAATCCAAGCAGACACGGCAAGTTAGCAACTTTATTGTTTATACTATTATTAATGTTTATAATATTTTTTAAATACCAAGCTCACGTATTACTGAAATAATTTTCAGATCAGTAGTCTATTTATTTTATACTTTTTCCGTTTTGGATAAAGAGTCTCTAAAGTAAAAAATTTTAAGAATATAATATTTTTAATAGTAAATTAATAATAAAATAATACTTTCAAACCTTAATGTTTTAAAATAATTTTTTTAAGTAAAACATCAAAAAAAAAAAAAGTTGATTATTTACTTGAAATAGATAAATATACGAGTGTGTGAAATGAAGAGGGAGAAACAAATGGATGATGATCCATGTGAACGTATTCAAGGACTGCACGACCAGCCTGAGTTTTGCGGTGTCCCCTTATTTGCATTTACATTGACAGATACAAATTCAACTTGGACTGGGAGTGGGACAACCGACAACACATGCTTCAATTCTCAGTGCTACGGCCTATCAATGTTCCTTGCAATCTACTCCGCTCCCAATACACTTCAATTCTTTTATTATGGGTTGACAGTTGACACCTACCTTTGCAATCATGAATTAAGCCAAATTTTCCATTTCTTATTCAAATTATAGAGTTGGTTGAACAAAATGAGTAATGGATAAAAAAAATATACTGATAGAAAATAATAATAATGAAATATAAAATGGGTAATAGGCTAAATGAGTTGAATAATTGATTGATTATGTTTAGGTGACTCAAATTAAACGTATGAATATATTAGAAATAATACAGGGAATAGATATATAAAGAATTAAATAATAATTTGGTCTCTGGACATGTCGAAAATCAATGCTTGGCCCCTGACAAAAAACAATAATTTGGTTCCTAAAATGTATTAGACCAATTTGCTCCTTCCAGTGACCAAATTATAACGCGGTAGGGCTTAATTGGTCCAAAAATACATGTCCCGGACCAAATTTATTGTTTTTTGTCCGTGACCAAAATATTGATTTTTGACATGTCCAGGGACCAAACATTATATTAATCCATATATAAATGTAACAAATGAAATCGTTAACGGTTTGAAAGATTGCTTGCAATATTAGAGCAAGAATGTAGAAGCTTTGGAAGGTTGTTGGTGTGCAAAGCTTCACAAAGACTGTTGGTGCGAAGCTGTTGAAGCTCCATGAAGGTTGCTGATGCATAATTAAAGTTTGTCTGAGACCTATGTTGAACATAGTTTCTTTAAAACAGATTCGTTACTTCCCTATAAGTGTTTGTAAGTTTTTATGAACGCCTGTCTCCCAAGATACAACGGAGACACCAGAGGGACTTTACACTCGGTTTCCAACAAACTAAACTTGTGTTTGGACTAAATCACCAACAAAACAAAAGGCCAAAGAAAGAAAGACGAAAGCAAAATGCGATGCAAAGAGTGTTTTTGGAGATTGTTTCAAAATCGTGTGTCACAACTGTGGAAATCAATCTCAATAAATAGGGCCGAATTCAAGACTAATTAAATAAACACGTTGATGATGAAATCGTTCTCATTTATTGTTGGAGTTACAGAAGGAAAAATAACGAAACGTGAACTTGATCGCATAAACAAGTTTGATCTGATATTCGTGTCCACGGGACGCGCTCACACATGAGCTCAGTAACCTGAAGGATAATCGGACCATGATTTGCACTCATGCAGACGTGCGCACGAGAGGGGCCCTACTCTATACAAACTTACCCCTTACACATAAGGTCTTTGTATTTAAGGCACTCAAACCTTTGTTATTTTCCCAATGTGAGACAAACTCACTTCCAACATCACACATTAATCACTCATAACTTATTAATCCAAACAGCAAATTGTACAAATAAATATATAATTTCAATGTTCTTACTTAATAGAACACACTTCCACAGTTACCTTTGTCATTACCCAAATAACTTACATAGAAATTCGTACTTCAAGTTTGCACAATTTTCTTCACATCATACAAAATTTCCGACATAATATACACACACAATCATGCTGGATCCATAAATTTGCAGGGCCCCAAAATTTGCACATTTGGGAAGGCCCTAGCATGCTTGATCAACTTTGTGCAAAATCTAGGGGGTATTTTTTTTTTTAATTTTTGTGCGAGTAGATATTTCACATATTTATAACAAAACAATAGTGCTATGTTTACGATTACTTCTACCATTATTATTATCACTAAGTCTTAGTGAAAGGCAAAGTTGTCTTTCAATAAAAAACATTTGACCTTACCAAAACTTAGTGGTAACAATAGTGGTAGAAGTAATGATAAACCTAACATTTTTGTAATAGAAATGACATGTTAACAATGCTCCTACAACTAAATCTTTATAAGGGTCAATTTTTTATTTTTTATTTTTGTGCAAATATATATTTGACAAATGTGTTTTGGTGAGAGATAACGTTCTTCTTCACTAAAGCTTAGTTGTAGCAATAGTTGTAGAAATAGTTGTAACCTTATAACATTGTTGAATATATAAATAGACAAAAACTTACGTAAGACGGTCTTACGAATCTTAAATCCGTAAGACGGAACCCTAAAAATGATTAAAAAAAAAGGCCGATGGAACGGGTAACCTATCAACAAAGACCGTGGGTTACCTAGTGAAAAAATGGGTCAAAATATGAAAGAAAATAGGCTAAAAATATGACAAATGAGACTGAAACTTACGGACCGACCTAGATCCACCTACAACGTCGCGGGTTGCGTAAGGAGAGTCACGTGTCAACTCGCTGAAAGTGACAACACATTAATGATATGTTTCTCATTTTGCTCCGGTGCTCCTGTGCTTTTAATATTTGCTGCCGAAATTTTCTTCCTTCCAAACCTTGCAATTTCATCGTCTGTCAGCTCCGTTAGCTTCATTTATCTTTGGATTATTGATGGACCCTAACGGAATTTAAGGAAATGATAAGTGACACATTTAAAAGGCAAAGCGACACATTTTAAGGTCAAAAGTGTCATTATCAAGGGAAAATTTATTATAATTTTTATTAAAATGCAAAGTAACACTCTTAATACTAAAAAGTGACACATTTAATTCTAAAAAGTGACAAAGATAAATTGACACTTTTAGGCCAAAAGTAACACATTTAATACTAAAGTGTGACACTTTCACCGTTTCATGCCAAAAAGTAAGTTTTCATTTATAATGCAAAATAATACTTTTCAAAGCAAAAATGACATATTTAAGACAAAATGTAACACATTTAAGACTAAAAATAAATATTTTTAAAAGAAAAAAATGATAATTTTTATTAAAAATGCAAAGTGACTCATTTTATATTGAAAAATTATATTTTTAATACTAAAAAGTGACACTCTTCATTTATACACGTGAGGGGTGACGGTGTAATTTTCAATAGTCGATGGGTTACACTGAGATTACTGAATCTTGGGCTATTTAACATGGATAGGCCCGTCTTACAGATTAAGATCTGTAAGACCGTCCTACAAAAGACATACTCTTATAAATAATCAAAACATTCAAACTATAATGTTGTAAATGTACTTTGTGACATAATATATAATAAAAAATAAATTAAATAGTTTATACTAAAATGAAGCGCAACATTATTTAGAAGAGTGACACTTCCCAAAAAAGTAGAGGGTGTAAGAAATGAGTTCAAATCTCCCGTGCCACAAATTGTGTACAACTTGTGTGTCATTTTCATTTCAACTATTGCATCTCAACCAATGGTTGAGAAGAAAGTGGCACACAAGTGGTACATAATTTGTGATACATGAGATTTGATTTCGTAAGAAATATCAATTAAGACCATTGAAAATATCACATGGGTTTCCGTTAGGGTTTAAATGGTTTTTTTTTCTTTTGCATGGAGTATGCATGTCACTTGTTTGTTAATAACATTACTGTAGGTTGTAGCAATGTGGGTTGCTTTCGCTTAACATCCACATTTTTAGTATGGACAACCCTTTATTTGCATGCCCTTTTGTTAGAAATAATAATGGAAAATATATACTCTCTTACAGAATTAGTAAACAACAAAATTGTCACTGCTTAGATGTATGTTGTTGTGAAGGAAGACCATCGAAATTGAAAGTCTGCTCACAAGTATATTGCTGGTACATAACAGAAGTCTACCGATGAAGGCCTTTGAAGTTAAACCAAAGTTTGCTGGTCTGAGGCATGTGTCAAACACAATTTTCTTAAAACAGATTCGTCCATTCCTGTAAGTGTTTAGAAGCTACATTGGACATCTATCTCCCAGGATACAACAGAGACATCGGGATACCTTGCACTAAGGTTTCTGGAAAACTGAACCTGTGTTTGGACTAAATCACCAAACGAAATAGGAGGCCAAGGGAAGTCACTTAACGAGATGAAAATGGAGATTGTCGAAAAATGTGTATCAAACTTGTGGAAACGAAACAACTTATATAGGTCTGAATCAAGTATGTTTTGATTGCACCCATTATTAATCAAAAAACGTTTTTGAGGTATCCCGAACGCTAAATCGAACCATGATTTGTACCCCCCTGCGGGTGTGCATGTGAGAGAGAACATCTACTCTACACAAGCTTACCATTAACACATAAGACACTTATACATAAACCACTCAAGTTTTTGTTAATTTATCAATGTAGGACAAAGCCCACTTCCAACATCACACTTTAATCAATCATAGTTTATTCATCAAAACACTAGATTTGACAAATAAATATATGATTTCGATGTTCTCACGAAGTATAACACATTTCGACAATTACCTTTGTCATTACACAAATGACTTATAAAAAATTCATGCCACAAGATTACACAATTTCCTTCAAAATACACAAAATTTCCAACACCATTTCTCTTCTGTTGTTGATGAATGTTATAACAACATAAATATGTCATTCTTTTTCACGATGACAACGACGACCTGCTAATGTTCTTACGTAGCTATAATTACAAGGGTTAATTACATTAAGAATATGTTTCTTGTAAAACCTGTGACGACCCGACCCGGATTCCGGAACGGAATCCCAACGTCGCGTCGCTAGGACAAGGCAAGAAGAGGACAAGCACTTATAAAATAATAGTGCGAAGTCGGACATTCGAGCAAAACAAGCTCTAGACAAGAACAAGAAGCTTTACTAAAATACGGGTTTTAAAAAATTTCGATGCGGACAAGGAAAGGTAGTTCAGAGCTATGAAGTTCGAAACCAAGGCCAAGGATACCATGAGACATAAATCTCACGATGGAAAGAAAAAAACTCGGCGTGTCGCAACATTGCGGACGCATGGACAAACCATCGACTGAGCTCGGTGACGTTCGCCAGGACCAACCTGATATAACACTTACCCACGGCTAAAGCATACCGGGGTTAACCAACAATAATAATAACAACTAGGATAGAGAAAAGCCCAAAGCTACTGCGTGCCTGGGATACAACTGGATATAAGAATCAAGACTATGAGCAACGACACAACACGTCGGCCCAAAGGGGAAACAAATCAAAACCCAAGTATTCTACCCGACTGTAAAGTCTAAATAACCTTACAATACAACGAGCTCACAAGAATATAATAAAATGATATACAAGACAAGGATGCTAGAAGAGATAGGAGTCCACAAGCTATTACTCGGAAACTTCGACTATTACAATCACGAACACACGAACTAAGCTCGAGCTATCGATCAAGCGTGATGCTACGGTCACGCACTATCGCGCCTCAATACGACTCCTGAGCTGCAACTAGAAACAAAGTACGGGATGAGTCATAATGACCCAGTACGTTACTACTAAACAATAAGTCATAATTTAAATATTGCCGTAAGAGGAAATGATATCGTTTTACGACGAAGACCCAGTAAGTCGGGTGGTACTGAATGAAAACCTGTCCTTTACCAGACTACCAGGATGAATCAGGGGAATTCCCTGTTCACAAACAGTCAAACATGTCAGGAAGCAAGGCACAAGAATAATCATGATTATGGATGTATATCTAATCGTAGGACATCCCAAGCTTCTCATAGAATGATTAAATAGAAGTATGCATATTTATAAATATACATATACCAAGTCCCTCATAGGATTACCAAGTGTGGTATGTAAATTCATTTATGTACCAAGCAATTCATTCGTGGAAGTTTATCATGTAAGGATATGCATATCTACAATTATATACATACGAAGACCACCAGGGTAAATCAGGTAAGGGTATGTATATCTACATACATATACATATGCAGGTAATCAGGGGGAAATCAAGTAGGAGTATGTATATCTACGTATATACACATCATACAATTCACAGGCCTATCACGAAAGTCAAGCGATCAAGAGTAAGTATAAATATATAAGCATTTAGTTTACATATTCAGGATAGCACTTTGTTTTCACAAATGCTAGAAGAAATCCACATATAAGAGGATAGGATATAATCTGGTGCCACCATGTAGCTCCTGCAAGATAAACTGTTAACAGGAACGTGCTGTCGCACGTACGAGATGGTACATCGACCCAGGATAGTATTATTCCAAGCGCCCATAATGGTTACACAAGGTACTCTTCTCCAAAGTGATCAAGAATGGAGGGGTTTGCCCGTTTCTGGTTCGGCAACCCATCTCTATCACGAATCTCATGATTCGTAACGGTAGACGAATTGTCAACCAGGGAAGGCAAGGCAAGACAGGCAAGACAGGCAAGGCAAGACAGGCAAGACAGGCAAGACAATGCAGGACAAGTCAGGACAAGACAGGACAAGACAGGCAAGGCAAGACAAGACAATGCAGGACACGTATGCCAGCTGGACTTATCGGGGAAAACAAGTAATATTTACTTATTTAAGAAATCAAGCAAGGACGAGCACAGTAATAGCGGTCTCATTCAAGTCAGGTGGGCATGTTATTCTTTTACAGCTAGTAATTAGGCGTGAGCATGAATTAAATTAAGAATCTCGAAACTAGTATTCTAGTTAAACGGATTTCAAGCGTTGTAGGGGTTTATCGTGGAGTCGGTGTTGTGAAACGACCCACTAGCATCGACTCCGTCGAGTCATTTCTATAATTCCAGTCAAATAGAGTTTGAACACTATATGTGTCCAAGACTCCTTTCTAGGTTCTTGTTCACGGCAGGGTTAAGTTCTCGTTCCATTTAGGAACCTTAGTTCAAATTTACTAAGACAAGTATAAAAGGTGGAACCCTAAGTTGATTATCGTCAAGCTAAGCTGGGTTCAATTTCAAGTTCGAAATTCCATTCGTTGATAGAATCATCAATCAAAGCACGTTGATACTCACTAGGAAGATCATTATGGAGATAAGACACACACTATGCTTAGAGGTCAAAATCTCAAGTAGACATAGAAGTTCATGCATCATTCACAAACCAATCTTATCAAGCTCAGTTCTATAAAGTCATAATATATATATAACCCTATAAAATCCACTCGAGGTTCTCTTTAAGGACTAAAGATCAAGTATGCACTTCTGGAAGAACAGGAGACTGAAGATTACTCAAGGTTCATCAATTAACCATGTTATGGTATTTCATAAGTCCATTACCACACATAGACGAATTATTCACCATCTTTACGACAACTCAAGATACTCATCATAGAGGTTACTAAGGCATACACAGTTCGAATATCCTCCCTAAGGAAGGATGGTCACGAAGAAATCCCGGATTTTCCAAGGAGGGTAACAAGGTTCCCAAGTAAAGTCATATATTACATTCCTACCAATCTTGGGACTTCATTAAGAGTCCAATAGTATTATTGGTTCTAGTTCGTAACTGAACCCATTCAACACGTCTGTCATTCGAGTTACGCATTCTCGATTCACACATAAACCACCCAAGGATTAGCGATAGTCTTTCACCCAATCATTATTCAAGAGACTCAATTAAAGTCCTAAGCCAAGAATCAATCTTATTACCAATTTGGTCTCACCCGAGCGATTCTCAAAGTTTAGTGATTGATATTCAGTGAACACAAGAAAATATAGGATTTTATCCTAAGGTTCGAATAACAATTTTATAAATAAATTGACTTCATTTGGGTCAATCTACCAAGTTCCAAATTTCTATTCCAAGGTATAATTTCGTATTCACAATGTATCCGGTTTCTAACCCAACAACAACCATTCTTAAGTCATAACAATTCCAATATACACAATAAACCAATTCGGTTTCAACCCTAACCAAAATGTATCAATATTCATGGAAACATATCAATTTGACATGTATAACAACAATAAGTCACAAGAAACAAGTTTCTATCAATCTATCATCAAGGTACTTGTAGAGAGAGAAACTAGGGCTTAGGTAACGTACCTCAATCGAGCCACAAACTTCTAGGATGTGGAAGACAGACCGAGGGGAAAGACTCTACTCGGCGAGGGCTTCGCGATGGCGGTGCTCGATCATCCGATGGCCTGAACTCCTGAATCGGCAAGTCTTCCATGGGAGCTCCTTCTCCCCTTCTCTCTCTAAACTCACGATTGAAGAAGAAATGAGGGAGGAGGAGGAGGAAATTAGATTATAAAGGGTTAGGAAAGACGATTCTACCCTTCCAGGTTGTGGACAAGGCAAAGGGGAGGGTTTATGATGGTATAGACTTTTCACGCCAAAAAATCAAAACAGGGAAAGAAATCAGCTTCAGCAGGTGAGGCGGGCGCCTCACCATGCTCCACGCGGCCGCCTCACTCCTTCCCCGCACAAGGTTGCTCTCGATTCCGAGGCGGGCGCCTCACCCATCCCACGCGGCGCCTCCGAACCTCCAAAACTTGGTCTAAACCTGATCTAAATGATCCCAAACTTATGGGCAACCATCCTAAGGTCTAACCCAACTCAAAACAAGTCTAAAACACACCCGAACAACTCCCGAAACAACTCGGAGCGAAACCGGGAAGGGGTGCAATAACGTGCAACCGGGACGACGAACGAACTCGAAATCAAACGAGCAATGAAAGGAGACTTTTAAGGCAAGTCTAAGGGCTAATGAAGAAGCTTAAATACTTCTAGGAAGTTGAATAACAACTTAGGGAAATAAGAATCCCAAAGGAGAGGCGATTACGCGACTCGATTCCCGACTACGCGATAGACGAACGCTATCTCCAAAACTTCCAAATCTTCGATAGACTTAAGGAACACCTCCAACTTGAAGTCTAACACATCTAAACATGTTAACAAACCATCTTAAAGAGGTCTAGGACCCAAACCGAGGTCACGAACACAAAACGGAAGTAAACCCTCAATCGCGCGCATTCGACTATCGTCCGAGTCACGACTTGTGACTTTAACTAGTTAAGGTCTATGGAACATATGGAACTAATATATTGGCTCCTATACAGCCTCCCTGTATTAATCAAGGTTCTTACCTCAAGTCGAGTAAGCGAGGTTACGGTTGAACGACACGCAAGGCAATAAGGTCAATTACACGAAGGTTCGGGGTCTTACAAAACCGTCTTCTGAATTCTAATTTATATGACGGAGGCCCATTGTTTCACTACTCAGCTTAACAACATACGGTGGATTGGATCAAATATCCATCATATAAAAAATATCTTCGATCTGCGACACTCGTATTCAATATCTTTTCTAAGTTTTTGCCCAAAACAAATAGAGTAATAAGACACGTGTGAATCTAATGATTTGATAAGACATTATAAAACTTAACATAAGCATTATGTGACCTTGTAATTTAGTTCCTTAATTTTCAGTAACTATACGTGAATGAGACCGCCCCTAAGATCCCTCTCAAATCAACAACTTGTCAAACATCACTCCCCATAACACAGAAAGTTGTACACCCACGGAAATATTTCATGTCCATAACACCACATAACATTTATAAGATGGCCAAATTACTTTTTACCCCAAGGTTGTCAATATATCCCAATTTGCTACTCATACTAAGGTTTGTGCCGCTAAAGTTGTCATTTTTCCCAGTTTTGGACTCCGTCCATTTTTGTTTCAAAGTTGATGTCACTTGCACGTGATCTGGGTTAATTAGTTTGGTCTTCTTATGTAAAAAAACAAAAAGCAACCCTAAGGTATCACACCTATCCCACTCAGGTAAACACCAATCCCCCCTTTTTCTAGTCTCGATCTTCAGCCGATTTGGTCCATGCTCCAGATCCCAACCCAGATCCGATTGAGTATCACACTCAAGGCAATCGTTCTCTCTTCATCAGCCGCCATCCCTCTTCCGGTGAGTTTGACATGAATCTGGGCTCGAATCTGTAGTCCATATCCGTCTTCCCCACGTTCGGTGAACCCGTGTCTCTCTGATCTCCAGCCATAGCGTACTTCATCTCCAGTCCAATCCTTTGCGATTCCGATCAGATATGACGCACATGTCTAGGGTTGGAATTAAATCAGTTGCAGCTTCCCTGCTCTGACCACGTCCTAGCGTCGGTCATCCCTTCTTGCTCCGACCTAATGCAATATTCTTATACATGTCTGGAAACGTGTTCTTGATTTTCCATGGGTCCTCCTCTCACATCCTTAGCTTTGTTGAAACATTGTCTTCTGTTTTTCCAAGAAATTGAAGAGAGAGAGAGAGAGAGAGAGAGAGAGAGAGATTGAGTGAGAGAAAGAGAGATGTACGTAATTTATTAATCTTAAACCCTAGATCATAAACTTCATGATAATCACAATATCATGCAAAATACTCTTAATTAAAATACCTGATGAAGACATGTTGCTTCTAGTGATTTGTCCTTAATCCGAAATCTGCAATATAATAGAGAAGTATAGGCGGAATATGGTTTCTCCCTTTTGGCCTAAAAACCCTAATGAGTTGATTTAACGTAATAGATTAATATGATGAGTATTACATCTCTTTTATAGGAAAAGGGTAATATGATGAGTACATCTCTTTTATAGGAAAAAGGGATGACCAAATCTCAACTGTCCATCAAAGTAGAGTTTATTTAGGAAACTTACCCTTTTTACAAACCAAATTTATTGTAATTTAGTACTTCCAAATCAATCACTTATTGACCATATAAAGAATTTCTTAACCTGTAAGAAATATATTTTACAATATAGTCCTCAATTCGATAAAGGTTGATATCAGTTTGTGGGTTACTACATGAGATCGAGTCTTGAAATTGGAGGAAAGAGACATAAATCAGGGCCCAGAGGTTTTTCTCCCATGGGTTTAAATTTCCTAACTGGGTTTTAATGAATATTATTTCAATTCCCATCACATACTTTGGGTTCAAAATTCTTACTGTCTTCGATTCAAGGTAGTACAAAGCTTAAAAAAACGTCCTTCATTGAAGCTGAAGCCGAATATGATGTTGACAACAATGATTCAGTGGACATTGTCCTTGGCTTTTTCACGGCTCCCTATATTGTCGTCTCTGCCACTGTTTTTGGAATGTTGAGTATGAACAAGAAGAAGAAAAAGGAAAATAAATTGGGCTTAATACACACAAACAGAAACAAAAATAGAAAGATGGGGGAAGGAAGGCTATAGTGACGGAGTTGAGGGTTTGGGAGTCATTCGGGACAACTTAGTTTTTTTATATATAAAAAAACCAAAATAACCCGCATGTGGAATACCACGTGCAATTTAAGTTGACTTTGAAACAACAATGGACGAGAGGTGAGAAACTGAGACAAACGTTGACTTTGAAACAACAATGGATGTGAGGTGGGAAACTGAGACAAATAGCAACCATGAATACGTAAGTGATACAAACCTTAATATGTGTGACAAACTAGACTTTGGTGGCAACCTGAGGGTAAAAAGTAATTTGACCTTTATAAGACATACTTGCATAGTCAACCATGATTAACAATTAACCGTAACATAGTTACGTAGTGAACCTCGATCAATAACTATATATTTTGGGAAAAACGTCTCACTAAAAAATTCTCATATCTAAAAAGTCTCAAAACTAATTCTTTCGTCCAAAAAATCCCACAGTTAAACTTGTAGTTCAAAATAGTTTAAAACTTAACGTTTCAACTAATATCGTTAGGGTGAGAGCTTTTATTTACAAAAAAAGCTTATTTTTATTTTCAATGATGTTAATAATATATTAACAACTAAAATAATAATAATAATTAAATAATAACAACAACAATAACAACAAATAACTATATTATTTAATAATAACAATAGTATTAAACCTTTTGCTATTATTGTTATTATTATTAATATTATTATTACTAATATTACCACTATTGCTAATATTACCACCACAAATTCATAAAAGTGTAAAGGTTAACTTTTTAAAAAATTAATATGAAAAGATTAACATTAGATGTTATAAATTAAATAGTTCTTTTGAAATCATTCGTAAATTAATTTTTTTAAAGGGACTTTGATAATGAATAGTAATAATGCGGATGAAAATGATGATGATGATGATAATAATAATAATGATCAGCATAATTTTTATCATCATTTTCATAAATGAAAAAAAATTATCCAAATGAAAAATTTAACTTAACGGTGTAGGTAGACGCGTAAAGTTTTGGACTTTTTAATATTAAAATTTTAATTTTGGATATAAATTTTTTTATTGTTTTTTTAATGGCGAAAGCTTGGGTAAGACGGTCTTACGGATATTTTTTGTAAAATGAATTCTCTTTACCCAACAACCACCATGTGTTGGTGGGTTGAGCTATGAGAAAGTGGAGCTCTGTCTTACGAATTAAAATTCGTAAGACGGTCTTACAAAAGACCTACTTTTTTTAATATGAAAAATTTTTAGTGAGACTTTTAATAAATTTTTTCCATATATTTTTATATTTTACTCCAAATTAAAATTGGGGTTCACTTCGTAGCTACAAGCTTAGGGGAAGTTCAATGGTGGTACTTGTTTAGAGGTATCAAAACCAAACTATAATACCTATTGTTACTATTTATTGGTATCAAATAATCATCTCCAACCATAGGTATCAAAATTTGATATAATAATAATTTTGAAAATATTATATCCAACTTATTCATAATATAAAACCAAAATTAAAATATTAATTTTTTTTGAAAGGTCGGAGCCTGGAGGGGACATAGACCATACCTCAATCTTTAATTTTTATTATTTTAATGCCTTGAAAAGCTACATATATATAAGCTACATATATGCTTTGAACACTCGACCTCTCGGTTAAGAGTAATGAAGTACCAGGGTGCCTTTGGTAGGGTTTGAACATTCGACCTCTCCATGAAGATAATGAGTAGTTAAATTAAGGAATAATTACAATCCGGTACATTTTTTAAAACATGTTTTCAAATAAATCCAGTTATTTTTTGGACATATCTTTTAGATACAATTTTGGGGTGAAAGTACGTCAATACCCTTTAAGAAAGAATTCGATGGGATTTGTCTTCGTTCCAGGAGATGACTCGTCGCTCACTCATCACTACCCTTTAAGGAAGAATCCTGGTAAGTCCTGCTCACTCCTCTCTCTCTCTCTCCCCTCTCTCTCTAAATTTCTCACAATTCACAACCCGTCGCTCGCCGCCATGAACTGCCGTATCAGAAGACCCGCCTCCAAGGTCGATGAAACTTATATTCGCTTCCTAAAGCCAGGCGCCTTTGCTCAACCTCGAAACTTGAGAATTAACGCCAAATCTCACAGCGCCGCCTCTAACTCCTAGATCTATCTCTACCGTACATCATCCCGTCGCCTCGCATCTCCCAACGCCATCAACCACGATCGACGCTATTCCTTCTTTCGTCGGAAGGATCTTTGGTCCTCGGTGCCCTCAGAGGAAGAAGCTTATAGCAGCGAAATCACTCTTCTATCTAAGTTCGAGCCCTTATGTTCCTGTCTCAGACGCTCCAGATCCGATTCTCGATATGTTTAGTACTGATTTTTTTAGTTGCTCATTATGTGAAAATTATGTTAAATTAGGGCTCATACAATTATTATCAATAAAAGCATCAAAGTAGTCCATTTACAGCTCGCGTTATTGCGTTCTGTTGATATTTCTGTCTAAATTTGGTTTAATTAATGATTTGTTAATGTGCATTCTCTCCTAATTGTAGATTTGAGAATTTTAATGAACTGAATTTATCATAGGCGATGTAATTATTTGGAAATTTATGTGTTTGCAACAGTTGGATTTAATTGGCGTTCAGTTACATTAATTTCCATCTTGAATAATGAATGAAGTTATGATAGTTTCATCATACTACTTCGTTTAGAATTCAAAGATCATTTGTAACCTGATGCCTGGATTATTGAATTTTTTTTCACCTGATGCCAAGTCTTGGCATCAGCATTTTTGGCACCAAGAACATTTTTGGCATCAACAACAACGGTAGGCATCAGCAACCTGATGTCTGGATTATTGAATTTTTTTTCACCTGATGCCAAGTCTTGGCATCAGCATTTTTGGCATCAGGAACATTTTTGGCATCAACAACAACGGTAGGCATCAGCAACAACTGTAGACATCAACATTTTTGGCATCAGCAACCTGATGCCTGGATTATTGAATTTTTTTTTCACCTGATGCCAAGATTTGGCATCAGCATTTTTCAATTAATTTTGGCCCTGTAAAATGCTGTGAAATCCATCCTGATGCCAAGGCTTGACATCAGAGTTTTTGTATTAATTTTGGTCCTGCAAAATAATGTGAAATCCATCCTGATGCCAAGGCTTGGCATCAGAGTTTTTGAATTAATTTTGGTCTGCAAAATGATGTGAAATCCATCCTGATGCCAAGCCTTGGCATCAGAGTTTTTGAAATAATTTTGGCCCTGTAAAATGCCGGATCACTTTTGTCTTCATTAATGACATTTTTGTCATTTGGCAAGCAATTTGTAATTTTATGAAATGTGCAAAAAATTAATGGTCCTAGATGAAAACATGTTTTCAAAATTGTACCCACTTGAAATTTACCTTTAAATTAAGTTTTTGTATACGATTTGAACAACGACGGTGCCTCTGGTAGAGTTTGAATATTCGACCTCTCCGTTAAGAGATAAGTGAGTAGCTAAATGGAGCTTTTGGGTAAGACTTGAACAATAACGGTGCTTCTGGTAGGGTTTGAGCACTCGATCTCTCCATTAAAATAAGTGAGTAGTTAAATGAGGCCTTTGGATACTGGTAGAGTTTGAACACTCGACCTCTCCGTTAAAATAAGTGAGTAGCTAAATGAGCCTTTGGGTAAAACTTGAACAACAACGGTGTTTCTAAAAAGACTTGAACACCCGATCTCTTTATTGAGAGTTGTAAAGTCCTTAAGATAAGTAAGTAGTTAAATAATGTCTTTGGGTAAGATTTGAACAACAACGAGCTTGAACACCCAACCTCTTTATTAAGAGTTGTAAAGTCCGAGCTTGAACACCCACTTTATCCTTACTTTTTCACTCTACTTTAATTATGGGCCACATATATATGGACTTTAAAAGAAATTACATATTAAACCAATATAAATAATCAAGTTAATTGTTTTTCTTAAATTACTTGAATCAACTAGACGATTAATTAGTATATTAATTTACTAACATATATATGACATAAATATATGATTAAAATAAACAATATTAAAATTAGATAGGGTAGTAGGGACTAAAATAAAATTTAGTAACTTAGTTTTTAGAACATCACTTTTACCAAATTTACCCTTACTACTCTACTTTATTTTGGACTTTAAATAACATTTTCCTATTAGTTTTTCCAAAACCTAATAATTTAGGACGATTAATTAGAGACGGAAAGAGTATATAATAATTTACTAACATATATTATGACATAAATATATGATTAAAATAAACAATATTAAAATTAGATAGGGTAGTAAGGGATATATCAAATTTAGTACCTTCCTTAAAACCATATCTAATTTTGATAACTTTTCCTTTAGTATCCAAAACCTAATATTTATATTCGTATATAAGTATCATAAAACCCCTACCATTTGCCTTTTAACGACCATTAAATTACAGTATATAGCTTACATCCAAATGTGAACCGCGCGCGCCGCCCTCCGGAATGCATCCAAAATAATCAAAGATTCAAAATGCCTATGCACATTAGTCATTACAAATTACTGTACAATACAAACATAACAGTCTCCGCAACTACTTCCTCCTCTCTCTCTCTCTCCTCTCACTCCATTAAAGGATCTCCACCCCCTCCCTCTCTCTCTCTCACACACACAGATACACACTCATTGTTACAGAAATGAAATGAATTTGTAAGAACTGCAAATTTGATTCTGCCTACTGAACCATTGAATCCTCCTGCACCTTGCTGTCTATAGGTACCTGTTCTGTTACTTCGATTTAATTGTTGATCTTGTTACTGCTCGTCTGGTGAGCATCAATGGCCTTAAGATTATTTGAATTATCACGAAGTGAAATTCTCTAGTAATAAAATTACGGAATGAGACGAGCATTGTTGCGTCTTGCGTGCCAAACGAGCACTCAGTCTTTCAATTAATCTTAGGGCTTTTTTCTTTGACGTTCTCTTTCCCCTTTCTTAGGGTGCATTGTTATAAATAATGTGCATATGTTTATGTGTACACTGCACTCAATACTCGGTCGTATTATGCAATGTAAGACCTTTTTTGAGTATTTGTTTTCTGCCCTGTGCTATGAGTTTCCCATTTTTTATTGTATGTCTGATCAAGAAACACTGGGTTGTCTTGAATCTTAATTAAGATTGATTTTACAGTACCCAAACACCCGTAGTTTACTTTACTCGTGGATGCATTCTTTCTTGCTGGATCAATTACTGCATGACAGTGTTGTATGCTGTGCACACGAAGATGTATTTTGTTCTTGGAATGACAAACTGTTCTCTGACCATAACATTTCATTGGATGGTCTATATATACTAGATAGATGGACGATGTCTAACTAATACCCCACCAGTTGTCGAGTTGAATTAATACTTATTTGTTTTATGAAGGCAGTGGCATCTTTGCATCTTATTGGTTTTTGGCCCGAAGAGTTCAAGTTTGAAAGTCAAACATTTTAAGAACTGTGATATTCTTCTATATATATACTCTTAATTTAAGAATTAAAAGTAATTTTCCTTATTTTGAGTTTAATCACAAAACTCATTAAAATTTACTAGCTTAATTTTTTTAAATTGAACATCCCAAAATAAAATGCATCCCTCTCCCTAAAAAAGAGTCCATTATATCATTTTTAAGTCGTTCCAAAAGAAGTGTCCTTTTTGTATGTTACTTTTACTATGTTACCCTTGATTTTCTAACTATATTTGATGGTCCCACTTGCACATGGACATAATTGTAAAATACAAAAAATACTAAAATTTATAATAGATTCAATTAGTTTTCTTAATCCGTATGTTGTGTAAAACACAACATTTTTAGGAAGAGAGGGAGTCCGGCTCTTTTGGTGGAACATAGGGAGTATTAATTTTATGCTCAATCCTGTCTCTACTCTCTACCAACTTACCTCCATTACTCATTCTTATAGATTGATGGGCTATTAAAAGGGAGGGTGATTTGGAGCAAATAGCACATTTATAGTACAGCTTTACGTAATGAAACTGGTTCTTGTGAGCTTTTTTTGCCATTCACCATGAAATGTTCTGGATTTTGACCTTACTTGTTAGCAATTTTTTTCTTCCTGATCAAGTATTGATGTGTTGTTTTCCTCTTTTCATGAAGGAAATGCAACAACAGGAGTAGACTTAAACTATGCTTACTTGGTGAAGTTGTGATGGAGTTAATTTCTCTTCTCATTCAAAGAAGATCTGCAATTATTTGGTTTTGGATTACATTATTGATCTTTCTTCAGAATGGTAGAAGGACAACCTCAGTATCCAATTATTTAGTTGGGCTTGGAAGCTATGACATTACAGGACCGGCAGCTGATGTAACCATGATGGGATATGCGAGCTCAGATCAGATTGCATCTGGTGTTCACTTTAGGCTGCGGGCTCGTGCATTTATTGTGGCAGAGCCACAGGGGAATCGTGTAGTATTTGTAAATCTTGATGCTTGTATGGCCTCGCAACTTGTCACAATCAAAGTTCTTGAGAGGTTGAAGGCAAGGTAATTATCTTATAAAGCTGTACATAGTACATACTGTGTTTAATTCATACAGGATTGCTGAAGTCTAGAGGGTGAGACCATTATCCAATTCATCTCAAGTTTTTTACCAAAGCAAACACTGAAGTTTAAAATGGAATCTCATAGGCGAAAGCTGATTATATGAACAATCCGTTCTCTGTAGGAACTTTCCGTATGATCTCTTCATATTCCAATTATTCATTTTCAAGTGCATAATTTTGATTCCAAACACCTGGAGAACTGGTGCTTCTGGGATATAAAATGAATAATTCTTCTCAAATACCTCGTGTGGATCTTAGTGAGCTTTGTAACTGAATTATGTTGTGATTTTGTAGGTACGGGGACTTGTATACAGAAAAGAATGTCGCAATTAGTGGTATTCACACCCATGCTGGCCCTGGGGGTTATCTCCAATATGTTGTGTATATCGTCACTTCTCTGGGATTCGTGCGCCAGTCATTTGATGCTTTAGTTGATGGTATTGAGCAAACCGTCATACAAGCTCATGAAAGCCTTCGTCCTGGATCAGTATACGTAAATAAAGGTAGCAGGCGAACTTGACTCATTTATATAGTTATTTTGTAGTTATTGTATAGATACCATGCCTGGTATATTCATAAAGATAGATCTCTGTATAACTTCTCTTTCAGAAGAATAGTGTGTGCCTGTGTGGTTGACAGTTTTGATATTTCTTGAACAACAATTTTTGTCAAACATCAATCATTAATTTTCCTTATTAACATTTTTTCCAATCTTATTATGGTAATTTTATTTGTCTTCACTAAAACACAAGTTTATATTCAAAAGTTTCGGATGCATAATAGGCTCTGTAACATCATCCCCATCCACCATGAAGCTCTTGCAAATAATAGTATGGTGAAGCCATTCTTGCTGTTCTTTTAGTTTCATATATGTTAATTTTTAAAGTTTGCTGTTGCATATTTGTTTAGAGTTTTACTTCCAAAGAGCCTAAGTGGTTCAGACAAGATATTTCCCACAATCTTTCAGGGTTATCCCCTTTCAGTAACTTGCTGAATTCTTAATGCCTTGACTTATACATTCTTGTGCTAAAAATTATCCTCATATGGCGAGATTCTCTCTGAATAAATTTTTAGATTTCCATCAGTATCTAAATGCTATATAGTCGAGCTCCATTCTTTTCATAAGTTAATACTCATTCCAATTTTCGAGTTGTTGTTTGTTCAACCTTCTGTTGTCATAAGTAAAACAGTTTTTATTTATTTTAATTTTGACAGGAGAGCTTGTAGATGCCGGTGTAAACCGCAGTCCTAGTGCTTATCTTAATAATCCTGCAGCAGAACGTAGTAAATACAAGTCTGATGTAGATAAAGATATGACCCTTCTGAAGTTTGTAGATGATCAGTGGGGTCCAGTTGGTAGCTTTAACTGGTTTGCAACCCATGGAACTTCAATGAGTCGTACAAATGGGTTGATTAGTGGGGACAACAAAGGGGCTGCTGCACGATTTATGGAAGACTGGTTTAACAAGAATGGTGTTGGAGGAGGCGCAGATCCCAAAAAATCTGAAGCCTCTGAATCCCCCCGAAGAGTCTCAAACATTATTCCCAACATTCATGAAAATCGTAAGTGAAGCAGCTACATTCAAATAGTTGACATGGCTTTAATAGATCAATGCTAGTTCTAGAATAGGAAAAGAAACTTATATTGTGTTGCTTGTTGCTAACTAGAGGTGTTTTATAATGCAGACCATTCGTTACAGGAACTTGCCGCTTCTTACCAGTCTACTTCTGGTAAACCAGCGACCAGATATATGAGTGTTGCAAGACGTGTCAGGAGTTCTCTTAGGCAGGCAGATAAGCCCAGATTTGTATCTGCATTTTGTCAAACCAACTGTGGTGATGTTAGCCCCAATGTGCTAGGTGCATTCTGCATAGATACTGGGCTACCTTGCGATTTCAATCATAGTACATGTGGTGGAAAGAATGAGCTGTGTTATGGCCGAGGACCAGGGTCTTTCTCTCTCTCTCTCTCATTTATTTATTTATTTATGTTGCGAGCCTGAGGAAGCTTGGAAAGTGATTGAACTTAAGATCTCAGGCTTTGTGAAGTCCAAGGTCTACTAGACCACCCTTTAGGGTTTCTTTCATCTATTTCAAATTTATATATTCTTATACCTGATATTTATTTTGATGTACTTTCTTATTGGCTGAACAGTTATCCAGATGAATTCGAAAGTACCCGTATCATTGGAGACAGGCAATTCAAAAGAGCTACCAATCTTTTCAACACTGCATCTGAGCTGTTGACTGGAAAGATTGATTCTCGACACGCTTACTTGGACTTCTCTAAGCTTGAGGTGACAATTCTCAAACAGGGAGGAGGAAGTGAGGTTGTTAAAACATGTCCCGCTGCAATGGGGTTTGCATTTGCTGCCGGTACAACCGATGGACCAGGAGCTTTTGATTTTAAGCAAGGAGACAATAATGTAATTGTTAAATTCACGTATGTAATCTTGTACATTCATCTGTCGAAAATATTTCTTACACATATACGCTTTCTCGTTTTATTACATTAGGGCAATGCATTTTGGAGATTGGTGCGCAATGTGCTTAAAACACCAACCAAAGAGCAAGTTGAGTGTCAAAAGCCAAAGCCTGTCCTGCTTGATACCGGGGAAATGAAGTTGCCATATGACTGGGCGGTAAGTTGCATATCTTACAACATATTTAATGTGATTGGACTAGTTGAATTTTGGTTTTACTGTGTTTGAATGTGTTAAGTTACCAACTCATCTAAAAGCTTAAGCTATTAGAAAGGAGCTTAACAATGTATATCAAGCTTAACACTCCCTCACGTGTGATCCGTCCACACGTGAAGAGATACATAGAGATGCCTCACCAAGGGCATCACAAACCAAACAGAGTGACAACATATACTCACAATATTCCGAGTAACAAATGCAACGAACCTACGACCTTGCCAAACCAAAGCTCTGATACCATGTTAAGTTACCAACTCATCTAAAAGCTTAAGCTATTAGAAAGGGCTCAACAATGTATATCAAGCTTAACAGAATGAATAATGATCTATTTTGTGCGAAAAATTTGCAAACCATCTCACTCGGTAGATGTCTATGCTCTTATATTTCAGCCATCGATACTTCCAATCCAGATTCTGAGGATAGGGCAGATGGTGATTCTCAGTGTACCAGGAGGTAGTCACTTGCACTTATTACTCCTTCCTTCCATTCTGTTTCAAGTTTACTTGTTCAAGATGCATGTGCATTAGAATATTTAGACCATTTTTCACACTCAGTTGCTCATGAATGGAATCTATAGTTAATGTGCTTAATTTCTACCAAAGTTCGAAGGCATGTTCTGGTCAATAAACATTTGCTAATGAATGACAGAATTCACAACTATGGCTGGGAGGCGTCTCCGTGATGCTGTTAAAGCTGAGTTCAAAGGCAATGTTCATGTCGTGATAGCTGGGTTGACTAACACCTATTCCCAATACATCACTACCTTTGAGGAGTACCAGATGCAGAGATACGAGGTTAGTTATTACTCGTTAGAGTAAAAATAACAAAATACGACTTTATACCTTAGTACTAGGTAATTTATCACTTTTCTCTATACCTTGATCTATCTCAGGGAGCCTCCACTCTATTTGGTCCGCATACACTCAGTGCCTACATTCAGGAGTTCAAGAAGCTAGCAGCCGCTCTCATTGGCGGAAAACCTGTTGAACCGGGCCCACAACCCCCGGATCTACTAAATAATCAAATAAGCTTATTACCACCAGTAGTAGTGGACTCCACACCTCCTGGTGTAAATTTCGGGGATGTTAGCAGTGATGTACCTCGGAACTCCTCCTTCAATAGAGGTGGCAAGGTGACGGTTGTGTTTTGGTCAGCTTGCCCCCGGAATGATCTCATGACTGAAGGTACCTTTGCACTAGTGGAGTTCCTTCGTGGGCAGGATGCATGGGTCCCAGCTTATGATGACGACGATTTTTGCCTCCGGTTTAAGTGGTCGAGACCTTTTAAACTGAGTGCTCAGAGCCAGGCAACAATAGAATGGAGAATTCCAGGCTCTACTACACCTGGTGTATACAGAATAACACATTTTGGTGCCTCCAAGAATCTTTTGGGTGCTATAAAGCATTTTACGGGTTCATCTAGTGCTTTTGTGGTGGCATAATACACGTTAAGCGAATACATTTTCAAGCTGTACCATGTAATTTATATATCAATACAAGGAGTCCAGATCTCCTATACCACTGCACCACTTTTCATCTCAATCATCATCCCAACTGAAACCAATGGCTGAGATGAACACGAAATGCTCTCAAACTCGAGGATAACGTTCTGAACGATTGATTCTTTAGCATTGAGTTAATGAATTATCTACACACCATCATAGACTCAAAAACACAACAAAACAAAACACATAAGCGAAACCAAGGCACAAAGGAAACAGTCTAGACAAAAGCTTGAGGGCAAATCATACACTTTTAGGTCGATTACTGGTTGGCGCTTCAATTTTAATTGATCTCAATTTGTTCTCTAAATTTCGGTAGTTGTTTTGCTGTGGTCTCATTGTCCAATCCTGTCAGAAAATATGCCATTAAATCCATATGTGCCAAATGCCAAGCAAGACTTGCAATTATAGCTCAAAACCCATTAACCCATTATCCACCCAACCCGCCCTGGAAATTACCTGATCCAATTAAACCTGTTAATTTTTTTGGGTCGAAACGGGTGGGTTGATACCGTTACTCATTTTGAGTCGTTAGGTTTCACTCTATAAACGCATGTTTTTTTTGGGGAGGGGGGGATCTGGTTTAAGATGGGTCAACCCGTTTAACACAACCTATTTCAACCCGACTCATAGTGATCAATTTGTTATTTCGGTTATAACGAGTTCCGACTCATTATCCGTTCCAATCCGTCCCATAGCTGTCCCAACTCACCTAATTACCAAGCCCAGTACCAAGCCTTGAGGGACATTCTTATAATTTTCTCCATTTGTAAATAAACAGTGACTCAATAATCTAGACAACATTCATCAACGGGGTAGGCCCTTAATGGAAGGGGCTCTCAGAAATATTTGAATACATGCAAGTATACCTTAGCCATTGATTTTACGACTCAATAGTATGGTCCAAACTCCAAAATCAGGAAGACAAATTAACATTTTAACTATTTGAATGGCTGTGATGCCTAATGCACCTTGAAAAACTAGAAGATCGATTGAACTTAATTTTTTTAAGATGCCCACACTCCCTCTTCTTCTTGGCCTCATTACAATTTACAACAAACAAAATTTTCTAAAGTTTAAGCCCTGAGCTGCCCGGCCCAATAGGCCCAAGCCAAAGGTCACGTGCTTGGCACATGATCACAATTTAGTCAAGCAAGCATCTTAAAGTCAAAGTTACGAGAAGCAGATCAAATGGTTCCTGTATATCACGAGCATGGTCTCAACCTTCACCGGAGTAAAAGGTGTCAGCGAGCTGGGGGCTTGACCAGCGAGCAAGAACATGTAGCGAGCATGATGTGTTATGCTCGTGAATTTAAGAGTTGTTGACAGTTGAGGACGGTTATGTCCGGATAATTATCTAATTTACCGTTGTGGTTAATGGGACAGTTAATATGCCCGCCATTAATGCCATGAATGTTAGTGGGCAGTTATGATCGGTTATGCTATCCGGCAACTATAAAAACCCCTCAAAATGAAGGAGGGAGGTATGTGATTTTTACTGTCTAGCCTAAACTCTGCTGAATTTTACCCTTTTCCTGCATTCTTGTGCTAATTCTCACGCCGGAGGGCTTTTGCAGGGAGTGCCCCTGCCTAGTTTACGGTTTCTTTGTTAAATTGCAGAGTTGGGCTTTGAAGATTGTAGGATATGTTGAAAGCTAGGTATCCAGTTGGACAAGTCCAGTGCATCTAGAAGATTTTGGACGCATCAATTGGTTCCGTTGCCGGGAAACGGTAGCATTTCTTCGTGAATTGACAGTTCGTTCTTGGTAACTCTTAGTAATGGCTGAAAACAGTGTTAATGGAGCTAATGGAAGTCGTCAGGAAGAAGTGCAAGCAACTCCCAGTCTTAATCAGTTGGCTGGGAATAATTCCCCTCCTCATGATGCTCAACATCAGCTAAATCAACGGCGTGGAGTGGATTCTTTGGCGAGAGCGTGTTGTTGTTTGGCACATGAATTCAGGGAGGAGGCTCTTCGTCAAAGGGCCATATATTTGGGGCAGATGCACCAGCTCAATTTGCAATTGATTGCTATGGGTAAGCCGCCTCTACCCATTGAGGTGGATCCTTTACCAGTTTTATCTGCTCCTAGCCAAGCAGCAAGTGGTTCAAGGACTGGGGGCAATCATTTGAATGCAATGGTCGTTCCCTCTCAGCCGCGTATACAGGGTCCAAGGGACGAGCTCAGCCAAAAGATAGAGCCAGCCACAGGGTTGTGCCAAGTGTTCATTCACAGCTGGGACCACGAGTGAGGGATGACTCAGCACAATCCCGTCGTCATCAGAGATCACCTTCCCCACGAAGGTCTCATGCTCGTAGGCTTCGTTCGCCCTTTCCTCGACGGTCACATGCTCGTAGCCGTCGTTCACCATCTACAAGGAGATCTTATGCTCGTCATCATAGGACACCATCCCCTAGGCGGTCCCAGGGACATTTGTCTCATCATTCTAAAGAAAAGAGGGATTTGCATCAACCAGATGCACAAAGAAATTTGGTGGTTAATGAGCCAGTTGCTCAGCTCGCTGGGGTGCCTCAGGCACAGGTGGTGCAGGCCGTGGGTGTCACTCAAGCCATTGGAGCTATAGGTCCCCCACAGGTCCCTTCTATGCCTGCGATACAGCTTCAGTCCGTGGGTGGTTTGCCTACAACCATTAATATGCAGGATTTTGAAGAGTTAAAACGCCGTATGGAGGCGTGGGAGCAAGGCAAAGCTCTGGATGAAAACTTTTTGGGCACTTCAGCTAGCCCGTTGGCACCATGGATAGAGAATGCACCGCCAGCACAGGGGCTCATTTTCCCAAATATTAAGGAGTATACTGGGAAGACGAAGGCAAGAGACTGGCTGATGTCATTCGAGTCTCAAATTGGCTTAGTAACTTCAGATGAGGCATTAAAAATTCAGGCTTTCGTGGGAGCTTTGCAAGGAAAGGCCTTGGCATGGATGGGAGCACTGCTGCGTCGATCAATTATTTATGCTCGTGAAAAGAGTTGGTGTTCGAGTTGGTTGCTTGTTCAAATTTATATGATTTCTCTTTCACGAGTATAGGTTACCTATGCTCGGAAAAAGAATTGGCATTCAAATCAGTAATTCATAATTGAAATGTTAGAATGGAAGCAGGCATAGCGGAATGAAAGCATTCATCAAATAAACAAAGTAAAGGAGTAGCAAATATTACAGAGCCATAAAATGTAAATTGTTTTGAAATAATGGCACGCAGGCTAAAAAAGAGATGAATACAATCAATTCAAGCGGTTCTTCTTTGGTTGATTCTTCTTCTACAAACGCTTCATCATCACTTTCATCGTCCTGCTCTTCATCCATGAACGCGAATTCGAGATCGTTGTCCGAAAGAAGAGGCTCTTATCGAGTAGATTCATTGGATAGAAGAGGATCATTCCGAACAAAGAAATTCAAGTGGAAAAATTGCATCCGCTCGAGCTCGAATCCATGGAACGACAGAATCCTTTCGAGGGACTAAATCAATGGAATTACAAAAACAAAAATCAAGAAGAAGATGAAGATAGACCAATGTTACGTTCAACTATTGGATTGTGTATGCTTCGATAAGTCTATTGGTATTGGTTTTCGGGGAAAGATTTGTGCTATATTACGTCACATCGATATGGCTTTTCTTCGACCCATGGCGAATCAAGGGTCTTAATTCGCGAGTAAATCTCACTGCTCGGTGAATATGGACTCGGAGGAGTACAAGAAAAGAGTGATTATGGAAGGATTGCTTTGGACAGAATCGCAATCGGGCGGCTCAATAGCATTACCGAAAACCAAGTCAATGATCGCATTACAACGACCGCGGTTGGTGGTGGTAGGCGGTATTTTAGTAATGGTGTTTTGCTCTTTTCCTATTTTGTTGGTAAAATTTTCAAAAATGTTGGAAGAGATGTGAGTTAATTGGTTTGAAGTGTAGACCATGAAGATATGGAACACACAGTTTCATCTTTATTCCTTTTTCTTTTTTACATTTTGTAAAGATATTTGGATTTTTCTCCTTTTCTCGGTAATTATTGTACATTTTCGGAAGGTAAGGAATTGTGCTCTGAAATTTCCTAAAAAAAAAAAAAAAAAAGGCTAAGAAAGAGTCTAAGAATCTGTAGTGGTGATTTGGTTGTTGGTGGTTGCTGGGTTGGGATTAGTGGTTCCTTCGGGGGCGGCCTCGAGGATAACTACTTCATCGTCACCGGCCTGGTCGGAGGTATCTGCATATTCTTGGGGCTTTGCCTGAGATTTCCAAATCTGAGTCATGAGCTCGCTAACATTGGCTTCGGCAACCGGAGGAGGGTTCCATGGAGACAGGCCTTTTTCTGCATCTGCTTCAGCTAGAGACTCTAACTCATCCTCAGTGTATGGCACAGCAGCATGACCGAGGCGGAGCGGAGGGGCCAGGCGGGTTGGTACCCCACTTCGGCGCAATCAGGATCTCCAATCCGCTGCATGAGATTTGCCTTAGTATGTGGTTTACTCCCTAGAGGAAGAAGGGGTAAGCTTCATTTTCCACGCAGGCGACAAAGTCCTCAGAATTTTTGTAATCCTCGACAATGTTCTGCTTTTGCTCCTCGTTTGGGAGAGACTCTGCTTCCTTCAGCTTTCCCTCCAGGTCGGCAATTGTGGCCCTGACTTCTTCTAGTTGAGCTTGGGTGGCTCGTAGATCCTTCCGGACTCCAGCAATGTTATTCAGAGCCGTTTCTTCAGATTTTTTTGGAAAAGTCCAGATGGGACTCCAAGTTTTTCTTTTCAGCTTCGACCTTGGAGAGCTCGGTCACTTTACTAGTGAGAGTCTCCTCGGTTGACTTCAGCTCGGCACGGACAGAGTTGACAGTCTCCTCCAGTTGATTCTTTTCTTTCAACAGTGTGGCATTTGAGTTGATGTTGTCAGCAAGCCGTTCATACATCATTTCTGTTTTGGTAGCGACTTGAAAATAAAGATCGTTGGTATTTGTGGGATGTTAAAAGAAAGATGGGTTGCGAGGAAAGTGTTTACCTCAGTCAAGCACATTCCGACTTCTCATACCAGAACCGAGCTCGCTTGGTCGGCGCTTTTCTTCCGAATCCCGCCATGACGTAGTCTTTTCATCAAGCCAAGACCCACAGTTGCTGGGTACCCACTACGCTTGAAGATGTTGATCTTATCAAGATCAAGCACATCAGCGAGTTCAGCAATGAGGGCCCCGACTTTCTCCCGGTCATCGGGCATGAGGAAATTCTCCTTGTGCCATGACGGTATGGAAGGGGCAGCCTTCTCGAGCACAGCTTTGTCTACTCGGCGTTTACTTCTTATGAGGCTTTGGCTTGAAGCAGTGATGTTGATTGCGGGCTGGGTGTTTATGGGAGTTGGGTCAGCCCTTTGTATAGCAGGAATTGAGGCAGGGAGTGTAGCTGGTTGACTGGGTTCAGGTTGATTGCGTTTCGTACCACGACCAGTGGTGGTGGTTGAAACGGTTGGAAGGGCCGTAGCTGGTTGGGTGGATAAGTGCTTGTTCCGTTTGCTCGAGCCTTTTTTGGCGGCTTGCAGGAATTTGTTAACATCAGTTAATTGCTTCATGTCTGCAAAAGTGAAAGTAAAAGTGTAAGAAATATGGAAGATAACAAGTTTGCGAATTCGATATAAAAGAGCAGAGTTGAAGAATAAACCAGTAGGTGAAAAAGGGGGTGTGCAATTGGTCCCAATTCGCGCACACTCAAGGCATTCACCGGGGAACTTGTTTCCATGACATGGACCCCAGTAAGGGTGTGGTAGTTCGGGCTCGATGGTGACTCATGGCTCGATTCCTTCCATGGGCCAGTTGAGGATTCCGGCTTGTCGAAGAAGGGCTAAGTCAGAAGTACGAGCATGCCAATCAAGAACGAAGTCTTGGCCAGCTCGGCCATCTCGTCTTTCCTTCACTCCGAGCAGCTTTCTAAAAGCCTTTGCTACCCTAGGTTCGCCAGCTCGGTAGGCATTCTTGTCATATTCGGGGAGTCCATAGTCGTGGAGGTAAGGGGCAAAGGGCCATCCGACACTCGATTCGATCAGTAAGGCTTTTCCATCCCAGCTATCTACTTTGTTTGGGCCGTCGTTGAGAAGCTTAAAATAGTTCGGGTTCGAGCGACCTGTGAGACGCCTAGACTTTTTGTCCAAAGAAAAGAGAAAGAATTTCCTAAACAAGGTCATATCGGGTTCGAACCCGAGCAACCTGCAGGCCACCGTGTAGGCCATCAGAAACCTTACGGTTGTAAGGGTCAGGTCGCAGGGCAGGGCATTGGTCTCGTTAAGGAACTCTACAACAAAAGGATCAAGGGGGAGCCGAAGTCCAACTAAGAAAAAGTCGAAGTAGAAGACCATTTTGTCTCCTTGGTAGTTATGTCCATTTTCGTTGATATTTAAGTCAAAAGCTTGAACTCGGTAATGTTTGGGATCCATGCCTAGAGAATAAAACAAAGTACTGACCTCATCTTCAGAGGTCAATTCTTCCCATTTGATCGAAGGGGGGATGTTGGGAACGATTTGTATGGCGGAATTTTGGTTTTGTCCGCGTTGGTAACTACTCGAGCAGGGAAGGTTTTCTGCTCGCTCATTTTCGGAAAGGTTTTGTTGGTTGCTGCTCGTTCCTTGTTCTGTTGAATGTTGGGGTTTTCGTATGCGAGGAATCAAGGGAATCTCTTCTTGCTCGTCTTCCTCGGAGCTGGAACTTGTAGATGGTGGATTTTTTTCGGGAGCACCATGGTCATATCTCCGGCCTTCAAACTCTGATTGGGTATCCTCGCTAGACATCCTACAGGAAAAAGGAATCGAGGAACACATGTTAAGCCATGCTCGGGTAGTCGGGCAAACACAAATAAAATAAAAGCCCATGGCAAGAACCTGTCATGAGGTCGGTGAACAGGGCATCGATCATATATTCCTTGATTCCCTTTATTCGGCTTGAAATAGTCGGGTGATAGAAAAGGGGGCAAGATGAATTGAAGGAATCAGAACCTTTAAATCTACGTTTTAACAGTTTACATTGTGAGTTTAAAGGTCGAATGTAGAAGAATGGTGCAGTAGAACCCTAATTTGGGGTTAAATTAATGAAAATACGGTGGAAAAATGGAAATAGAAATTTGAGAAAGTACATCTGTACATGTTCTTCGTTTAGTTGAGGAATGCTGGTTTTGAATCCTGGAAGACTGTTGCAGATTGAGTCTTGATGCTGGTTTCGTTGATGCTTGCAAATGCGAAGATCAGTTTCTCTCAAGCTTTGAAGTTTTTCGAATGTGGCAAAGTTCGAAATGAGGGGGAGGCTTCTGTTTTTATACATGGAGAAACCGGCGTTTGGCGGTCACTCATCCTTAGGGTTCGCGTTCCGAGGCTCAACTTTCGAGGCGGCATTTAATGCCTTGTTGGGAAACGGGCCTATCTCTTCGAAGGGGCGGCGGCTGACGGCTTGGTTTTTAAAAACAAAAACGGTTTTCTAAAAACCTTTTGGGCAACCGCCTGCTTAAACCGTTGATCGTGGACAATTTGATTAAAAGGATTTGACTATGCTTTGCAAGATATTTTTGAATTCTAAGTCCTCCTCGCCTCGAGCATGAATACTCGGTGGACAAGGTAGTCAGTCGCCCAATAGGCCCAAGCCAAAGGTCACGTGCTTGGCACATGATCACAATTTCAAGCGAGCATCTTAAAGTCAAAGTACGAGATCAAATGGTTCCTGATATCACGAAAGGTGGTCTCAACCTTCACCGGAGTAAAAGGTGTCACCGAAATGGGGGCTTGACCAATGAAGCAAGAACATGTAGCGAGCATGATGTGTTATGCTCGTGAATTTAAGAGTTGTTGACAGTTGAGGACAGTTATGTCCGGATAATTCTCTAATTTACCGTTGTGGTTAATGGGACAGTTAATAGGGCAGTTAATATGCCCACCATTAATGCCATGAATGTTAGTGGGCAGTTATGATCGGTTATGCTCTCTGGCAACTATAAAAACCCCTCAAAATGAAGGAGGGAGGTATGTGATTTTTACTGTCTAGCCTAAACTCTACTGAATTTTACTCTCTCCTGCATTCTTGTGCTAATTCTCACGTCGGAGGGCTTTTACAGGGAGTGCCCCTGCTTAGTTTACGGTTTCTTTGTTAAATTGCAGAGTTGGGCTTTGAAGATTGGAGGATACGTTAAAAGTCAGGCATCCAGTTGGACAAGTCCAATGCGTCTAGAAGATTTTGGATGCATCAAGCCCAATAATCTCTTTCGCTTAGGTTATTTCGTTACAATATTGTGCCATTTTGGACACTATCCCTCTCTTTGTCTCTTTAAAGCTTAGGCTATTTTGTTACACTATTGTGCCACTTTGAACACCCTACCCTATCCCACTCTGTCTCTATATCGCACACGCAAACACACAAAAACAAACCACATTAAATTTAGACAAAACATGAATGAGTGACTAACTTCGGATCTCCATTAATAAATGAGAGGTACAAGGTTACAAAAAATTGTGCTTTGATGGGATCTTTTCAACAAAGTAATTATGTTACCTAAAGTTATTATATGTGTTTAATAAAAAGTAACGAAATTACCATTACAAGGAAAAAAGTAAGAGCTATTACTGAAGATAGCCATGACGAGACAAATTACATGAGAGGTATTTAAAAATTTGAGGATACCAACGTACATCAAAGTTTTTAGTTTGGGGTGGACTAACCCCACACCAACAAATTCTCTCTACACCCCACACAAAAAAATTGCAAAAATACCATCAAACCAATTTATCAAATAAACCTTACCTTCTATTATTTTATTTTTCGCGTCCTCTGTTTCACTTCATCCTCCATTTTTTTCGAAAACATTTTTTTTTCTTCTCTCTTGTATTCCTCCATCCTTTCCTTCCTTCTTCTCTCCTCTACCTCACATATCATCCTCTCCCCTCTTATCCCTTCTCTCTCTCTTCTCCTGAAAAAACATCATGTGCAGTCATGGCTAGCTGCACAAGATGATGGATGTGCGGTTGGTGCTTGTTGCCAACACAATGGATGTGCAACAAGCACCAACCGCACATCCATTGTCACGTGACCATCATGGCGAAATACCCCCATAATATTTCAAATTTTTGTGACGAGAAAGAGTAAGGGGGAGAGAGAGGGGGTGATGGAAGGGAGGGGATATGTACCTTTTTATAATCTGGAATGGGGAGAGAAAAAAATTGGTTTGATGACATCTGTACCTCTTCCCTCCCAAGCTTAGTAAATTGGTTTCAATATGGTTTAAACAGAAAAAATACTGTCTTTGAACAAAAGAGTTTTGAGTTTCAATATGGTTTCAAGCCTATGAGAGAAAATGGGGGAGAGAAAAAAAAACCTAGCAGAGAGGAACGAAGGTAGGAGAAGGGTATAATAGGTAGTTAGGGTAGGGTATGGAGAGTAGGGTGTAAATAGTACATTTTGGTGTCGTTTGGTAGCTAGATTAAGATTAGATATGATTAATAAACCAAGTTATATGATGTTTGATACGCATTAGATGGTCGCAGGTAATAATACGAATTACCGGGATAAAGTTATTATCCCTCACTATTAATATTAAGGAGAGGATGATATTATTAACACCTTCACTAAAAAAATTAGGACTAACATTTTTTTTAAAACTATCTCAAGATACAAAGTGTAGATTAATAACGATGACACTATTAGTAACGAGATTAATAATGGAGTACAAATTATAGCTTTCACGACCAGCTATTAGTAACACAACTTTTTTTTTAAAGTGTTTTAATGCAACGTTTTAAAACGCATTGTTTTAAAAATATGTTGCGTTTATAACTATTTTGTTTATAAAAATAATGTTTTAGAAGCAAAAAATTACAGATTAAAATATTTACAAGAAAAAAATTATAAAAAAAAATTATGTTTTAAAAATGTACTCGTAGCATTTTAAAAACTATATGTTTAAAAAATTGCCAGAACCAGACGATGACTAATTGAACTGATTGCACATTTCAATTCATTACAGATTAAAATATTTCTAGAGTTTCAGGTTACGTCGAAGTTCGAAATCACTGACTTGGAGGAGATTTAATCCGATCTCTGCAAATTTCTTCATCCTCCAAATCAATCAATCGACATCTTGTTGCTTGAATTCAATTAAATAGTTAGCTGAAGGAGAGAATGTCGGTGCAAGAATATCTAGACAAGCACATGCTCTCCCGGAAAATCGAAGACGCCGTCAATGCCGCCGTTAGGGCCAAAACTCCCGATCCCGTTCTATTCATCGTGAGTTATCTTCTTAAGTTCAACCTTTCTTTTTTGTTGCCAAACGGAGTATTGAGCTCGGAATTACTTGTATATTTTATCAAACGTGAAACTGTTTTTTCATGAATATATTGAAGGTGATGTATGTATACTTGTACGTGTACAGTCTAATCATATGAAGAAGGCGGTTCCGTCAGTGATAACGAAGGTAAAAGCGAGGCAAATACTAGATAGCAGGGGAATTCCTACTGTTGAAGTCGATTTGTACACTAACAAAGGCGTGTTCCGTGCTTCTGCTCCCAGTGGTGCTTCTTCTGGAATGTAAGCAGTAAGCTTTTGTAGGTTTTTCGATTTTAGTCAATGGGCTTTCCTAATACTAATTGTGGATCACATTCCAACATAGCAATGAGATTATAAGTTTCATGGATACTGTTAGTCGATGCCATTTCTTTGTTTTGGCCTAAGTTGCTGTGTTAAGTGTTCATGTACTTTGGGCAGAAGACAAGCACAGCGGATGTTGGATCTCATTGTAACTTTTAGTTGATTCTGTATTTTGCAGTATGAACTTTATTGTTAAGATTGAAGTTTCGAGCAAATTTAGTTCAAAATTTGAACTGACGAAACACCAATTCCAGTTATACAGCTTGAATTCCATGTTGCCAAGCACTACATAAGCTGATTCATAGAAGTTTGAACTATGCACAAGAAGTCACTTTCTTAAATTCACTCGTTTAACCTAAACGGACATACATTTTGGATGAAAGTTGTAGCTTTAGCTTTCTAAAACAAGACTCTAGCTGTATTTGTGATGCTCGATGAGATTGTTATCTTCTTCAGTGTCTATTTTCTTTTATAAATGTTCGTTGCTTTGATAAGGGTGGAATGACGAGCACATTCAAAATTCAAAATTGTATCTCATTATAACTAGTTTCTACTGCCTCACGCGTGAAACTAGTGTCACACTTGAGTTAGTTCTTAAGTCAAAATGAAATGTCGCATTTACATAATTGATTCTTACAAGTTTGAACTACAGTGCAAGAGGTCACATTTGAACTGGTTGATTAGAAAGAACAAGTACTCTAGGACTTCCACTAGTGGATGGATGAGGTTCCCTTCATGTGTTGCGGCTTCGTTTGATGAGATTGTGGTTGACACTGCTTATACACGCTAGCATCTTGCCTAGGGAATTGGTCAGGGGGCCAATTCAAATGGCTGCAGATTCAAAGGTCTAGTCTTTAATTGAACCATGGCGCTCTTAAGGGATAAAGGAAATACAGTTGCATAACAACTATAACTTTTAGGCCAGTGTTATATTTTTTATCCAACAAATTGGGATTCCTGTCCTGGTAGCTGAGAGCCTGAGACCTTCAGAAGTCCTAATACCTGTGTTTACTGTTTAGTTAGTTAGCCAGCCGAGAATACTGCAGCTTCCAGGCTTCTACGCTGTTATGACCTTCTACCAAAATGTTTGCTTGAGTGGCAGGGGAGGGGAGCATGTATAATTTCCAACATGAGAGTTTATGTAGTAGCTGCTAAAAAAAGTTAAGTGTGACTCCTTCTGGTGACAATCTTATGCTGGATAGATGTTATTGGTTGCCTCTTTGCATGAGCTTTTCTTCCCCATTATTAGACGGGGTGATATTTATGATTTACTTAAACATGTGTATGTTGTATATAAATTCTTGTTATCTGGTGACAAATAGAATTTGATGTTATGAAGATTTGCAAGATGTGGTATGTTTGTAATTCTTATTACACTCCAGGTATGAGGCTATTGAATTACGTGATGGAGACAAGGGAAAATATCTTGAAAGGGTGTGAGCAGAGCTGTTAGGAATATAAATGAGAAAATATCCGAGGCCTTAATTGAATGGATCCAACCCTTCAGAACCAAATCGATCAGGCCATGATAGATTTAGACAAGACGGAGAAGAAGGTAATTTTCCGTTCCCTTCATTATGACCTGTGTTACTAGTTCGTGATTGATGCAACATCTTCATATGTGCATGTGTGCAGATTTTACTTGCACATGTCATCTCTTTTGCACGGTTCTAAATATTTGACGAGGGCTGTTACTTGTTTGACTATATTTGTATGTGTAACAGTACATATAATAGTGTCTAGAGTCGGTGCAAGACAATAGGGGTGGTAAAACTACATGACAAAGCAGTAAATTTCGAAGACCAAGAGATAATGATAGGTTGTTAAGGAGGTTAAAGATATTCGTGCAGCTAGTTGATTTAAGGGCACATTTTGAGATAGGTGAAATGCTTTTCTCTTCCTGAAATGAACACTTTCCTAGTTTGAAAACTAACATGTTAACAATATATTAAAAATATCGAGAGATTCATGAATCTAGAAGTCATTTTATCGTAATGTGTTGTCTTACTTTTCTTTATCTTCAAGAAACTTTCTGGACTTAAATTTGAGTGTTTGGTCAATTTAGCCTCTCTAAGTTGCAAGTCTCTTGCGGCCTTCAGGGATTGCTCGACAGATGTTTGCGAGGATCAGCTTACTGTTTTATTTTGATTTTGGCTCTTGTATTATCTGTTCTGTTTGTTTGTCTGCTTTTTTCTCCACTGTCGTTGTAAGGTGGACACTTCTGTATAGCTATTGTCCTCAATGAAATCCTGTTTTTCTATCCTAACCACGCCCCTACCCCTAACCAAACGTGCACACACACATTAGCAACTATTAAAACAGCAGCCCAACAAAACAAAATAAGACCGAACATAACTCTGTTGACTGTGATAAAATGAAGCATGTTTATTACGACAGAATCTAAGCAGCCGAGAGCATCTGCTAAGGTTATGGAGCTTGTTAAGGGTTCTTCTTCATGTTCTGGAAGTTCATGTCATTTGTCCTAGTAATGTAAAAAAGGATGATTTGATGTGTTATCCTAGATATCTCAGGTTTATCAGCTGTGATGAACACTCCTGCTCTTCTTGCTAAGAACGCAATGG
>CM028382.1:89329291-89534442 GCA_013146195.2 Codonopsis lanceolata
TTGACGGCGGCACCTATTTTGGCTTTGCCTAGTGGAGGAGATAATTTTGTAATCTATAGCGATGCTTCTAAGGAAGGTTTGGGTTGTGTTTTGATGCGAAATGGAAGGGTGATCGCCTATGCATCGAGGAAGTTGTCTATTCATGAGCAATTACCCGACTACGATTTAGAGTTAGGCTGCGATTATTTTCGTTGCATAAGTGGAAACATTACTTATATGGGCTAATTTGAGATTTTCACCGATCACAAAAGTTTGAAATACTTGTTCTCTCAAAAGGAGTTAAACATGAGGCAACGAAGATGGATGGAGAAATTAAAAGATCATGATTGCCTATCTTGTATCATCCGGGAAGGCAAATGTTGTAGCGGATGCCTTGAGTAGGAAAGTTCATATGTCGGTGTATGATGGTTAGGAGTGGAAGATGTTGGAGGATTTGCGAGATTGGGGTCCTAGTGTTTTTGATAGAGGAGTGATTTTCGCAAATGTTAGGTACTACGCCAGGTCTTATTTGGGAAAAATTAGAGAAGCGCTTGAGGAATGATCCGGAGTTGAAGAAAATTTTGGATGGGATGGTGAGAATGTATCGCTGATTTCGTGATTAATAGTGATGGTACTTTGACATTTCGAGGTAGGATTTGTGTTCCTTGTATCTTGAATTGAAGAGGTTGGTTCTTGATGAGGCTCATAAAACGAAGTATACCATTCACCGGGAGCACGAAAATGTACTTAGACTTGAAAAGAGACAATTTTGGTGGAAAGGTATGAAGAGAGAAATTAGGAGTATGTGTCAAGTGTTTGACTTGTCGAGGTTAAGAATTTGAGCATCGAGAGGCTGCGGGATTTGCAACCACTTGAGATTCCTCGAGTGGAAATGGGAGTTTATTACTATGGATTTTGTGATGAGGGTTACAGCGCTGCCTTGAGGTTTTAATGCGGTTTGGGTTATAGTCGGCAGATTGACTAAGTGCCGCTTCATTCAGATAGCTATCACTTATTCGTTGACTCGGTTAGCGGCTTTATATTCGAGGAGATCGTGAGACTTCATGGCGTACTGTGAGTATTGTGTCGATAGAGATCCGAGGTTCACATCTAGATTTTGGAAGTCGTTGCGGGGAAGCTTTGGGGACCAGATTAGACTTGATGCTGACTTTTCATCCACAAAGCGGATGGCGGTCCAGCGTTTGATTCAGATTTTGGAGGATATCTTTGCGAGCTTGTGCCGTGGATTTCAAGGGATTCTCACTTACCTTTAGCCAGAGTTTCTGTATAATAGGTTATCGGTCGAGTATCAAGATGGCGGTATGAAGCTTTGTATGGGCGTAAGTGTAGATCACCAATTTGTTGGGATGAAGTTGGAGGCGAAACTTTGGGGTTCGAGTTAGTCACGGCTGATCGGTTGAGGCGTGAAGTTGATTAGAGATCGATTGCGCACCGCCAAGTCGACAAAGAGTTATGCGGACAATCGAAGGCGAGATCTTGAGTTCCAAGTGGGAGACTACGTGTTCTTAAGGTGACACCAAGGAGAATGCGAAGAGTCGGCGAAAGGGAAGCTTACCAGAGGTACATTGGTCCATTCGAGGTTCTTGAGAGAGTTGGGACCTTAGCGTGCAGTGCATTGCCACCTTCACTTTGGAGACTCATAATGTATTCCATGTTTCCATGTTGCGAGTATTTGAAGGATGAGTCCCATGTGCTTGAGTATGAGGAGATAACGTTTGAGCCGGATATGTCTTACGTTGAAAAGCCCGTGAAGATTTTGGATACCAAAGAGCAAGTCTACTGAACGAGAATTCCCTTAGTCAAAGTTCTTTGGAGGAATCATTGGGAAGCGGAGCGGAATCTTTGAGAAGCATCCACATTTGTTTGATGAACTTGGTAAGAATTTAGGGACTAAATTCTAAAGGAGGGAGAGTGTAACCCGTATTCTTGCATGTGCATTGTATACTTGTCTTTATACTTTCTTGGTTGATTGTGAGCATGTTTACTTGGTATATAAATGTTTTAGAATCATTCATAAGTTATTCTAGAAGTCCATAACATGTTTAGAATCATATAAACTTGTTTATTGAATCGCCGGTTTGATCGCGTTATATTTGGCCTTAGCGATTCCTCTCGTTGTTCGTATTTGCTTCTATTTCGACGTACGAAGTGTTCGTTGAGTTCTTGGCTTTGTATTCAGGTCTTAACCATGTGGAAACAAACCTTTTTCATGTCCAAGTTATCCTAGTTTGATTGGTGTTTGATTGTAGTTTGATTCGTTGATTATTCGTCGCGTGATTCGAGCCTTGTTCTATCTTGTTCCGGGGGTTGTTCGGGTGCGTTTCCGACTTGCTTGAGTAGGGTTAGACCTTAGAATGGTTGCCCATAAGTTTGGGATCATTTAGGACAAGTTTGAATCAAGTTTTGGAGGTTCGAGGCCGGGCGCCAGCACCTTGCGGCGCCCGCCTCATATCTTTGGGAGAATTGAGTGGTGCGAACTTGGGAACAGCCTCGGTACTTGAGGCGCCCTTTGGCATGTTGAGGCGCCCGCCTCAACCTCTGGTCTGTTACGGGAAATTTTCTCCTGTTTTGGAATTGGACGACTTGTACCCCCCTAAACCCCTATCTAAACCTATCCTAAACCTCCCTAACCCTCATCATTTAAGTCCTAACATCTCTAACAAAGTCTTAGGTTGGATTAAGAGAGAGCTTGGATGATCATTAAGCCACAAATCAAATTAGAAAAGGGACCACAAGTTGTTGACACTTGTCCCACTCAAATTTTAGACTAATATGCCACATTTGATTTTGACTCTCATTTCACCCTCACTCTCCAAAAACGAGATTTCATCTTCTCCAAGACTTTTCCATGGTTTCTTGAGGTTCTCATCTCCATCTTCCCTCATCCATTCCTCTTTTGCCCAAACTACTTTCATTAAAGTTGTAGAGCTCAAAGAGTAGAGCATTTCCATCCGATTGGTTTCTTTCATTGCTTTTTTGGTGTAGTATAAAGTAAGTTACCTTCTTCTTCTTCTTCTTTTAGTTCTCATTGATCCTAAGGAAACAAAGCCTATGGTGATTGAGGTCAATGAGGACACTTTTATGCTTCCTATGCTATCTTCTTGTATGTTGAAAGTGTGAGCTTGCTAGGAGCATGATTAGGATGATTTCCTACCTATGAATGTTTATAATACTCTTCCATCTTGTCTATTTAAGGTTTTGAACATGTTAAAGCCATGTATTATATTTGTGATGGAAGTATTGAAATATATGAATGCCCTAGTTTATGCCTTCTTGAAATGTTGTGAAAGTGTTATGTGTTCTATCCTAAATTTTGGACTCTATGATGAACATGGATCATATTAGGATGCCTTGGTGAGTTTACAACCTTGTTGAACCTAGAAATGACCTAGGTTGGGTTATGAAGCACATAGCTTCAATTTATCCAAAATTGGGAATTTAGAGCAAAGACTCAACGGAGTCGACTCTAGGGAATATTGGAACGTGTTGAACTCAGAGCTTCAATCCCTACGAAGTTTGGACACCTTTTGATTTGGTTTACTCAAGTATGAGCTTGGTTTGATTGTTTATAACAAGTTGTTATGAAAGGTTGGTTTTGTGCAAATTATTTGCCTTGACATGTTTTATGGTAGAGATTAATACCCTACTTGGTTGGTCGAGTTCGCTCTTGTCGAATTCGGTCCTTGATTGGTTTAAGTCAAGTAAATACCTACTTGTGCATCACATTGAGTCCAGCTGGCATTATTTGGTTTGTTTATTAAGTCAGGGTGGGACGATACATCGCCTTCACGAATTATGGGATTCGTGCTCGCATGGATCGCCGCACTGACCTCACACACACCTCCATTGTTGCCGCATATGGAAGTAGCCCCTTGCAGTATCAATAAGTGCCGCATTGGCTTGCTATCTAGATCGAGTGGTACTTGATAAAAGTTGATGCATTCACAGAGCATCGATGTTGCACGATAAAGTATAATAAAGTTTTATTGCAGGAGCTACGAAGCGGCCGTGACTATATCATATCCTACTTGTATGATTTACTTTCCCGCACTTATGTGGTTAATGTGTTAAGTGCTATATGATGATCATGTTCCATAATTGATATAAATGTCATGCTATAACATGAACATGCATTGTAGTAACTTACTAAGTCTTTCGACTTACCCTATTTGTTTGTTTTGTTTCCTTAGATCCGAGCCGAGGAGACGGTCCGGGATAGACTCGCTTTATTCTCGTCTGGTTGTTTGTAACCTCAAGGTTGATCTTTTGGACTTTGTCGATTAGCCTTTTATTTTGGAAAGGACGTTGGGAAGCAAGTCATGTAGACTTGGCTTGGGGTTTTTTTGATGTTGTTGTAACTTAACTATTTGACACTTGTAATCTTTTGGTATGCCGACTTATATGTCGAGCCTGTTTATTTGTGTATGGTTCGCTACAGTTTCTTCCGCTAAAGCTCGTTTAATTATTATTGTTGGTTGTCTCCGGCATGTTGTGGCCGTTGAGGTTATATAAGCATGTGTTAATAATTGTAGGAGTAGTTGTTGGGTTCCGGCTGTAACGTCGCCGATGACTTGTTTATTTTAGGTTGTTTTTCCGGCCAAGTGTAGCCGAGTTGTTGTTTGTATGCGATGTTGCGCCACATGAATTTTGTAATCCTACTTATGCATGCTTGTGTATCTTGACTATTTGGACGGCACGACTCGGGATCTCGCATTGGGGTCCGGGACGGGTCGTCACAGGCAAAGCTCTGGATGGAAACTTTTTGGGCACTTCAGCTAACCCGTTGGCACCATGGATAGAGAATGCACCGCCAGCACAGGGGCTCATTTTCCCAAATATTAAGGAGTATACTGGGAAGACGAAGGCAAGAGACTGGCTGATGTCATTCGAGTCTCAAATTGGCTTAGTGACTTCAGATGAGGCATTAAAAATTCAGGATTTTGTGGGAGCTTTGCAAGGAAAGGCCTTGGAATGGATGGGAGCACTGCCGCGTCGATCAATTATTTATGCTTGTGAAAAGAGTTGGTGTTCGAGTTGGTTGCTTGTTCAAATTTATATGATTTCTCTTTCACGAGTATAGGTTACCTATGCTCGGAAAAATAATTGGCATTCAAATTAGTAATTCATAGTTGAAATGTTAGAATAGAAGCAGGCATAGCGGAATGAAAACATTCATCAAATAAACAAAGTAAAGGAGTAGCAAATATTACAGAGCCATAAAATGTAAATTGTTTTGAAATAATGGCACGCAGGCCAAGAAAGAGTCTAAGAATCTGTAGTGGTGATTTGGTTGTTGGTGGCTGCTGGGTCGGGATCAGTGGTTCCTTCGGGGGCGGCCTCGAGGATAACTACTTCATCGTCACCGACCTGGTCGGAGGTATCTGCATTTTCTTGGGGTTTTGCCTGAGATTTCCATATCTGAGTCATGAGCTCGCTAACATTGGCTTCGGCAACCGGAGGAGGGTTCCATGGAGACATGCCTTTTTCTGCATCTGCTTCAGCTAGAGACTCTAGCTTATTCTCAGTGTATGGCACAGCAGCATGACTAGGGCGGGCAGAGGGACAGAAAGGCGGGTTGGTACCCCACTCGGCGAGCAATTCAGACCAGATCTCCAATTCGCTGCATGAGATTTGCCTTAGTATGTGGTTTACTCCCTAGAGGAAGAAGGGGTAAGCTTCATTTTCCACGCAGGCGGCAAAGTCCTCAGAATTTTTGTAATCCTCGACAATGTTCTGCTTTTGCTCCTCGTTTGGGAGAGACTCTGCTTCCTTCAGCTTTCCCTCCAGGTCGACAATTGTGGCCCTGGCTTCTTCTAGCTGAGCTTGGTGGCTCGTAGATCCTTCCGGACTCCAGCAATGTTATTCAGAGCCGTTTCTTCAGATTTTTTGGAAAAGTCCAGATGAGACTCCAAGTTTTTCTTTTCAGCTTCGACCTTGGAGAGCTCGGTCACTTTACTAGTGAGAGTCTCCTGCTGACTTCACTCGCACCAGAGTTGATGCCTCCTCCAGCTTGATTCTTTTCTTTCAACAGTGTGGCATTTGAGTTGATGTTGTCAACAAGCCATTCATACATCATTTCTGTTTTGGTAGCGACTTGAAAATAAAGATCGTTGGTATTTGTGGGATGTTAAAAGAAAGATGGGTTGCGAGGAAAATGTTTGCCTCAGTCAAGCACATTCCGACTTCTCCTACCAGAACCGAGCTCGCTTGGTCGGTGCTTTTCTTCTGAATCCCGCCATGACGTAGTCTTTTCATTAAGCCAAGACCCACAGTTGCTGGGTACCCACTACATTTGAAGATGTTGCTCTTATCAAGATCAGACACATCAGCGAGTTCAGCAATGAGGGCCCCGGCTTTCTCCCGGTCATCGGGCATGAGGAAATTCTCCTTGTGCCATGACGGTATGGAAGTGGCATTTCGAGCACCGCTTTGTGCCTGGGCGCTTACTTCTTACGGGCTTTGTCTTGAAGCAAGTTGATGTTGATCATGGCCGGTGTTTATGGAGCTGGTCACCTTTGATGTCAAGAATCGGCGGTGGAGTGTAGTTTTGCACCCACCAATGTGGTGGTTGAAACTGGAAGGCCGTCACTGGTTGGGTGGATAAGTGCTTGTTCCGCTTGCTCGAGCCTTTTTTGGCGGCTTGCAGGAATTTGTTAACATCAGTTAATTGCTTCATGTCTGTAAAAGTGAAAGTAAAAGTGTAAGAAATATGGAAGATAACAAGTTTGCGAATTCAATATAAAAGAGCAGAGTTGAAGAATAAACTAGTAGGTGAAAAAGGGGGTGTGCAATTGGTCCCAATTCGCGCACACTCAAGGCATTCACCGGGGAACTTGTTTCCATGACATGGACCCCAAGGGTGTGGTAGTTCGGCTCGATGGTGACTCATGGCTCGATTCCTTCCATGGGCCGCTTGAGGATTCCAAATTGTCAAGGCTAAGTCGAAGTAAGAGCACGCCAATCAAGAACGAAGTCTTGGCCAGCCTCGGCCATCTCGTCTTTCTTCACTCCGAGCAGCTTTCTAAAAGCCTTTGCTATCCTAGGTTCGCCGGGTAGGCATTCTTGTCATATTCTGGGAGTCCATACGTGGAGGTCGAAGCAAAGGGCCATCCGACACTCGATTCGATCAGTAAGGCTTTTCCATCCCAGCTATCTACTTTGTTTGGGCCGTCGTTGAGAAACTTAAAATAGTTCGGGTTCAAGCGACCTGTGAGACGCCCAGACTTTTTGTCCAAAGAAAAGAGAAAGAATTTCCTAAACAAGGTCATATCGGGTTCGAACCCGAGCAACCTGCACGCCACCGTATGCCATCGAAACCTTACTTGTAAGGGTCGTCGCAGGTGGCATTGGTCTCAAGTATGAACTCTACAACAAAAAGGATCAAGGGGGAGCCAAGTCCTACTAAGAAAAAGTCGAAGTAGAAGACCATTTTGTCTCCTTGGTAGTTATGTCCATTTTCGTTGATATTTAAGTCAAAAGCTTGAACTCGGTAATGTTTGGGATCCATGCCTAGAGAATAAAACAAAGTACTGACCTCATCTTTAGAGGTCAATTCTTCCCATTTGATCGAAGGGGAGATGTTGGGAACGATTTGTATGGCGGAATTTTGGTTTTGTCCGCGTTGGTAACTACTCGAGCAGGGAAGGTTTTCTCGCCGCCATTTTCGGAAAGGTTTTGTTGGTTCGCCGCTGCCTTGTTCTGTTGAATGTTGGGGTTTTTGCCCGCGAGGAATCAAGGGAATCTCTTCTGCTCGCCTTCCTGAGTCGAACTTGTAGATGGTGGATTTTCTTCGAGAGCACCATGGTCATAGCTCCGGCCTTCAAACTCTGATTGGGTATCCTGGCTAGACATCCTACAGGAAAAAGGAATCGAGGAACACATGTTAAGCCATGCTCGGGTAGTCGGGTAAACACAAATCAAATAAAAGCCCATGGCAAGAACCTGTCATGAGGTCGGTGAACAGGGCATCGATCATATATTCCTCGATTCCCTTTATTCGGCTTGAAATAGTCGGGTGATAGAAAATGGGGCAAGATGAATTGAAGGAATCGGAACCTTTAAATCTACGTTTTAACAGTTTACATTGTGAGTTTAAAGGTCGAATGTAGAAGAATGGTGCAGTAGAACCCTAATTTGGGGTCAAATTAATGAAAATACGGCGGAAAAATGGAAATAGAAATTTGAGAAAGTACCTGTTCTTCGTTTCGTTGAGGAATGCTGGTTTTGAATCCTGGAAGACTGTTGCAGATTGAGTCTTGATGCTGGTTTCGTTGATGCTTGCAAACGCGAAGATCAGTTTCTCTCAAGCTTTGAAGTTTTTCGAATGTGGCAAAGTTCGAAATGAAGGGGAGGCTTTTGTTTTTATACATGGAGAAACCGGTGTTTGGCGGTCACTCATCATTAGGGTTCGCGTTCTGAGGCTCAACTTTCGAGGCAGCATTTAATGCCTTGTTGGGAAACGGGCCTATCTCTTCGAAGGGGCGGCGGCCGACGGCTTTGTTTTTAAAAACAAAAACGGTTTTTCTAAAAACCTTTTGGGCAACCGTCTGCTTAAACCGTTGATCGTGGACAATTTGATTAAAAGGATTTGACTATGCTTTGCAAGATATTTTTGAATTCTAAGTCCTCCTCGCCTCGAGCATGAATACTCTAAGTGGACAAGTAGGGGCTATAATAGGCCCAAGTCAAAGGTGTCAGCGAGCTGGGGGCTTGACCAACGAGCAAGAACATGTAGCGAGCATGATGTGTTATGCTCGTGAATTTAAGAGTTGTTAACAGTTGAGGACGGTTATGTCCGGATAATTCTCTAATTTACCGTTGTGGTTAATGAGACAGTTAATATGGCAGTTAATATGCTCACCATTAATGCCATGAATGTTAGTGGGCAGTTATGATCGGTTATGCTCTCTGGCAACTATAAAAACCCCTCAAAATGAAGGAGGGAGGCATGTGATTTTTACTGTCTAGCCTAAACTCTGCTGAATTTTACTCTCTCCTGCATTCTTGTGCTAATTCTCACGCCGGAGGGCTTTTGCAGGGAGTGCCCCTGCCTAGTTTACGGTTTCTTTGTTAAATTGCAGAGTTGGGCTTTGAAGATTGTAGGATACGTTGAAAGTCAGGTATCCAGTTGGACAAGTCCAGTGTGTCTAGAAGATTTTGGATGCATCAAGCCCAATAATCTCTTTCACTTAGGTTATTTCGTTACAATATTGTGCCACTTTGGACACTATCCCTCTTTTTGTCTCTTTAAAGCTTAGGCCATTTTGTTACACTATTGTGCCACTTTGAACACCCTACCCTATCCCACTCTGTCTCTCTATCGCACACGCAAACACACAAAAACAAACCACATTAAATTTAGACAAAACATGAATGAGTGACTAACTTCAGATCTCCATTAATAAATGAGAGGTACAAGGTTACAAAAAATTGTGCTTTGATGAGATCTTTTCAACAAAGTAATTATGTTACCTAAAGTTATTATATGTGTTTAATAAAAAGTAACGAAATAACCATTACAAGGAAAAAAGTAAGAGCTATTACTGAAGATAGCCATGACGAGACAAATTACATGAGAGGTATTTAAAAATTTGAGGATACCAACGTACATCAAAGTTTTTAGTTTGGGGTGGACTAACCCCACACCAACAAATTCTCTCTACACCCCACACAAAAAAATTGCAAAAATACCATCAAACCAATTTATCAAATAAACCTTACCTTCTATCATTTTATTTTTTGCGTCCTTTGTTTCACTTCATCCTCCATTTTTTTCGAAAACATTTTTTTCTTCTCTCTTGTATTCCTCCATCCTTTCCTTCCTTATTCTCTCCTCTACCTCACATATCATCCTCTCCCCTCTTATCCATTCTCTCTCTCTTCTCCTGAAAAAACATCATGTGCAGTCATGGCTAGCTGCACAAGATGATGGATGTGCGGTTGGTGCTTGTTGCACAACACAATGGATGTGCAACAAGCACCAACTGCACATCCATTGTCACGTGTGACCAGTCATGGCCGAAATACCCCCATAATATTTCAAATTTTTGTGACGAGAAAGAGTAAGGGGGAGAGAGAGGGGGTGATGGAAGGGAGGGGATATGTACCTTTTTATAATCTGGAATGGGGAGAGAAAAAAATTGGTTTGATGACATCTGTACCTCTTCCCTCCCAAGCTTAGTAAATTGGTTTCAATATGGTTTAAACAGAAAAAATACTGTCTTTGAACAAAAGAGTTTTGAGTTTCAATATGGTTTCAAGCCTATGAGAGAAAATGGGGGAGAGAAAAAAAAAATACCTAGCCGAGAGGGAACGAAGGTAGGAGAAGGGTATAATAGGTAGTTAGGGTAGGGTATGGAGAGTAGGGTGTAAATAGTACATTTTGGTGTCGTTTGGTAGCTAGATTAAGATTAGATATGATTAATAAACCAAGTTATATGATGTTTGATACGCAATAGATGGTCGCAGACTAATAATACGAATTACCAGGATAAAGTTATTATCCCCTCACTATTAATATTAAGGGAGAGGATGATATTATTAACACCTTCACTAAAAAAAATTAGGACTAACATTTTTTTTTAAAACTATCTCAAGATACAAAGTGTAGATTAATAACGATGACACTATTAGTAACGAGATTAATAATGGAGTACAAATTATAGCTTTCACGACCAGCTATTAGTAACACAACTTTTTTTTTAAAGTGTTTTAATGCAACGTTTTAAAACGCATTGTTTTAAAAATATGTTGCGTTTATAACTATTTTGTTTATAAAAATAATGTTTTAGAAGCAAAAAATTACAGATTAAAATATTTACAAGAAAAAAATTATAAAAAAAAATTATGTTTTAAAAATGTACTCGTAGCATTTTAAAAACTATATGTTTAAAAAAAAATTGCCAGAACCAGACGATGACTAATTGAACTGATTGCACATTTCAATTCATTACAGATTAAAATATTTCTAGAGTTTCAGGTTACGTCGAAGTTCGAAATCACTGACTTGGAGGAGATTTAATCCGATCTCTGCAAATTTCTTCATCCTCCAAATCAATCAATCGACATCTTGTTGCTTGAATTCAATTAAATAGTTAGCTGAAGGAGAGAATGTCGGTGCAAGAATATCTAGACAAGCACATGCTCTCCCGGAAAATCGAAGACGCCGTCAATGCCGCCGTTAGGGCCAAAACTCCCGATCCCGTTCTATTCATCGTGAGTTATCTTCTTAAGTTCAACCTTTCTTTTTTGTTGCCAAACGGAGTATTGAGCTCGGAATTACTTGTATATTTTATCAAACGTGAAACTGTTTTTTCATGAATATATTGAAGGTGATGTATGTATACTTGTACGTGTACAGTCTAATCATATGAAGAAGGCGGTTCCGTCAGTGATAACGAAGGTAAAAGCGAGGCAAATACTAGATAGCAGGGGAATTCCTACTGTTGAAGTCGATTTGTACACTAACAAAGGCGTGTTCCGTGCTTCTGCTCCCAGTGGTGCTTCTTCTGGAATGTAAGCAGTAAGCTTTTGTAGGTTTTTCGATTTTAGTCAATGGGCTTTCCTAATACTAATTGTGGATCACATTCCAACATAGCAATGAGATTATAAGTTTCATGGATACTGTTAGTCGATGCCATTTCTTTGTTTTGGCCTAAGTTGCTGTGTTAAGTGTTCATGTACTTTGGGCAGAAGACAAGCACAGCGGATGTTGGATCTCATTGTAACTTTTAGTTGATTCTGTATTTTGCAGTATGAACTTTATTGTTAAGATTGAAGTTTCGAGCAAATTTAGTTCAAAATTTGAACTGACGAAACACCAATTCCAGTTATACAGCTTGAATTCCATGTTGCCAAGCACTACATAAGCTGATTCATAGAAGTTTGAACTATGCACAAGAAGTCACTTTCTTAAATTCACTCGTTTAACCTAAACGGACATACATTTTGGATGAAAGTTGTAGCTTTAGCTTTCTAAAACAAGACTCTAGCTGTATTTGTGATGCTCGATGAGATTGTTATCTTCTTCAGTGTCTATTTTCTTTTATAAATGTTCGTTGCTTTGATAAGGGTGGAATGACGAGCACATTCAAAATTGTATCTCATTATAACTAGTTTCTACTGCCTCACGCGTGAAACTAGTGTCACACTTGAGTTAGTTCTTAAGTCAAAATGAAATGTCGCATTTACATAATTGATTCTTACAAGTTTGAACTACAGTGCAAGAGGTCACATTTGAACTGGTTGATTAGAAAGAACAAGTACTCTAGGACTTCCACTAGTGGATGGATGAGGTTCCCTTCATGTGTTGCGGCTTCGTTTGATGAGATTGTGGTTGACACTGCTTATACACGCTAGCATCTTGCCTAGGGAATTGGTCAGGGGGCCAATTCAAATGGCTGCAGATTCAAAGGTCTAGTCTTTAATTGAACCATGGCGCTCTTAAGGGATAAAGGAAATACAGTTGCATAACAACTATAACTTTTAGGCCAGTGTTATATTTTTTATCCAACAAATTGGGATTCCTGTCCTGGTAGCTGAGAGCCTGAGACCTTCAGAAGTCCTAATACCTGTGTTTACTGTTTAGTTAGTTAGCCAGCCGAGAATACTGCAGCTTCCAGGCTTCTACGCTGTTATGACCTTCTACCAAAATGTTTGCTTGAGTGGCAGGGGAGGGGAGCATGTATAATTTCCAACATGAGAGTTTATGTAGTAGCTGCTAAAAAAAGTTAAGTGTGACTCCTTCTGGTGACAATCTTATGCTGGATAGATGTTATTGGTTGCCTCTTTGCATGAGCTTTTCTTCCCCATTATTAGACGGGGTGATATTTATGATTTACTTAAACATGTGTATGTTGTATATAAATTCTTGTTATCTGGTGACAAATAGAATTTGATGTTATGAAGATTTGCAAGATGTGGTATGTTTGTAATTCTTATTACACTCCAGGTATGAGGCTATTGAATTACGTGATGGAGACAAGGGAAAATATCTTGGAAAGGGTGTGAGCAGAGCTGTTAGGAATATAAATGAGAAAATATCCGAGGCCTTAATTGGAATGGATCCAACCCTTCAGAACCAAATCGATCAGGCCATGATAGATTTAGACAAGACGGAGAAGAAGGTAATTTTCCGTTCCCTTCATTATGACCTGTGTTACTAGTTCGTGATTGATGCAACATCTTCATATGTGCATGTGTGCAGATTTTTACTTGCACATGTCATCTCTTTTGCACGGTTCTAAATATTTGACGAGGGCTGTTACTTGTTTGACTATATTTGTATGTGTAACAGTACATATAATAGTGTCTAGAGTCGGTGCAAGACAATAGGGGTGGTAAAACTACATGACAAAGCAGTAAATTTCGAAGACCAAGAGATAATGATAGGTTGTTAAGGAGGTTAAAGATATTCGTGCAGCTAGTTGATTTAAGGGCACATTTTGAGATAGGTGAAATGCTTTTCTCTTCCTGAAATGAACACTTTCCTAGTTTGAAAACTAACATGTTAACAATATATTAAAAATATCGAGAGATTCATGAATCTAGAAGTCATTTTATCGTAATGTGTTGTCTTACTTTTCTTTATCTTCAAGAAACTTTCTGGACTTAAATTTGAGTGTTTGGTCAATTTAGCCTCTCTAAGTTGCAAGTCTCTTGCGGCCTTCAGGGGATTGCTCGACAGATGTTTGCGAGGATCAGCTTACTGTTTTATTTTGATTTTGGCTCTTGTATTATCTGTTCTGTTTGTTTGTCTGCTATTTTTTCTCCACTGTCGTTGTAAGGTGGACACTTCTGTATAGCTATTGTCCTCAATGAAATCCTGTTTTTTCTATCCTAACCACGCCCCTACCCCCTAACCCAACGTGCACACACACATTAGCAACTATTAAAACAGCAGCCCAACAAAACAAAATAAGACCGAACATAACTCTGTTGACTGTGATAAAATGAAGCATGTTTATTACGATTTACAGAATCTAAGCAGCCGAGAGCATCTGCTAAGGTTATGGAGCTTGTTAAGGGCTTCTTCATGTTCTGGAAGTTCATGTCATTTGTCCTAGTAATGTAAAAAAAGGATGATTTGATGTGTTATCCTAGATATCTCAGGTTTATCAGCTGTGATGAACACTCCTGCTCTTCTTGCTAAGAACGTTACTGTTTATGATGCGACTTTCCTATATATTGTTGGAAGCCTTTCCCAGTGAGATGGTTTGGGTATATAGTATATATCTGTAATTTGTTTGGTTAATACTGTGTTGTCTTCTTCTGTAAGAGAGATAAACATATATTTGTTTATATCTATCCTGGTATAAGCTTTTCTCTTTCTTTTTCCAGGGTGAACTTGGAGCAAATGCAATTTTAGCTGTGTCCATTGCTGCGTGCAAAGCTGGAGCTGCTGAAAAAGAGGCATGTAAATTTCCAGATTGGCAGTATAGTACTTTCACTTGACAATACACCCTCTAAGAAACTCTTTCTTCTTTTTTCCCTATTTTTTTTTTCTGACTTGAGCTCAACTTTCAGGTTCCACTTTACAAACACATTGCTGATATTTCTGGCAGAACCAACCTTATTCTTCCTGTTCCTGCCTTCACTCTTATTAGTGGTGGAAAACATTCCGGGAATAATCTAGCTTTGCAGGCAAGCATCTATTTAGCTCCAGGTCATCTATTTTTATGGTCTTCTCTGTCCGTTTTGATGAGATTCGCGAGAATCGGGAAACTCTTGATAGCTAGAAGCTCTTACCAGCAATTTCCTGCTTGTGGAATTCTCCTATGAACGACTTTTCTTTTGATATTTAATTTAGCTAGTTTAGCGTATGGTGGCATGCTTGCAATAGTCCATGCTGGGGGATAAATTTTACAAGCTGGAAATATATGTTATGTTTTACTGTGAATATAAGAATAAACAATTTACAAAAATCCGTGTCTGTCTTGGTTGAGGCGGAAGGTTTTTCCGGGTTTCTGTGTGCACTTCTACTGTGGAGACTTTCATGTGCAGTTACTGATATTCAGAGGAATTGGAGCGTTTTTCTGTCTTGATTAATTACGTCTTACTGTTTCCCTCTTCTTTTCTGTTTCTACTTTTCGTTTACTGTATTTCTTAATCACCTAACTTGTATTTTTTGAGGAATAATGTAATCTGCATAGAGAAAACAATGTGCATATACATGAACAGGTTTGCATTATTTAGCGTAAGGCTACTAGACATGCTCTTTCCCGATCATGGACTAGTTTACTAACTCTTCTTGCTTGCCTCACCTACTTTTTGCTCAAGTTATGATTGTACAATAATTGTTGGATTTTTATATTGTTTTTGTTAGTGAAAATGCTTTATATATAATATTGGTGGAATAAAAACCTCTCTTTCCTATTTAGAAACTTTAGATGATATTTTTCGTCTTCTGATCGAAACTTTACCCATTAACTAAAAAGCGTATCTTGTCAGCTTTAAATATTCCTTAATGTTGATATGGTGTATGCACTAAAGAGGATTTAAATGCATTATTTAGTCAATTTCTTGTTACCTTTCCAGCATTATGTTCTTTTTGAGAAACTATATCATTCTGCATAATTCATATTACCTTCAATCCGGCATTTTCAAATGTTTAGTTAGACATATATTTGGTCTTAACCTCTTTTTATTTTCTCATATTGGTAATTACTTTTCATTTAATAGTACAATTGTAACTGAATTCTGATCAGGAGATCATGATTCTTCCTATTGGAGCTAAAAGATTTGAAGAGGCAATGCAAATGGGCTCTGAGACCTATCATCATCTAAAGGTGACTTTCTTAACTAAAATAAAAAACTTTGGTTTCTTGCTTATTTTTTGTTCTTGTCACAACCACATAGATTGCAAGTGTAAGTGTTTCATAGGCTAGACTAATTATACTATTGTCATTTGGCGTTTTCATCATCAGTACTTCTGTGTTATAGTTTTGCTCGAAGGTTAAGGAACATATGCATAAATTTTCTGAACTCCATCCTCTTGATTAGTTTTCATTTGGTGATTGTGCTTGATTTTTTTTTCTCAAGTACTAATTTATGGAAATCTTTGTATTTAATAATATATATTTGCTAGTACTGTCTTTGTGTAATTTAAATTCAAGATTAGATTTTCATGTTCCATGCCCCCCAATGGTTCAGATTGGGTAACCAATGGGATGATTTAATCATTTAAATGTACATGTTGAAGATGGACTTTCTTTAGTCTTTATGTACTCATACGATGTAATAAGCTGAGGAGTGGATATCTTACTTGTCACCTGATATGCTTGTGTATAAATGCTGCTTCTTGAAACCTTTTTACTTCCTATTTGTCATATATTTTTACTTGCTGGTTTGTTCATATTTTTTCAATTTTACTTCTGATTACATTTTTGATTAGTGTATTTCTGAACTAAACCGAGTTTCCCATACATATGTTATGATATACCAAGAAGAAATCTTGAGTTTGATTATTAACATTTGATAAGGAACATGACTTGCTACATTTTGTCTTTTTGTTCTAAATAACTGTATTTAGTGCTTGTATTCTCGCTTTCCGCTTACTTACCCTCAGTGACGCCACTTTGTGACGCCACTTTGTTTGTGGCACCAAGCAGTAGTTGTACGCCTTTGATCATTTCTGTATATGATTGAAGTAATTTATTTAGGTTCTGGATGGTCGATTCATTCTTTGGAATTGTATTGCATATTTGCTGTGTAAATTAACACCTTGCAATTTTTTATTGTTGCTGAGATACTTGTGTATCTGCTATTCCCAGCTCTTGCTTCCATCTCATCTTTCTGATTGCAATTTTTTATAACAAGGGCAGGCTGTTATTACAGAGAAATATGGTGCACATGGATGCAATGTTGGCGAAGATGGTGGTTTTGCTCCAAACATCTCCACGTATGTATTTCCCTTATATTTCTGGTACTAGTATTTCACTGAAGCTTTCTTTTTATGCATTTCTTGATCTTGATCTTCTGTTTTTGCAGCTTTAGAGAAGGCTTAGATCTTGTTAAGGAGGCCATTAGCAGAACAGGGTATAACGACAGATTAAAGATGGCAATTGATGTTGCTGCTACTGATTTCTGCATAGGTGATGTATATCTTTCCTCTGAAATGGTGCCTCACCATAACATGCCAATTATGACTGCACTTGCCACTTGGTGACCACGAGTTGAAAAACTTCTCGTTATTGGGTTGTAGAGCAATTTCTTAGGGTTAGAAGAATATTCGTTGTCGGACAGGATTTATGTTTAGGATAATGCTATGTTTCCAAAATTTTGTTAAACAAAAGTTTTCCAATGATTGCATTCTATGTAGGTCTCATTAGTAAGTGATGGGACCTGCAATTTCTGACCAATCACACAAATTTGTTAAATTGACGTAGTACAATTTCTGGTAATTAAAGAATTGCTTTTATGTTTAATTCTTCTGGTGAAAATTGGAGCTGTTCTCCGTACTATACCAACATTTTGACTATATTTTCACTGCAAGTCCATTTAGTCAGTTTCTCTCTTTGATATACTTGCTTACTTAAAAGATTTCTTTGATTTTTGTTAGGTACAAAGTATGACTTAGATTTCAAATCTCCAAATAAGTCTGGACAAAATTTCAAGTCAGGGGAGGATATGATTGAGATGTACAAACTACTCTGCACAGGTATAACGAAGAAATTTTGCATGCCTTTGATGGTTTGCCGCTGTCTTTCCTTTAACGCTGTATAGAAATTTGGTGATACCGCATTGACCATGCCTCACTTGTTTTATCTTTTCCCTAACATGGTCTTAGATTATCCAATCGTGTCTATTGAAGACCCATTTGACAAAGAGGACTGGGAACATGTCAAGTTTTTTTCTGGACTAGGAATATGCCAGGTTTGTCTGTTAACCCTCATAGTGTGACTTTAGTCCGTAGAAAGCATAGTTGATTGGGGGTTGATTCCACCAGCTGAAATTTTTATTTTTAAAGTGATTTTACTGTAATTTTGTTTTTAAATACATAGCCATAGCTACGAACCATTACTCTACGTTGCTGTTACTTGAAACTGAAATAGAAAGCAATTTATATTTCTTTAATGCAAAAACTTCCAGAAGTATATGGGGAAGTGTGATGTTGACAGTTACATTTCGTTCAATTTCATTCAGTTCACATAGCAACAATTTCAAATTAGTCTCAGAAACTTAAAAAACTTCGTTCGAGACTTCGAGTCATGGTTGGATCTGGAAGGGCTGTATTCAGCTTTACCCCTTCAAGAAGAGAGGTCGTCCTAGTTAGACCTGTGACATCCAGGTTACAGACTTAAGTAGTGAAATCTTACATATTCTCCAAGGCTTGCCCATTAGGTTTCAAAACCCAATACATAAGCGAGTGCACAGATTACACATTCAAAGAGTTGTCAACGGACTGGTGGCCTGTTACAGTTGGCCACTCTGTGGTTCCCTTGCTTATATTGGTGGTGTATTCTTAGATTTTAGATGATTTAAGCATAACAGAAACCCAAGAGTTTGTTCATGATCTTGTATTTGGATCAAATTTAAATCTAAGCCAACCTTGTATAACTATATACTGAGATATGCGTTCTTGGGGTTAAAATTGAAAACATGTAGGACAAACAGTTATTATACTCCTAACCGAACGCAATCTAATTTTAATCAAGGCTGGCCCTTTAATTTAGGGAGGAATTCAAGAAATAAAAGGATTAGTAATTGATTCATTTGCATCAGCCATTCTTCTTCACAATATTTTAATAAAAGAAAAACATGTATATGATTAACTAATTTTATTTATTAATCAAGTATCTCTAGACATGTGTTTTTTTTTTCTTTCTTTCATTCTTGTCGGTATATTTCAGTTTGGATGCCCCATGAAGCTCCCCTTTCTTTCTTTTTGCTCTTCAGTCTGATATAGAAAGTCTTACAATAAAGTTTTCTTATGCAGGTTGTGGGAGATGGCTTGTTAATGTCAAACCCCAAGCGTATCGAGAGAGCCATACAGGACTCTACATGCAATGCTCTTCTTCTCAAGGTGTCTGCTGATTGGCTAATCAATTTTGATTTTCTCAGAGAAACAATTGTCTAAGGATGGGATTTAACTGATTTACATCATCTGATCTTAGGAATGACGTGATTGTAGATTATACATTTATTTCTAACAAGCACAAAATAAACAGATGTCAGATATAAAAGGGGGTGTTGATCTGATGTTAAGATTTTAAGAACTTTGATAATCACTTCTCAGGAATTCTAGATCTACAAGTGAAAATGTGACTTGCGCGATGTGTGTGTTTTCTAGATCCACAGTTTGTAGTTCATAAAATTTCGTTTTTCATATGTAAAGAGGAGGTATTTTTGGGTAGCTATTCTTCTAGGGTAGTGGGAAAAAATGGGTAGTTATTCTTTAAAACTGTGGATGACATTAGTAAATAGACTTGAGGGTAATGTTCAATAAAAAACCCTCTCGCTGAATAATAGTAATGGATATATTTATCATCTTACCCAGAATGGAAAACACTTCACGAGTTTCTTAAAGGAGGTGAAATGAATGATGTAGCATTTACTGAAATTATTAGCGTCATTTCTAGATAAAGCATATACATGAGCATCTCATGAGTCAACAAGCGATATTCCTATTTTGACTTTGTCTGTTTGTTGACAACATAATTAGTGTAATCACAATAGTTTTTTGTGATATCCTCTATTAGTATTGATTTAAGTACTCTAGATTCTGTGAATAATAGTCTCCAACATTCAGGTGAACCAAATTGGAACTGTGACAGAAGCCATTGAAGTAGTCAAGATGGCAAAGGATGCCCATTGGGGGGTAGTGATATCTCAAAGAAGTGGGGAAACTGAAGATTCATTCATAGCTGATCTGTCAGTTGGTCTTGCCACAGGACAGATAAAAGCAGGTGCACCATGCCGAGGAGAGCGGCTAGCCAAGTACAATCAGGTTTGTTTCATTTTGCATACAGTACTAAAACTCTCCAATATGTTGTCTCCCAGCTTCTTTCATATCTGTTGAAAGGGGACATGAAATGGAAAATTTGTTATAAGCTACTCCCTCTAATCCGGACAAAGAAAATGACACTTTTAGTAGCTCATTAGTCACTAGTCATAAAATGAAACTTTTATGCCTTAATTTTTGATAGTGGGATTTTTAAGTGAAATAGTTTTTCACTTTCATAAACAATATCTAATAAAAATTGTACCAAAACGACATCTTCATTGCTATGTCAGTTAGGTAAGAGCAACATCATGTTTCGACATGAAAGAAAGAATTGGAAAAACTAGAGAATTTTACAACTTAAGATGGAAATGTGACGGAGGCAATTCATATATATTTTAATTTATTTATTTAGAGGACGCTAATACATTTCTTTTCTAGTGTTAAACATGAACTAACAGTGAATCACTGTACAGCTGCTTAGAATTGAAGAAGAGCTCGGGGAACAAGCAAATTATGTTGGTGATGACTGGAGGCAATCCTGATTCTTCTTGGGTACATCACGGCCTCACGGGCTCAGAGCAAGCTTACCAGTCTCGCCCGTAATTCATACATTTATGCCAGGTGATATTGTAGATGCAAGTTTTGTTGGTGCGGTATGTGTAAATGGAATTGTAGAGGTCTGAGATGATGTAGAACTGCCAAGATGAGAATTTAATTACGAGATCTATTTTACCTTTGTAAAAATCTGAAATCATGTTTGACTGTTGAGATCAAGTGGAAATGATGTTTTTACATTCAGTTTCACAATTCAAATACTTGAAAACATAGAAAAAGGTCCGTATGGATTTGTTAACGGTTTGCTTTCTGATTCTGATCCTTCAGAGTTGAGATTTGTGATTCGCATACTTCAAGATTGGCTTCCCTCGAACTTGTAAAAGGACAGGTCTAGCATTAGGATAGGATCATAGGAGCAATCTCATTAGTATCTTAGTTGAAAAGTCAGTGATCCGGTAGTTTTTTTCTTTATTCCAAAATAAGAATTCTTTTTTACGCCTTCCTTTTCTAGGCAAAATTAAGGCATAAAATTTCCATTTTATTACTAATAAGTAGGTCTGATAATTATAACCAAAAACTCGTTAATCCATCCAACCCGACTAAAACAAATTACCGGGTCGGTTTGAATCGGGTTGGACCCTGTTGCCCATTTCATTCCGTTTACTTTTTGTTATATAAACGTAGGTTTTTATGACATAAATTGTGGGTTACAACGGGTTGACCAGTTTTATTTTGCGTTATAATGGGCCACGTTTTGTTTTGATACGTTACCTGTTTCAATCCGATCCATGCCCACTCAATCGTCAGTTCTACTAATGAGTTACTAAAAGTATCACTTTTTTTTCTTTTTGACTTTTAAACGGTGGGAGTTTCAATTTACCAAGTTCATCTTTGTCGATTATCAATAAGTTCCCTTGGGACTTCTTGTATATGCACTACTTCTAGTACGATTGCTTAATATACCGTCTTCTTCATTTTCGTTAAAAAAAAAACTAAAAAAAAACATAGGAGGAAATATAAACAAACTGATCATTTTTGAATGAGATTAGGCCTGACAATTACAAGGTAAAATCCGTTAATTCACACGACTCGACTTGAAAATTACATACCGCTATTTTTTTGGGTTGAACGGGTTACTCATTCCGACCCAAAAATTAATGGGTCGATTTGAGTCGGGTTAAAAAGGGTTGAACCCATCACCCATTTCGATCCGTCATTTTTTACTATATAAATGTAGGTTGTTTGATGGAAAATGCGGGTTGAAATAAGTCGATTCACTTTGACCTATTACTCATGCCAACCAATACCCCGATCCATTTCGATCCAATCCAACACCTCCAATCGCCAGCCCTAAATGGGATACACATATTTTGGGACAAGGGAATGAATGCAACAAGAGAAACAAAACAAGTGGACATATTTGCCTAGGAATAAAAAAACCACCCAATGTAACAATTAAAAAGAATTGACGGGATGAAATTTGTAGCAAGATAAAAGTTTCTAGAAAAGAGAGTCCGTTATTCATTAAAGATACCACCTTTATTCAAATCGAATAATTAAATACTAATTAAATAGTTGGTGAAGATGCGGGATAAGATTAAATAGGGCTATGGATTCAATTTTAATGCACAGTTTGAATCTCAAAGACAAAACTTTGACATTGGCCTAGCCCTTCTATAAAAGTTTGGCTGGTCCATTCTAATAAGTTTTCAATTGCTACATTCTTTTTACCGAATAAAGTTATTTTTGATGACGAAAAGATTACGATACTCTTAATAAACCTAAAACGCATTATTGATCACTTACTCAATATGCATTGCGCTGCATCAATTCATGCACCGTGATACATCAATTAAAATTACCTAATTCAATTTATGTACTGCGATGGATCAATTAAAATGACTTAATTCAATTTATGCATCATGCTGCATCAATTCATGCACCACAATGCATCAATTAAAATTATCTAATCCAATTTATGCATTGCGCTGCATCAATTTATGCACCGCGCTGCAGTAAGTCAAACAACCAATTGATTACAAATATAATGAACTAGAACTAGACCTTCAAATACATTTTTTCCATAACACAATCAACAAATAATTTCAAATTGATGCATCTTTCTTGCATCTTAAATCAAAATCGATGCATCACGATTGACAAAATGATACAATACGATTCAAAATTGATGCATCTAGATTAAAAAAAAAGGTGTCCAGCAACACACAAAATTCTATTACGGCATTTCATCGAACAACTTACATACATAGAAACACATGACCCAAAGAAACAAGGCAAAATTCGAGTATGGCTAGCTAGACTAAGAGTGGTGCAGTAAATTTTTACTTTCCAACTTTTCCTTTTCGTCAAGATAGAAAAAAGATACTCCTGAGAAAGAAGAAACAAATTACAAAAGGGGAAGAAAATGTGCCATGCTACTTAGTACCTACCATCGAATTTGATGCTATCCAATATATATTTTCTTGAGGCATCATGTCAGGGCTAAGACTCAATACAATCTACCTTTAATGAAATCACTTATAGCTCTAGAAAAATGCATATTGATGATATTGCAGGAACATCAAACATACATGTGCTTAATGCCTGATACAAGCAGATGTACTCCTTGGCTAGCGAGACTCCTTCAAATTTTCTTTTACATTGTCCTACATCTTGGATCGCTCGGGGATGCACTCTCGGTTGTGATTACCCTTCCTAAAAGAGACTCGTTTTTGTCGAGAAACTTGGGACGCTCTAGTTGTTGCAAGGAACTAAGATTATTTACATGTGTTGTATAAGCATTTGGTGTCTGTTATATTTTGCCAGCCTAGTACCTATTGAGATAAATTTTTTTTACATTTCCTACAATGTAGGCTTTGGTGAATGCTCTTCATCCAATAAATACGTCTTTCCTAAAATTCGAGTTTAACTGCTGGATCCACTCTTGCAAATGCACTCTCTATATACACCTAGACAAGATTGAACGATGAAAGAGTTTCATACCACCAAGAAATTTAAACAGGCTTACTGCTAAACTGAGCATATATTAGATCCACGGAAAAACACACTTGTAAGCTTTAGTAAATTCTTCTAGAATTTAGCTTTCACGAAATACCTTCTGAGAACAGTATTCAAAGAATCAAAAGAGGTGCCAAAGTGATTTTATAACCTCTAGGTCTACTCCCATGACGGATGCCCCCTCCCCACCCCCTCACGCCTCCTCTGGTTTCAGATTTTCAAGAAACAACTCTTGCCAAAACTAAGTTGAGGCGACTCTGGTTTTGCTTGCAATCTGACTAAATTCCTTGATTAGGCTTTGAATGTTTCATCCACCGCTCACACTTTGCTTACCTGACACCCATGTTTGAAGTATCTCATCTAATTTAGGTTCTGGCAGCAAATGTTTGTCCTTCATCTCCAGATAATAATTATTGGCTTCGTCCAACTTCCCGTTAAATAAAAGTCCATTTATCAGAGCATTGTATGAGTTGCAGTCAGGGTCAAGTCCATTCTTGCTCATCTCATTCCACAGCTTGAAAACATTGCTAAGCTGGCCCCAACGACAGAACTTTGTAATTAACATTGTGCAAGTATCACGACTTGGGTGGCATCCAATCACATTCATCTGTTGCAAGAGTTCAAACACTTCTTCAGCTGTTCTTAAAACATCAAAGAGAGCATGATATGTTCGAACAGTAGGGAAGAGACCTCGCTTCAGCATCTCATGAAAAGCCTCCTTTGCTTCGTCCAATGGATGGGTCCTACACAGAGGCATGATCAGCGAGTTGTAAGTAACAGCATCTGGAGTAATACTTTTCTCCTCCATCAATTTCATTAGATCACGGGCATCTTTTACACGGTTGGCTTTAGCAAGAGTATGAATTACTGCATTATAAACTTTCCTATCAGGTGTAATGTTTGCTGCTTTCAACCGCTCGAAAAGCTTGAGCACCATCGTGACTTTACTGGCTTTCGAATAGCAAGAGATGAGACAAGCATATGAGACAACATCATGTGAGATTCCATTCGCACTCATCTCCCTCCAAATCCTCTCTCCCTCATGTATACTGCCAATAACATTACACCACCCATTGAGAATGATGTTGAAGCTCTTGATATTTAGTGGGAAAACATCTTTGTTGCAGAAGAGCAAATGCTCTGCATCTTTGACGTTCTTGTACCGACAAAGGGCAGAGAGCAGGCCATGAAACTCCTCCATCCCAATTTCAAATCCAAACCTCTTATGAGCATAAAAAGTATTGATAGCCTTCCCTACATCATGCACTGCACAATATCTCCTAATCATGATCAAGAGTGTCCGAGGAGTAACAAGAGATTGACCACCAGTATCACCTTTCATCTCCATGATCAAGGCCCAAGCAGTATCGAATTTTCTCATTTTCCCGAGAACAGCAATCATTGAATGGTATGCATGCACAGAATGTGTGTAACCAGGCTGCTTTCCAGCCCACAGAAAGAAAGTAAATGCAGCTTCCCAATCATTGCGCACTCGAGAAAGAACCTGCACCACCAACTCTTTTGACACAGTAACACCACATTGCTCAAGCTTGTTCTTCACCAGAGCACAGCTCTCCCGTGGCACCTGTATAATATTTAAGATTACTCCAACTTCCATTCCTATACCGTTTCTCCTATCAATCCATTCTTTTGAAAACCGAAAGCTGTCCTCCTCCTCCTCATCATCATCAACCAAACTGTTGTGGTCATGGTCAATACTATCAATATGTCGATCAACTACGGGACAGGCATTTGAATTGACATTTGAAGTTTCTAAATGTGAGCTAGCAGCAGAAGAGATAAACATTGGGAGGCCAGACGACCATTTCGACGTCTTCGAAGGTGTAGTAGGGTGATCACTAGTGTGGAGAGGGCTTGATTGCGTGAGTTGGTTTAGGGATTGGTAAAAAAATTGGATTGGGTGAATGGTATAAGGTGGTGCTGATGGACAGGGGTTGAAATTACGAAGTGCGAGAGAAAGAAATGATGCAATTCTCTTTCTTGATTCCCACATGATTTCTAGAGTAAAAATCAAAAGAAGATTGAATTTTGTGAGTGAAGAGATTCGATAGAGTAGAACAATACGAGAGATTGAAACTACACAATAGCATTTGGTAGGAGATACTAGCAATTACGATCATGAGCCGAATCTGTTTGGGGAAATGGCTAACCGAGATTAAAGTTTAGGTTTTTTGTTAGGCTCTACGTACCTGATTCGTGTTGTTGGCATGTTGCGGTCGGATGTTGGAGTTTAAGAAGCTGCAACCACTGCTAGTCATCACTAGTTCGCTTGCCGTCGAGCCACCGTTTCAGAAGTTATGGCGCAGGAGCGCAGTTATATTTATACTGTCTTGCTTCATATGTAAATGCTCCTCTAGACAAGGTCCCTTTCTCATGTAAAATTGTTTGGACTTTTGGTTACTTTTAGAATTTGTGGTTATTATTTATTTTTTTAAGGAAAATGTTATTCTTACCATTAATCCTATAATTTTCCTTACGACAAAGTTTTGAATTGAGAAAAAATGTTTTGAACAAAGACAACTTTACCCTTCTTCAAAGCTTAGTTGTAGAAAAAGTTGTAAAAATAGTTATAAGACTAACAATGTTGTTTTTTTTAATTTTTTTAGTTTTGTGATGATTGGATGGAAAAAAGTAGGGAGAGATATTGACAAAAAAATGTGGAATTGCAGAAACAAAAACCACGAAAAATAACTTTTGTATCAATCTAAATTTGGAGCTCTTCCGAAAAATAAAATAAAGATGAGATATCAAAGAAGAACTTTTTGTATGAGAGAAAGAGAGAGATAAATAACGCTTTATTTAGAGATAAAGATACGGAAGTTGGAATGCTCGAAAAGTTGGATGAATTTGTTAATTAACTTTTGAATGGTAAAAATGAAATATACTATTTTTCTTCTACTTAATATTAGAAAATAATATTTTTTTTATTATTATTTTTGTTTATTTGTAATTGGTAATTAGTCGTAATTTCCTTGTAGAGTTTTTTCCTTATTATGTTATCTTCCTTGTATATGTTTCTTGTACCCTACTCAAGTATAACCCTAATTGTAACTCTCCCTATAAATAAGTGATTCAATCAATGGAAAAGCTATGTCATTATTCCTAAACTTTATCAGTTTCTATATGGTATCAAAGCTTTGCTCCTAAATCTTCTTCTTCTCCCTCTAGCCGCCGCCCTAACCACTTTCCACTATGATTAACAGAAATCACTCATTCACTATTAAAAACCCTCTTGATCCCTCTCAAACCTTCGACCTCATCAACATCTCCCACCACAACATCACCAAACTCACATCTACTAACTACATAGCTTGGAAACTCCAAGTTGAGGCCATCATTATTGGCTATGATCTCTACAAAATTGTAGATGGATCACACCCATGCCCGCCTCTCACAGTCCTCACCAAGGATGCCCAATCATCCAAGGACGTTCCCACCCCAAACCTTCACTACCAGCCATAGATTCACCAAGACAAACTCCTGTTTGGGGCTCTTGTTGGCTTCCTGTCTGCTCTCCTGGTTCTTATGATCCAACAGACCGCCACTGCTTGTGAAGCTTGGGACATCCTGGCTCACACCTATGCTCGCCCAACTCGTGGCCACATCAAACAGATCAAAGATTACCTCAAGCGAGCAACCAAGGAAACTCAGTCGATTTCCGACTACATGTAGTCTGTCAAAAGTCGGGCTGATGAACTCGCGGCTCTGGGCAAACTGCTTGACCACGAGGACCTCATTGAGATCCTCCTCGGTGGGTTGGATGATGACTACCGTCACAGAGACGATGTGGTTGGAGGACGCGATACCCCTATCTCCTTTGATGAGCTTCATGAAAAACTCATCCACCGCGAGCTAGAGGTGAGCTTGGTCCGGTTCGGTCCACTTTTTTGGAAAAAAAGCAGGGACCCGGACTAATAGTCCGGTTCTTAAAAATATAGAACGGGACCAACCCAATATGTCGAGAACCAATACATTGGTCGGTCCATAACCAATTGAAGGCGTCGAGAACCGTCTTGGGACCAATACGATGCGTATCTTTGATCAAGAGGATAACTAGATTTTCTAAAAACAATGATCAATAATCAAATCATGTTCTTCCTTCATACAACATTTTGTTAGGTTCGTTGTTCTTGTGAAAATAAACTAAATGTAAAAATCATTACTTCCAAATTAATAAAGAGAAACGAAAAAGAAAGCTGTAAGGAAATTTATTACAAGTCATCTTCCTCTCTGATCCCCTTATGGTTAATTTAATTAATTTACAGATGACAATCCTTCAAACTAATAATGTTTGGAATCACAAAAAGAACCAGGAAATTAATTAATAGGGAAGAACAATGTTTTCTCTCCTATTTTCTCTTTAATCAAATAAGAAAACTTGGTTGAATATTGAATCAAATTATTATATATTTTCTTTAGGTTGTAAGTTGTATCCCTTTTATTATTTTCTTATCAATATATATATATATATATATATATATATATATATATATATATTAATTATACTATATTAGTATATTATATATAATAAAATAATAATAAATACACATTAGTCGGTTCGGTCGGTTACTGCGTTTTGGTTTTCGAAGGCAGGGGTGACCCGATTGTCGTTACGTAAAATTCAGATCCAAGACCAATCCAAAGTATTGGTCCGTCCATTTTGGCCGGTTCGGTTACGGAAAACTTCGCTCACCCTGCTGCGAGCTATACGAAACAATCTCAGCCCACATCCTTCTCCCATCCGATCAATGCCAATGCTGCTACTCCGAGGAACAACAACTCGCTTGATCGGCACTCTTCCTCGCATGCTCGCCAGGCTTCCTCTCAACCTCGACATCATTCACAGTAGGCTCATGCACCAGCTCCTCGGTAACAACGTCCATATCTTGGTAAGTGTCAAGGCTGCCGTCAACAAGGTCACACTGTTGCTCGCTGTCCGAACTACCAGCTGGTTGCCACCAACACCCAAGCTACCACTTCCTCTTCGGCAAGTGGCTGGACACCTCGAGCCAATATAGCGACCTCAACGGACACAGGGACTTCGAGCTGGCTTCTTGACAGTGGTGTTTCTCACCATGTTACCAGCGACCTTGGCAATCTCCACCTTTACACCTCCTACATGGGGCACAGATGACATGGTCATTGGTGATGGTACCGGGATTCTTATCTCCAAAACTGGTTTCTTTTCACGTCACACACCATCACACATTTTTGCCTTGCATAATGTTTTTTTGTTCCTGACATGAAAAAGAACCTTATTTCCATATCTCAATTTTGTCTCTCTAATAATACTTCTATTGAGTTCTTACTAACTTCTTTTCATGTGAAGGATCTACGGATGGAACATTCTGCTGACCGGGCAATCTAATGATGGTGTGTATGAATGGCCGACCACAGCTCCTCCTGCTCACCCATCTGCTTGTGTAGGTTCTAAAGTCTCTCACCATGACTTGTATCATCGACTTGGCCATCCCTTTGAACCAATCCAACGTCAGATTCTATCTAGTTTAGGCGTTGCGTTAGACACTACTCGCATCAAACAAAAACATTCTAATGATTGTTTATGCAATAAAAGTCACAAAATTCCTTTTTCGCAATCTACTTTAATGTCTTCTTTCCCGCTCCAAGTTATTTACTCTGATGTCTGGACCTCTCCCATTCCGTCTGCTGATGGTTTTAAATACTATGTCATATTTGTTGATTACTACACTCACAACATATGGCTCTACCCGCTCAGACGAAAGTCTGAGGTCGCCACTATCTTTCCTCGCTTCAAAGCTTTGGTCGAAAATTATTTTAAAAGAAGCATGGTCACTCTTTACTTGGACAATGGTGGCGAGTACATGGGACTTGCCCGGGACACTGACTTGATCGCTTACTTGTCCACTCATGGCATCTCTCATCTCACATCACCTCCTCACACCCCGGAACACAATGGAGTTCTCGGAACGTCGTCATCGGCACATTGTTGAGACCGGTCTCTCTCTCCTTTCTCGCGGATCTCTTCCGTTGTCTTTCTAGTCGTTTACCTTCCAAACTGCCACCTATCTCATAAATCGTCTACCAACCCCCACCCTAGCTCACCTATGTCCCTACCACAAACTGTTTGGATCTCCGCCCAACTAGTCCAAACTCCGTGCTTTTGCTACCCTTGGCTTCACCCCTTCTCCGCCACAAACTGGCTGCTCGTTCCACCCCATGTGTTTTCCTAGGCTACTCATTCACTCAGAGTGCCTATCTGTGTTACAATCCGAGCACCACCAAGCTCTTCGTTTCAAGTCATGTTCGTTTTGTTGAGTCTGCCTTTCCCATGCCCACCTCGGCCACCTCTTCTGTTCGCACGACTATCTACACCTGTGACCCCTAGTTCCCTCCACACGAGCTGCTCTCTGATTCATACACACCGTCTGCTGCCCGCTCCGGTACCTCTCAGTCCGTGGCTCCTGACACTAATAAGAATTTGGTTAATCTCAGCTCGCCCATACACCACCCTCCCACACCGGCTACTATGACCGAGGATACCATTGAGCCTGCTCCATGTCCTAATGCCTGCTGCTCCACCCTCCTCGGCAACCAGCTCCCTGCTCGAGGATTGCACAACATCTGCTGCTCAGCCCTCCTCTGCAACTAGTACCATGCCCGAGGATCATACAGTGCCTGCCAGTCTTGTGCCCGCTGCATTGGTCCCCGGTACCACAGTTCTTGTGCCCGCAGGCACCTTCTCCATGGTTGCTCGCTCCAAGAACAACATCTTCAAACCAAAGATCAAAATGAGTTTTTCGGCTCAACTGGCAGCGGACAGTCAAGCTTTAAAAGATGAGAAGTGGCGTCAAGCCATGTCTGAGGAGTTTGATGCACTCGTACATAATGGGACTTGAGATCTAGTCCCTTCGGCAGATGTTCGCAATATTGTTGGCTGTAAGTAGATCTACTGCATCAAGAGACATGCTGATGGTATTATTGATCACTACAAAGCTCGTCTAGTGGCTAAGGGGTTTCACCAGAGACCAGGGGTTGACTACCACGAGACTTTCAGCCCGGTGGTTAAACCGACCACTGTTCGTCTTGTTCTCTCACTGGCCGTTTGTCAAGGATGGGCTCTTCACCAATTGAATGTGAACAATGCCTTTCTTCAAGGCAACCTGTCCGAGGAGGTATTCATGGCTCAACCGTCTGGGTTCACAGATAAGGACAAATCTCAACATGTGTGTCGGCTTCACAAGGCTATTTATGGTCTCAAGTAGGCTCCCCGAGCATGGTATAATGAGCTGCGTCAGTTTCTACTTGCCTCCGGCTTAAAAAACTCGATGGCCGACATATCACTATTCATCCTTCGTACTGCGGGTATCATCATCTATCTCCTTGTGTATGTGGATGATATCATTGTCACTAAGAACCAACCTGCTATAGTTCAGACTTTTATATCTCTGCTCGCTAATCGCTTCTTGCTCAAGGACCTGGGTGATCTTCACTATTTTCTTGGGGTTGAAGTTGTTAAGCGCCCAAATGGTCTTCTGCTCTCCAGTGTGGGTACATAGCTGATTTCCTTGCTCGCACAGGCATGACCGATGCTCGCCCAGTAGCTATGCCCCTTGCAACCTCGCCTACCTTGACTCTTCACACGGGCACTGCTCTCACAGATCTGACAGAATTTCGAGCAATGGTCGGGAGTTTTCAATATCTGTCTCTTACTCGGCCTGATGTTGCCTTTGCTGTCAACAAACTCTCCCAGTTCATGCATAGATCGACCATTGAGCACCGGATTGCGGTCAAGCGAGTTCTTCGGTATCTCTGTGGCACTATCAAATATCAATGCGAACATCTTTCCTTCATCGCCATTCTTTTCCTGTTCTCCATGCCTTTACTGATGCGGACTGAGATGGTAACAAGGATGACTACATATCCACCTAGTGCATATATTGTCTATCTTGGAAGCAACCCGATCTCTTGGAGCTCCAAGAAACAACGCACTGTAGCTCGTTCCTCGACTGAGGCTGAATAACGGGCAATGGCTGCCACTGCAGTTGAGGTTAGGTGGATTGTGTCCCTTCTTGGCGAACTCGGTCTCACCTCATCGCCTCAACCAGTCATTTACTGTGGCAATGTTGGCGCCACGAGTCTTTGCTTGAACCCGATTTTTCATACTCACATGAAGCATGTGACCCTGGACTTTCATTTCATTCGACAACAAGTTCAGGATGGGCTTATGCGAGTCTGTCATGTCTCCTCGGCTGATCAATTGGCCGATGCCATGACCAAGCCTCTTGCTCGCCAACGGTTTCATCAATTACTTCACAAGATTGGTCTCTCCTCTCGGACATCCATCTTGCGGGGTATATTAGAGAATAATATCTTTTTATTATTCTTGTTTATTTGTAATTAGTAATTAGTGGTAATTCCTTTATATAGTTCTTTCTTTATTATGTTACTTTCCTTATATAGGTTTCTTGTACCCTACTCCAAGTGTAACCCTAATTGTAACTCACCCTATAAATAGATGATTCAATCAATGGAAAATCTATGTCATTATTCTAAACTTTATCGATTTCAACACTTAAGTGATCATTAATGTTAATTACGTGATAGATCTCAATCATTTTCTTTCATACATACAATTAGACCTTCCCATCATCTTTTTTTACTCAAAGAGAAGAAAAAAAAAAGAATGAGTTAGTTGTGAATTAGGAAGTACAGAAAGTTTGAAACCGAAATATTATTTTATACACAAGATCCTTTTGTCAGGCTTAAAAGGTTCCAAAGTAAAATATAAGACACTTGATTTTGGTCGGTGGAGTTATAATTTACTTATGTTTTGATCAAGTTTTAATAAATAAATATTCTGACCTTTAGAATCATTTGAGCTCGAGAGTTTAGATGTTTGTGTTTAAATGAATATATACAAGATTAAACTTTTTAGCTAACACTTGTGGAAACTATCAATGCATAAGTAGATTAGGGGCAAGTCACATTTTTGAACACGTATATTAATTTGAGTTGAACTAAACCGTCCGATTAAACAACTTTACCTACTAAATTATGTAAAAATTTGGGTAAAACAGTTTTATGCATATTTTTTTGTAATTTATCTTTTTTATTCAGATTTTATCGTGTATTAGTGGATTGAACTGTAAAAGAGTTTTATTTCATTTTACAAATAAAAATCTGTAATACAATCTTATCCAATAAATTATGTAGTAAAAAAAATAAAGAAAGGTCTCACGACTCAGGAGTATCATTTTGAAAAAAAGTACTCCCTCCGTCCTTAAATTATTGTCCTCCTTTCTTTAAAATCGATTTCACGATTAAAAAGTAAGTTAGTTAGTTAAATTGTCCATTTAAAATAAAAAAACTTACCTTTTTAGAATATCATTTTTACCACTTTATTCTTACTTTTTCATCCTACTTTAATTATGAGCCACATACAAATGGGCTTTAAAGGAAACTACACATTAAACCAATATTAATAATTCAGTTAAATAGATTTTTTTAAATGATGCGTCGGGTCAAACAGGACAATAAATTAGGGAAGGAGGGAGTATATCCCTATCAAATGGACGTTTTGGCACTGTACCAGTTACACACTTCTCTAAGTAGAGTCCAACAACCACCTCCTTCTAGTTCAATTATTATTATCACATCAAATGAAGGTTTCTTTTACTGTACCTTCTTCACTTCGTAATCGCTCTTCCTCCATATTTATAGTATATAATCTCCCCTTCATCTACCTGTCAGCTTTCATCAATCCAATCACTCTTCGTCACCAATGTCAGATCTCAGGCCTCCCACTGAAATCTCCTTCGCCGGAACCTTCCTTTGCAGCGCCTTCGCCGCTTGTTTTGCCGAGGTATTATTCCTGGATTCATGTTTACACTTCATACTAACTACCTACTCTTCGTTTTCGGTGATTTAAAGTTGTATCCTCGCTGTAATTTTTATTATTATATAGATTTTAGGTTGAATTTAATGAACTGGACCTGCCTAATTTGTTGGATCATGTATTTATAAATGCAATTGTTTTTGCTCTGGCCTTAATTATTATATCATCGGAAATGTGATGCAATTAACTGCATATTGTTCAATAAAATATGATTTGGCAATCTTTCGAAAGGCTGGGAACTTCAAATTGTGTGTGTAATTCTTTTAGGAGTAAGTCACCAGGCCGTCTTAGGGATCTTAGTCCCACTTTCTCACAATTAAACCCACCAATACACGGCGGGTCGGGTAAATAGGACCCATCTTACAAAAAGTATCCGTAAGACCGTCTTACACAAGTTTTTGCCTTCTTTTAGGCATTTCCTTGACGTTAAGTAATAAACTCATCTTAGCTCAACAATGTATATCTTGGTTTAGTAATCCTCACGTATGAGCCACATTTGGAGAGATAGAAATGAGGTGGATCACAAACCAAACATGGCTCCAATAACAATGCTTAGGGGAAACAAATACAAGCGGAATGACTCTTAACACAAGATGAGCGCTGGTACTATGGATTGTTGCCGACTCATCTGAATGCTTGATTTATTTGAGAAAAGGCTGAACATAGATCAAGGCTTAATGCTTCAAAAGTCTTACATTTTCATTGTTCTAGGCATTTCATCTAATAATGTAATGAACTAACTAGTCTACTTGTTGGCCTATTCTTTGACGATATCAAAGTGCTAGCAATCCCTTCCTTTTAGGCTACTTAATGCATTCTCCTATTGTCATACCAATGAGATTTTTTTTAGCACATGGTTTCGATTTTATATTTTTATATGGAAGTGGATAATTTAAAGTTTATATTCTCTATCCATTAAATGTGTAGATCTTGAAACTCGTTTCTATGAATGTAACCAACTACTCAATTTGATCATTACATGTACTTTTTTATTTTCACCTGATTTGATAATATTAGAAAATTTCAACATCTATTTTATGACCATTGAAAACTTTGAGATCTTAGTATTGCTACCTAGGCTTATTATATACTGGATCCCCACAACTTATCTTTTCCATTTCATGAACAAAATTGTTCAACTCTTATCGCAACTGGAAGGTAAAAGTTTTTTGAATTGGTATCGTTAATCTTTGGGGCTTTGTTCCTGTCCAGTTGTGTACAATTCCTTTAGATACTGCTAAAGTCAGGCTTCAACTCCAAAAGAGACCGACATCTGGAGAAGGAGTAGGTGTATCTAAGTACAGTGGTCTGCTGGACACTGTCGCTACTATAGCTAAGGAAGAAGGTTTACTGGCACTTTGGAAAGGGATTATACCTGGATTACATCGACAATTTATATATGGAGGCTTAAGGATTGGGCTGTATGAGCCTGTAAGTATTGAGTATCCCATGCTTGTGTTTAGGTTTTTGTAATTGATTCATAGATTGCACATTTAAGGTGCATTAATCTGCCTTTGCACTCTTCTAATGTGCATCCAAACCAAGGAAACTGCTAGTACCTCTTACATCTGAGAATTTTATTGTCCAGGTCAAGGCCTTATGTGCTGGAAGTAATTATGTAGGAGATGTTTCTTTATTTCAGAAGATTCTTGCTGCTCTGATAACAGGTAAATATTATCTTCTTTGACCGTTCTTTCTGATCCATATCACACACGCACACACACACAACATCTCTCCAAGAATTCATGCAAAAGAAGATTACATCTCCCTCACACTTAGAGGAAAGTGTGAGAGCATTTGTTATTTATTTGTGTGTTTTAAAGTCAGCAACTTTCTCATCAACAGGTGCTGTAGCAATTGCAGTGGCTAATCCAACCGATCTTGTAAAAATTCGACTTCAAGCTGAAGGTAAAATGCCAGCGGGAGCACCCAGACGTTATTCCAGTGCTCTAAATGCTTATTACACCATATTTAAACAGGTAAATTGTTTCTTAACTCTGTGTCAGTATGATTTTGTCCTTTGCTAGTTGCTTATGCTATACTGAAACAATAAACAGGAAGGACTTGTGGCACTGTGGACTGGTCTGGGGCCCAATATTGCAAGAAATGCCATTATTAATGCTGCAGAGCTTGCTAGTTATGATCAAGTGAAGCAGGTATTAATAATCTGTTATCTTTTCTGGTAATATTAATGCTTTTGGAAGTAGTTGCCATCTCTGCAGCCTTAATCCTTTGTATTCTTATTATACTCTACTATGCAGAGTATTTTGAAAATTCCAGGGTTCACAGACAATATTTTAACTCATCTACTCGCGGGTTTAGGTGCAGGGTTCTTTGCAGTCTTAATTGGTTCACCAGTTGACGTGGTAAAACTTCGCAACTCTACTTAACTCATATAATACTTTCTTATCAATGAAGATCAATATCACATATTTGATCGTCCTTTGGTTCCAGCTATATAAACATTAGAATTTTTGAAGAACAAATACGAAAAGTACCAAAAAGAATCACATTAAGTTATGAATACTTCTAATGAAGATATATAGGCCTAGAAATACTACAAGACCTTAGAGATTGAATCTTAGGTGGAAACCTTATCAAGTGATAAAAGAAGAATCCTGGTTTGAATATTTCCAAAAGTTCAAGGAAAGCCAAAACTGCAATCTTCTTAAAACTATTCTGGTGCGCGCTTACAGATTTTATGAGATATTCCCTGTACTCCTCATGTAAGACCATTGCATATCTATGCGTTTTGTCCCCTCCTTGAGATACCAGTTGCAGTCATGTAAAACTTTAAACCTTGAGGACCCTCATCTCAGTCCATCTGGTGTACCCCTCTTCTACTTGCTCATTAGCCAGTTTACTCAAAATTAAATGTGCTTTTCATCAAATTGATTTACCAACAAAAAGTACTATGCTCAAAACTTTAAGGGTAACTTCTTTAAGTCCTCAGTGCCCCCCCCCCTCTCTATGAAATGCACAGACCAACATAAGCCATATCTACTTGCAATTAAGGCATTCATTATCTTTCTGCCTTTCCGAGAACATGGCTTATAGCCTTCATTTTTCTGCAAAAGGTTGTAGATTCCTTGGGTCTTATCTTTAAAAGATATATGCCTATGTTATTTGCTAGGTATAGAGAAATCATATATCCCATTCTCTTGGACATAATTGTTCCCTTGATGCAGTTACAATCTGCTTCTACGAGAAGACTTTGATTGATAACTAGTGCATAAGTTGAAAATTGATGTACTTTTTGTTACTTAGTGGCATAATGAGAATTTCCTACCTGCAGTTTTACCAAGTGGCTTCCTCTCCACACTCTGCTCTCCAGTTTAGAAGTCTCATTTGGAAAACTGCGCTTTTCAATTCCCCTTACACTTTGATTTTATACCTCATACATGAAATAAACAAGTTGGATACAACAAAGAATCATGTCAGAAACTTATATTGGTTTCTTCCTAGTTCCGAGGGTAGTAATGTTTCCCTTGAGGACTTGACTTTTTGATGGTGAACTCTTTGAGTGGAATAGAGAATCCCTCATTTTGTATCCATCAATATGTGGGTAAATTTAATTGGTCCATCCATCTGCACCTGCTCATGGGACTCGTGAATAAGACAATTAATTTGATGCACATCAAGAAGGATCCTTAACATCTTCATATTGCTTGATTTCTATTCATGTTTTGTCTCAGCTATCATGAAAGTTTGTCTAAGCATAACCTATCCAAAATTTTTTTTTGTCTAAGCATGTTTTCTGGTTTGATGAATGTATCATAGTATGCAAAGTATTCAAGGAAGGCTACAATATCCACTCTCCTTTCTATTTTAGGATGTTTCATTCGAAGAGTCTCCTTTGGAAAATTGAAGCTCTGCAATTTCTATTACGTCTAGTGTTACCCCTCATATATGGATTAACCAGTTGGAGCAATAGTACTAACAATTTTATTCAATGTTCAAGTTTTCAAGTGTGTACTTTTTGAGTGGAACTGAAGGAATTTCTTCTTGTTTCATTGATGTTCTGCCAATTGAGTCCAGGTGAAATCAAGAATGATGGGAGATTCAATTTACAAGAGCACCTTTGATTGTATCGGTAAAACTTTAAAAAACGAGGTATGCTTACCTTCCTTCATGTTTTGTGTGTTTAGATCGTGATAATTCTCTCCGATTCACTTTAGAGTCATTGTGGTGGAATGGAATGACAAAGTTAGTAGATCTGTTCCTAAATGAGTGTCATCTTCTAGTTTTGTCCTAAAATATATAATAATATATACTCCCTCCATTTTCAAATTAACGTCTTCCTATCCTTTTTCGTCAGTTCTAAAATAATTGTCCTCTTTCAAAACTTTCCCTTTTAGAAAAACACTTTTACCACTTTACCCTTACTTTTTCTACTTTAATTATGACCACATGTTGAAGGGCATTAAAGGAAACCACACATATCACTAATATTTATAATACAATCAATTACTTTTTCTTAATCGGTATGCCAGGTCAAAGAAGACGATAATTTGAAAACGGAGGGAGTATTACTTTTAGATGATGCAACCTAAATTTCTGGTCTAAAGATTCAATTTCAAACTTGTTAGCTTCACTTGCTCCTAGTTTGAATCTAGTGCCAGGGCCACCTACCTCTTCCTTTCAAGAGTTGAGATAATTTTCTTTGTAATGAATGCTTCACAATTTGGCAGATATCACCTATAATTGGTGGTGCAGCGGGAAGTCTTGTTCAAAACCAAGCAAGAACAGACCTTAGTTTTAAAGCTGAATTGTAATAAATCCGAGAATAATAAAATTGTAATTGAGTTGTATCTTTACAAACCCAAAACCAAAGGCTTAAATAGACTAATTTCTCCTAACAAAAACTAACTAGGATTTAGGAAACATTACAATAATAGGACTAGAGAATTTTAAAATAAGCCTACTAGATAAGGAAAAGCAATTAAATAAAAGATAAAAGCAAATAAGTAGAGTCTTAATCCTGTTGTGCTGCATCAATTGGTCTTTTATGAAATGGCATTTTATTTTCTCTAAGGATGCTTAGTACCTTATAGGATGACATAGAAAACGAAAATCCTAAATTTTGTATGTGGTACCAATATCCTTCAATCTAATTTAATAAAAGACAATGGTGGAACAGAGTCTTAAGTTGTGTCTGTTTCAACCTTCATCTCAATGCTTAATTTTAATCTATTTGGAGGTGGAGCTGTTTTAAAGTCGACTGTTCGCACCCAGAGCTTCTCAAATATTCTTCTTATCCTTAGTCTCTGTTTTGGTCTTGACTTGGATATGTGCCCAGCTAGTTGGCTTTCATTAGTTTCTTGTAATCCAATGAATTTAATTGACTAGCTGGTGCTACCAGCTTTCAATAGAAGCCTTAAAAGAAATTGCTCATTTGCACTTTGATTGAAATTTGATTAGGGCTCTACTTATGGATACAAAAGTTGCAATAAATGAAAAGATTTTGGTCAGAGCTGTCTACATCCTGCAAATACTTATTGTGGGTCATGCATTGCAGGGAGCCTCCGCTTTCTACAAGGGATTCCTCCCAAACTTTGGTCGGCTTGGATCTTGGAATGTTATCATGTTCTTAACTCTTGAACAAGTAAGATTTATCCATCTTTCTTCACGATACCTATCCTTCATTATTTAGTAAGGCAATTGCTGCAACTACTGATGCCCAAGCCTTAAGTTTTTCCATGTTTACAAATGACTCCTTGTCTTTACTCGAAGGATGACAAATGAGCACCAACTGCCCCTTAATCTCACACATTTAGTTTGAATCAATATCAATATTATTTCTCTCGTTTTCATCTTTATGGATGGAGCTAGCACTATAATTTCAAGCAATTAATACTTATTTAGAATTTCTTTAAGGGTTCACCTTTTTCTTTCATTTTACTAAATTTGCTAGCATATAGTGGATGTTGTTTGTTTGACAAAACAAGAATGAGGGATGTTCAAAGTGACAAGTGGAGAACTAAAGTTGACCCTGTTGTGATCCTTCTGCCCTAATATGGTCATGTCTACAATATACTTGTTACTTTGCCAATATCTGATAACTTTATACTTGAACAATTATGTAGATTATTGTTTTGTGCACAACGTACTCGTTAATCTGTCAATATCTAACTACTCAAAATTGATATATCAACACTTTAGATGTCCAAGAGAAGAGATAATCTTAAGTTGGTTGAACCTCGGAAGAAACAAAACCCATGTATTGTCAAGGAAGGAAAACCATTTCTCAGGCTAAATCTCTTGGGAAGGGAGAAAGGAAAAACATAATGAACTTTAAGCTTGCTCAAGTGCAGTTGTACATGCAAAAAGAAAAAGAGAAGATATTAAGAGAAAATAGAAACTTTTATAAATATGTTGGTGGTTAAGAAATATGAAAAGCTAACTTATCACAAAAAAAAAAAAAAAAAAGAACTATGAAAAGCTATAATACACAAGCTGGATTCATTCTTTAGATGTGATAATGCCTCGAGTTGCATCTCTAGTGTACACTTTCCTAGGACATTGCAGGCAGCATGCCTAAAGATACCATTCAAACCAGCTAGTATCAGTAATCAGTGTTCCATCTTCCTTGGTAAAATGTTGGCTTTCTTAGCATCCGGAATGGATGCTTCACTCACTTCGATGTTATTGTGCGAAGAGTGAATAATTCATTCTATAAAATTTGATCATTTACAGAAGATCACGTTGTTATTTGGCCACATGATAGGCACTAATCTTTTACCTAGTCCATGTGCCTTTTCTTAACATAGCTAAATTGCATCAGAGATGAGGGTATATACTTTTCAATTACCAAAACTGCCGTGATCTTTCCTTGAATTTCAATGGTAGTTCCTAATGCTTCAAATGCTCTCTCTACGTATCTCTGTCTCTTTAATTTTTCTAGCATGTTCATGTGGCAGTTTCACATCATTCCCCCCAACCCTACCCTACCAAGGCACTCACAAAACCTCCACCCAAAAAAATAAAATGAAAACCCAACCCTACCCCTCCCCAAATACACACAGATGCACATTCAGGAAATAATTGTTTTAATCAGCTGACTGCTTATACAAGAGAGGAAAGTTGATTCTGTTTCTGAGAGAAATTTGTTTTTCTTTTTTCGAATCAACTTGACAGGTGAAGAAATTGTTTATATGGGAAGCTTAATCCACACTACCGGAATTATGGAAATTTTGACGGCAGGGAGAGATGGCTTTCCTTGGTGGCTGCAACATTTTTTTTTTCAGAAAGGGGAGTAAGTTTATAAGCTATCATTAGTTACATGCCATTTTAACCAATAGAGTTATCCATCAGCTTACTGAATTTTTTATCTGCAAACTTGATTTATTTGTAACCAACATTATTGACTACACTTATGAAATTTGTTTCTTTATATTTCCAACCTTACCCATTTCATCATATAATTTATAATTTTAATGTATAGTGGCATATTCTTGTTTCCATTTCTGAAGAAAGTGAAAGAGGTTGTAATTGATTAGATCAAAATTTGTTCTACTGTTTCTATGAATTCTGAAGCTTGTAGAAGGTGAAACACTCGGACCCAAGAATGTAATTTGTTCCGAGAAGCATAATTTCAGAATATTGTTGTTTCAGTATTCCCAATGTATAGTTAAGGAGTATCAATATACACAGATTGCCAAACTGCACTTTTTTTTTTCTTTTTTTTTTTTACCTATCCTTTGTTGTGGGCTTTGTTCCTAGGGAATTGTTTGTGTGAAAATCAACTACTGCCTCTGTCTTTGAAGAGTGTCAAGGCTGAATTCGGAGGACATTCAATTCTGAATATTTTCTTGCAAAACACAAGCATGACTTAATTGTACAAGTTCCCCTAGAACTGATTGACGCTCACCGTCTCCAGTCTCCTTTATCCAGTATGGTGATATCAATCAAGAAAGCATTTGGCATAACTTGATTGATGTTATGTCCCCCCGTTCATGGGTCTGGTAGCTTTCAAGTTTCAACTGATGGATTGATGGTAGGTCCCCCCATGTTAGTTGGTATGGTTGCATTCAAGAGTGTATAGGGGATAAATTGATTCAAACTTTGTGGACGGCATGAAATTTGACACTTAAAAGAAATGAAATTTGAGCAAAATTAAGTTAAATTTTGAGATAGTGGAACTCCAATTTATACTCAAATCTACAATCACATAGTGGAACAAGCCTTATTCACCAATATCAATCTAAGTGTAAGTCTTATGTATGATGGTCGGTCTTATGAATTTTAAGCTTAATTATCAATTTGATCATCATACTTTCAAAGAAATCTCAATAATGTCACCATACTACTATTTTGCACACTTTGGTCGCCCTACTTAACAAATAGTGACATGTTAGTCACTCCGTCTAATATTTTTGTGATAACTCGAAAATACCCTTAATTTTGTACGCGCTAGGCAAGTTGTTTAACCCTCACTCTCACACCTTACCTTACCTTACCTCAAGTCTCAGACAAAGTTGAAGAAGATGAACACCATTGAAGCATCAAACATAGAACCAGCAACATTGAAGACCATGAAGCATCAACATTGAAAAACAATTTACAGGAAGTGTAAACAATTTCCATGACCTAGAATGGGTTGTGTTCTGCAATCAATTACCGAAACTTCCCTTCTAAATCTCCCGGTCGTCGAGCTTCTATATATGTAAACATGCCCTAAAAGTAAAGGGATCTTATTTCCTTTAGTAAACATTTTTACCTATTTGTTCTTCTCCGGATCGATTGGAGTAAGGGAAGCGAGAGCGGACTCGACTGTTAAGGACCCAGAAGGGATTAACTTAAGGAGAGAGAGGGCAGCAGAAGGTTGGTGACCTAGGGGTGGAAAGCGAATGAAGATCTCACGCAAAGTGAAATCTCAAGATTCAGATTGGTCTTGTGTTCGGTGTGGAGTAGTTGGGGATATTCCTTAGCAAGGCTACTCCGTAAAGGCCAGAAGGGATCTATAGCAAGGGGAGTGGCAGCCCTACCCAAAGAAAGGCAGAGTTGAGGAAGAGTGGCAGCCCGCAATAAAATAGATCAAAGAGCTTTAGCTTGAATTGTAACCTTACCCTTGCCACGGACTTCTAGCTTGGCCCAAAAGAATGGAGGCAATAAGCTTCCTAGAAATCAACTATGCCTAGACCTCAATCAATACGCTTACGAAGAGTACCAGTACTAGAACAATAACAAGGATTTCTCTTTGGTTAGAGACAGCGCATCTGATATCGAAGCTAGGGCTTTGATTTATCGGAAGAATTGTGAAATTGGGATTGAGAAAGTTGTCAATTCCCAAAATAATCAAAAATTCGTCATCGAAAATCGGAGATTCGGTGATAGTGACGATGTCGAGCGAAGCTGGATCAGTGGAAGAAGCTGTGGTGACGGTGAGGGAGGCGCCGGAGGACATGGTAGGGATTTTGGTGCCGAATGTGAGGGAACAAAGGCTTTCCTCGGAGAAAGCATGGGGGAGAAGTGGAGTTGGAGAAGAGAGAGAAGGTTGGTCGAGTAGGAATCGGCGAGCGTTTCGCTGGCGTTGGATGGTGTTTCAGATGGGAGAGAGGAGCGAGAAAATTGATGAGGGTTGTAAGATCTAGCTTTACCATTGATGACGTTGTGAAAAATTCTCAGTGTGATGGTGATTTGCTTATATTGAGACAGACAAAGTCGGTTCTTACACTTTGTTAAGAGGCCGTTCACGTGCACAACACATGTCACATGTTAAGGTCATTTGTGTCTTTTTATATTTTTTTGTTAACGACATTCACTTTATAAATCATATTGATACCTTTTGTTAAGTATGGTGACTAAAGTATGAAAAATGGTAGTAGGGTGACCTTATTGAGATTTTTTCGAAAATTGAGTAACCAAATTGATAATTAAGCCCAAATTTTAATTCGTAAATCAGTTCCTCTCTCACAGCTTAACCTACCAAACACGCGATAGATCAGATTTGAAAGATTCAATCTTACAAAAAATGATCGTAAATTGTCATATCTAATCTAAGTTATTGCCTCAAATTCTAATCCCATACATTGGAGACAAAGTTAACTCGAGGTTAACTAACCTTGTGTGCATAATTGTCAAAAAAAAAAAAAAAAAACTTTATAATTGCGGCATAAGAGTAAAGGTAGCACTAATCTTGGAATTATTGGCGGAAGAGAAATAGAAAAATCGTACATTACTTCAGAGAATTACACTAAAATTCACCAACTACCTAGCGACTAGCGTACATGCCCCCTAACCTAAGATATTACTACGTACAAGGTACACACCAGTAAGTACATCACTAATTTCTTTCACTCTTTTTGCTACAAATTTAGATTTAACTAGAAACCGTTCTTGGGTACAAGATAAACCCGAGCTTTAATAACCGACCCATTCCCTAGCTTAAACCCAGGACTCACCGGAAACCCAACCACCTGACCTGGCGCCACCCTCCCACCGGGAAACCTAACCACACTCTCCATATACTGGGGGTGAAACTCTGCCCCCCTACTCCCTTCAAAATGACCAGGCGGCGGTTCCAACGAGAATGCCAGCAAATGCAACAGCCAAACTGCTTTAGCAAGCCCCAAAAATTCCCCGTAAAACCGACTCCTCGGGTGGTTCCCGTCCAACACTTGGCGGCGTTGCTCCAAATCGCCGAACAATGATTCCTCCATTTTGGGGTGGACGATGGAGAGGTACTTTTTGGAGCAGAATTTGCCGAACTGGCAATTTGGGAGGATCCCAAGGAGCTCCATGGGATCCATTGCTTTCATGTCGCGGTACTGGGTGAAACACTCGCGTCGGAATTGGTCTGGTTGGAGGAGGGAGGAGAGGCTGCCGTCCATGTAGAACGTCTCGTTGTCGAACCCTTGGAAGACCTTGCGGTTCACGTATGATTCGAGTGCGTATTTCGCTTGGTTGGGCCCCACGATAGAGTCCATGGTTCCAGTGGCTGTGGTAGTTATGGCGGCGGCGGCTTCGATGGATCTCACAGCGGCTGCAATGTCCCAGCGAGCGGCTTTCATGAGTGAGAGGAGTTGAGATGTGAGTGTTTTCGATGCTTCTTTGACTGAACTCATGGTTGCTTCGAATAGCTCCGGCATTGGCGCGGCTACAACTGCATTTGTCAACGGTGGTCAGATTCCAGTGTTAGAAAAATTTACTGAAGTACCCTCATCACTAAACGCCAAAATGAAGGCATTCTAACGTCTAAGTAAAATCTAAGCTACGAATTCAAGATCTAGACTTGAGGCTATATGTGCCATTTTATGCTGGGAGAGAGAGATACCTTGGGCTTGACTACTGCAGCTGACTTTTCTCTTTGACTGATGAGGCCTTCCTTTCTTACCGCTGCTCCCATTAAGACTGGCGGCAGTTTTCAACTTCTCCCTCAGATTCTCAACCTCCGCCTCCCTACTCTTCACCTCCCTCTTCAACTTCTCCACCGTAGCCTCGTACGGCGCGACCACCTCCCTCAACGTCATTCCCACCACCCTCCTCTCACCGCCGCCGTCGCGACCAAAGCTCCGCCGAAACCTCTCCCTCAAAACCCCAAGCCTCCTCAGCTCAGCCACTACCGATACGTCAGCAAGTCTCATCTTATCCGGATCCCAAGGTGAGTGCGCCTCCTGGAGGCTAACGTACGCCCTCTTCATGGACGACACCGCCTCGAACACTTCCCCCATTAGCATCTCCATGTCCATCACCTTCTCAGTCTTCACTCCACCCAAAGCATTGTAGACATTTTCTCTATCCTCCGCTGCCACCACCTCGTCGTCGTCATAGTCGTCAGCTTCGTGAGTCTTGTAGTTGTAGTTGTAGTTGTAGTCGTCGTCGTCGGAATCGTTGGGGGAATGGATGGTAGAGATTTGGTCGGGGAAGCGGCGGGCGGAGCCGAGTGGGTGGAGCAAGCAAGAGGCGGTGACGCGTTGGATCAGATCGGAGAAATTGGAGACCTTGTTTGCCATTTTCTTGAGATTTTTCCCTTCTAGCCTGTTTCTGGTGATTCAGTGGTGAATGCGCCAAACAAAGGGGATATTAGTAAGTAGAAGTGACAGTGAGTAACTCAACACGTGCTAATTAAGCTACTTATCTTAAGAGTATCAATGAGTTGGGACTCTCAAGATCGGGTCTGTGGATAGGAAATTACTTTGTCACCAATAGGTGAATAAAATCAATACAACTCAATTCACATTTACGTGGGATTGCCGGATTGGTTTGCTGATTGGTCATCTATTATTAACGACCATTTATTGATGTAACTTTGAATTGTATTCTATTCTTCCACCAATTATAGGTTTGGAAATTAGGTGAATTGAGTTGAGACATGTGTCGAATTGAGATATGTGACATGTTAAAACGAGTCGGAGCCTATTAAAATCTAAATATCAAATGAGTCGAAATATGTCGAGTTGGATTATAACAGGTAAGTGGTCGAAACGAATCAATCCATCTTAATTCGTATTTTTCTCAAAAATTCATAAACCTATCAGATAAAATGTGAAACAGATTAGACCCGTTTTAATCCGACTCAAACCGTTAATATTTTTGGTTGAAATGGGTTACCCGTTTTGACTAAAAAATGTTAACGAGTTGGGTTGGGTTGGGTTGGGTTGAGTTAAATAATTTTTAGATCGAGTTGGATAAGTTAACGAGTTTCGGGTTATAATTATCAGACCTAACAAATTAGAATCTTTTTTACATAAACGGATTTATGATTGCAATTGTAAAAAAAGTTTTTCATCAACTATGGATAAAAAATTTACTCTATACCTTTTGCGCCAAACTAAATCCATATGTTGTTTCTTTTTTCTTAGTTCAAGATTTGAAAAAGAATATTATTAATAATACTTAGTAGCTTATAGTCTAATTTAGTAATTTGCTTAGAAAATACTCAATTTGTTTAAGATAAATAGTCCAATATACTATTTTGAAATGTTTCCTTTAAGAGTCTATTTTAACATATTAATTATATTCAAATATTATTGTAATTATAACAAATTCTGATGTTAATTATATATCCATAAATAATTGAATTTTCCAAAGATGAACTATTTTGGTAGAATGGAAGGAGTATAATATTTAAGAGTATCAAACAAAAATAAAATTAGAATTTTAAGAGATTACATGCTAAATTATTTATTGCATTAATGTCTAAGCAAAAAATTAAAATAAAAAAATTATCATAAGTTTTACCGTAACTGTCAAGTAAAGTTGATGTATTATTAATAGTATAGTATATGAACTTTATGGGGAATAATATTCTTAGGGTTTGTTTGGTAGTCGGATAAGGATAAAAAGTATTATTAATCTCAATACTATTAACGTCCTCGCTATTAATCTTTACTTGTATATTGGGGATAATTTTGAGATTATAAATGTTAATCCCAATTTTTTTAGTGAGGGCGCTAATAATATCATCTTCCCCTTTAGTATTAATAGTGAGGGATAATGACTTTATCCGGATAAATCGTGCTATTAGTCTCGATCATCTATTGCGTACCAAACATCAGATAACTCTGATTATTAATCATATCTGATTTTAATCCTGACTATCAAATGACACTCTAAATAAGTAGCTAAGAATCTGGTTTGATTAATGCCTTTTACTTGGAATAATACACGCATCCAATTCTTTTACTCTCTCTTTGTGTGTGTTTTTATTGAACACATTTTATTTCTATTCTATTTTTTAATTCGAAAAATCTATTAATAGTGTCAAAACAAAAAGGAACAATTCTAATAACAGAAAAATGAGCACTTATTTTAAGCATGCCCTTTTATCAGTAAAGACTAAAGCGACTTGTTTTTGTTTGTCCATTTCCCACACCCTAATTTAATCAATTTTTGTGTGCAAGTCTAAAAGCACATCTTTTTGTCTATTGCCGGTTAATTTGCTTTTTATTGTTATTAGTATTAGTATTACACAAACTACTACAGTACTAGTACTTATTTTGAGGAATTAATGAACAAGGTATAATAATACCTTCAAATCATGACACGTCACTTATGTTTTTTCTGTTTTATTTCAGTTGATTTGGGGTTGGTGGTCTTAACTTATTGACTCGGATTTGGTGTCACTATTCACTAATCACAATCCATTACTGATTTGTCGCTCTTAAAGGGTAGTCTAGTGATAAAGATAGACATAGATTTCATAAAATGAAGGTTTCAGGTTTGATTCCTTTTCATCCCTTTTTAAAAAGATAAAATAAATAAATAAATATTTTTTTTGCCTAATTTGTCATTTGTTTCAGTACTGAGCTATTAAGTGTTATTTTTTTAAAAAAATTGACTTTAAAATTAAGACTTTTTACTCGAAATGGAAGGAAGGTTTCAGGTTTGATTCATTCCTATGCTTCTTTAAGTGTAATTTTTTTGAAAAAAAATTAACTTTAAAATTAAAACTTTTTACTCAAAACGGAGGAAGTACTACATATTATAGGAGTCAGACTAGTTGCTCAACGAAATCATACAAATGCATGCATTTACTTATGAATATCTATCTATATGCATGGTTTGATAATCGTTACGTCAATTGACATTAACGCTCCGTTGTTTTATGAAAAAATGAATTTTAGAAGATAAAAAATTTTATTTTCAGGTGTTTGGTAAATTTTTTGAAAATATTTTCGGGTGTTGGACAAATACACGAAAAATGTTACGAAAAACAATATATGAATAAAAAAATATATTCTAATGTTAATGCACATATTGAATATAAAATATTGTTGAACTTTTAAGTAATTTTCTTTTAATAACGCTTAATTTATCATTAGTTGTGTCAAATCAATAAGGTTCATCTTTTTTCAATGTCACAAATACAAATAATTTTTTTGATATATAATTGATATGAAAAAAAATATTTTGAAAAAGAAAATGAACAATGTTTGGGACATGCCTAAATATGGTCGACACTAATTTTAATTTTAAGACGTAGTGAGTATTTATTGAAATTATAATTTATAAATGATGTGCACAAATTTCATTTATATTTTTAATTAAACAATTTATTTGTTGAGTGAAATATTGTGTGTGTATGTGAATATGTGTAATTGTGGAAGGGGACGGAGGGATACTCGAACATTTGTAAAATGACTTACGAAAAATAAATCTTTAAGTTATTTTACGGAAAAAAAAAAACTTCATTTTCCGTTGACTCGAAAAAACTTTTATGCTGACTACATTTTCTAAAGGTTATCAAACACCAGAAAATAAGAAAATCGTTATCTGAAAATCATTTTCTATGAAACAAACGAAGTCTAATATAAAATTGGTTATCAGTTCTAGATCCAACTCATAATCGAACCAAACCAAACTGAACCTAACCTGATGTTGGAGCTGTCGGATCTCCAGGAGAGTGCAGCGGTTTGTTTGGCAACAGGATCAAGACTGAACGGAATCGAGTATCCAAACTGCAGCTCTTTTAGTTCAGCTTCTATGTCCCTTTGGTTACTTTTCTTCTTCCTACAAAACAAAAGGGAAGAAATAGTTATTACTAGCTACTAGTACATCACAAGACACTCGATATATATTGCACCACCTGAGAATAATGGTACAATAGAAAGAGAACTAAAAACTATTAAAATCACATAAACAAGACCATATATAGTTATTACAAGTACTCCTTTCCGACCAAAAACACAGTTTTTTTTCGTTAGAATTCATTTCAATATAACTTTTGAATAAATTGATCGAGTTTTAAATTTTTTAGAAAAGTTACACCAAACGAGCTTTAAGCGTAACTTATTCAAGGGTCGGTGAAATACCATGCATGATCAAGGTGAAATATTTGAGAAAGAATTAATTAATTTTCTTGTAATGTTTACGATAGGAGAAATAAATCCAAAATAAGTTAATACCTTGAAGCTTGAGATGTGCAAGAGCTAAATAGCACATTGGGCAACATCGTTTACACAGTCTCTATCTCTCTATATATCGACTACTAGGTATAAGTTGAGAGATGCTATGAGTCTTTGTGAGGACTCTCTGAAGTCCCAAGTAGGTATTTATAGATCTCCCAAGCTTGCAGTTGCCGTCAATAGAGCCTATTGCATGTGCTTGGGGTCGGGTCGTCTATCTTTTAACTCGGTTCAAATACATCACCTAGCCGACAAAACAAAAAGAAAAATCAAAGAAAAAAAGTAAGTGGCAATATAACACATGGTGCATAAATATTTTATCCAAGTAAAATGACTTTTTTTTTTTATTTCATAAAAACAGTGACATTCAATTGTGTATATCGTATTGAGAGCTTTAACTCAAATTAATTGGATTGTGAGTACGTAGTTTAATACCAAAATATAACCACCTTATTTGGCCTAAACTGCACACTTGGCCAATAGTTTGGCTAATAAATTGATGTTATGTACGGTGGAAGTAGAGGTGGCAAATGAGCGGGTTCATATGGTTGTTGGACTCAAATGGATGGACAAGTAAGTGTTCATTTAATAACATGTGTATATATGGGAGGGCATTAAATGGGCATGAGCGCCCATGGACGCCCATTTATTCATTAACATGCACTTATCAAATAAATACAAAAATTACAAAAAAAAAATTTCATTCTACAAAAAATTACTCTCTTCGTCTCAAAATATATGACGTTTTGAATTTTTCACACAGACCCAGGAAACATATTGTAAAGACGAAACTGCCTCTATCCAAACATTAATGAGGTGTCTTAATATTTTTGTCCAAAAGCCAAACACGTTACAGAATCAATAAATATTGGTAGAGTACGAAAAAAATGGGAAAAAGTTTCTTAAAAATTACAAAATGTCATCTATTTTGAAATAAAAACACTCTCCCAAAACGTCATATATTTTTGGACGAATGGAGTACAACTTTTAAACTGACTTTACATAACACTCGATTGATAAAAGTGTAGTTTCAAATTATGTTGTGAATTTAAGCATTACTTTTTTAGTTTTTGTTACTGTACGTTGTTCCCAAGTGTTGAATGTGAACAACTTTTAATTTCTGATCTCATTCGTGGCAGTGTGTGTGAGAGAGAGAAAAAAAATCTGCTGAAAATGATAAAAAGAGATAACGTGTCCATGTGTGTGTGTGTGTGTGTGTGTGAGATATATATATAGTAACTGAAGCGGTAAATGGAGAGTGAGGGAGGGAGCCAAAGTTTGATTTTTCGCAATTTTAAAATAGTGTAATTAATTTATAATTGTAAAAGAATAAAAATATATGGGCGCCATCTAAACCCATATTCTGCTCATAAAATTTAATGGTCTAAGTGAGAATGCCCATTTGTGCCTAGATTAAAATTCAAGTGTGCCCATGCCCATATTTTAGCGGGCGGTCTGGGCGGGCATATGGGCGTGGGTAGAATTTGCCACCACTAGGTGGAAGCAATTGCAAATAATTAATTGAGTAATACAAGATCAATCAAAAAGAAGAGAAACTGATTAAACAAGGAAACAGACAAAACAAATTTGTCGCACGAACGCGGCCGCCTTACACCAAGTAATGCGACCGCCTTGTCAACGAACGCAGTCGTCTTCTTTCCTTAATGCGACTATTTTGACGACATAAACATTGTCCCAAAATAAACCCGTGCGGTCGCCTTGTCCTAGAACGCGACCGCGTACTCCAACCAAGATGCGACCGCCTTCCTACCAAAATCCCAAAACCTGTTGTCAGAGTACGCAATTGAGTCATACTGTTCCCCACAATTGACCAAATGGTCTTATTAATAATGCTAGCTGTACAAAGGTACATATATAGTTTATGAGAAGTCGCACTCAAGTTTATAATTTTGAAAAGTTAAAAGACAAGTTGTATAATTGTTGCGATAAGGAAGACATTCTATGAGAAGTCGATGACACCCAATTATGAGTTAATAGTGGTATGAATAACGCGGTAGAGAGGAACAGTTTTGGCAATGGTTCCCTAGTTGTTCCTTGTACGAAGAACATGGATGGAAAAGTTGCAAAGTGTGATGCATGTTGGTGGCAATCATAGACTTACAAGATTAGCAATTGGGCGATGGAAGTAGCATTCTATGTATTTTGTGTGGAGGGCCATGAGCCATGCAGGCCGGCCCCTTCGATTCTCCGATGCATCAAATCATCAGGAGAGACCAAAGTAATGCCTCCATTCACTTTGAACCAAACTTCTAAACTTTTGCCATTGGCACTACAAAGGGACAGTGATAACACTCACAGCTGCTGCTCCATGTACACATGTACACACACACACACAGAGTCGATGAACAACTGATCAGAAGGTGTGGGCGCCAAAACGGGAAAACCTCGATCAGAAACTACTGTTTACAAAATAATGAAATATCCTAGCTGTATACTAGTATATCACAAGATATTTTTAGATCTTTTATGTATTCATTTAAAGTAGCTCTAACAGTAACAGTAGAAAGAAAGAAAAACGACTAACATCTCCAAATTCCAGTAATTGATACAATATATATCATATTGTATTATCTAACAAAATTACATTACATGTAGCTGTACATAGAATTGTTGTGCAGCTAGAGATATTTGTAAGTGGGATTGGACTACACAGGCATCATGATGTTGGAAACTTGTTTCCATAATAGCTTGAATAAGGGAGTTATGTAAGTGTATAATGTGGGAATCCCACATTAGGAACAAAATGAAACAATCTCTACGTTATAAGGTAGAGCTTTAAGGCTTTACTTTCAGGCCCTTGGGCCACTACACTTTTGTGTAGGAGGGAAGACTTACCTAGGTGTAGGTTCAAACACACGCCCACCGCCCGTCCCGGCTCGACTGGTTGGTTGTTTTTGCTACCGGTTCGTTTGGTGTGTGACCCTTTCAGCATGAACCTTTTGCACAGGTTCAGAAGTTCAGCCGCCACGCCAGGAGACAGTTAATCTGTTATGTCTGTCTGAAATAACTGCCAACTGCTCCCAGTTTTTTGGTCATCGAAAATTCTACTCTTTCTGCAACCTTTCTGCCCCAAATACAGAGATTACAACAGCGTGCTCTTGATTCGCCGGTGACTGAAGATCGGAGGACTGCCCTCTTCAATCACGTAAGTATCCTCGAAACTCGAGAGACACGACATATCGTCCGATGCATTGCGGTTTTTTTGTCTTAAGGAAAGAGCTTAATTGCTCGAGGATATTAATCACTCTCTTCCTTACACACATTTACATTCTGGAAACCTAAATCATGCATACTCCATCCTTCACATGATTCATGCAATGCAGGTAGGTAGGACTGACAATTAGATGAGTTATGTCGGATATGAGTCGGATTGGGACATGTCCGGTAACTGACAGAAGCATGTTGGCCCGTCAAGATCAACATGATACATTGATACCTAGCTAATATTTGCTCTTCCCAACCATCCAAACATGGACATGGCCGTACAATTTGTTGTCGACTATTTTGCAATTATTGATTGAAACTTTGTAAGGGGAAGAGGTAGTGTGGTAGTGTTTTAATTATCTTGCAGGTAGGATTTTGCATACATCTAGAAGTCTAGAACTAGAAGTCTAGAAGGCTAGAAGCAATGAAGCATGTGCCGACGTACAAAAAATAAACAAATAAATTCCAAACACAGTGACCCTTTCCTTTTAGGCTAACTATACTATGTTAAACTTTGTTTTATTTAATTAAAATTTCTTTCCTAAATAATTTTTTTTTAATTACCAATTACCACCCCAACTGGGGAAAATCATTAGTAAAAGTGTTGATTGTGGCACCATGTCATCGCATTGATGTATGGTGACGTTTTCACTTAGTCTATAACATGTAATATTAACATCTAATTACATTAATAAATCATAAATCACACGCTCTATATTTGAAGGGGGTTAAGTCACCTGATCACTTCTAACTGTTAATATGCAATTAGTGCATCGCACCACATTACCCTAGCGAGATGATGCAACTTAAGCTTGTCAATTATAACACATTATTCATTATTAACCTACTCAATCCAACCCACTAATTATCCAATCCAACCCAATCTATTAATTTTTTTTGGTTGAAGCGGAGAACCCGTTTTGACCCAATAATATTAACGGGTTGGATCGGGTTAAAGTGTGCCTACCTCATTACCCATTTCGACCCATGACTTTTTATTCTATGAATTTAAGTTTTTTAGGGGGGCGTTGGGTTGAGACAGATCAACCCGCTTTAACTCGTTGCCCGTTTGATATTTAGGTTCCAACGGGTTTCAATCCGTTTCAACCAATTACCCAAACCTAACTCAATCCACCAAATTATCAGGCCTAATGTAACTGTAACACCAACTAACTCCTGATCAATTAGCCCGTTTTTGCTTTCGAAAACAACTTTGGCATTTTTGGTAGCTAAATTGAAAAAATAATATTTTGTTTTCTGATGAGAGTCACAACTCACAAATGATAGTTGATACTTAGTTTTACGATTTACACTAAACTTGAGAGAATTAAGGGAATAGTAGTATAAAGCAAAATGAGCATAAGATTGGACGCATTTGTCCTTGCATAACAACACGTACAGTTGATTAAATGTAGTTCGGGAATGGGGAGACTATAAGTCTTTAAGTCTTGGTGGGATGTGTTTGTAGTTTGGAGGGATGTATTGATTTTTGGAAGAATGTTATTTGGAACCGTATAAGCCTGTTCAGTCTTCACTGCACTATGCCCATCCTTCCAATCCAATCCTCACCACCTCATTCTTTAAGTCTTTCAATATTATTTTTTACATCTTTATATTTTTACGCACTTTCCATCCATATTCCAGTTTCTAAAAAAAATATTTATTCTTTTTCTAATATAGTCGACGGACCTGAATTTCTCTTGTATTATTTGAACTATCATGAAATGTTGACGTCCTTAAATGTTGTTCCAAAAAATAAATCCCCCCCCTACGGTTGTTATATATTGTATATTTCTCACATACATAATCATTTTTAAATAGTACATCATCCGTAACCTTGAAAATACGTACAAGGGCGGGCGTCGAGGCAACATCCTCGGGGGCAAATTATTTGACTAATAATAGGTTAGATGAAATGCAACCATTCATACATTTCAGTAATACTTGGTGATCAAATATGTAGTAAAAATTATAATGCTCATCTACTCTCTCTGACCCCAAGGGATGAGAAAGATGACAAGTGCACCCAGACAAAAACATTGAGGTCCTTGATTTCAGAAGAAACCTTCACATGTACACACCCTCAAAGCCCTAATATATACTCCATCCGTTTCGGACAAAGAGTTTCCTTTTGAAATCAAATAACACATTAATAATAAAATGACACTTTCATAATTAAATTTTTAAAACCGAACTATTTTCAAGTGAAACATCCCAAAATAGAATAGTGGACTCATTGCCCATTATGGAGGGAGTACAAGTTTAATCAATGATAGAGAGTTAGAGACGATTGTGAGAATAAAGAAACTCAGTAAGGTTGAACTGTAAAGGATAACTGTATTTCGAAAGTTGGGACCATACAGGAATTTAGCCTCCACTGATAGGAGGTATGATAGCCAATTCATCTCTATTTTTAACAACTGCTGACTCTGTTGTGTATTCCTCATTAAGAGCAAGGACGATGCACCCACGGAGCTCATCCAAGCTTGGGAACTTGGCAATAAGCTTGTTCAAGCAATCATGGGCGGTACTACCTGACGAGACCTCCAATGGCATATCATTCAAGCCAGTTAAGTCCCTAGCTCGAGCAAAGAACAGTACCTTGATCTCAATAGATGAATGCTCACTCTCAATTTCGACAGCCTCTGAGGAATCCATGACAGATTGACAGAGAGGGGTCCTCAAAAAGTTTGAAACCTGTTTGGTGCAACAGGAAAGCACATGAATTCAAGTTTTAAAGTACGGCAAACTAAAGAATATGAGAGACAGCAAAATGTACAAGGAGTGGGATTCAAACCTGGGCCCGACCACCCAAGCCCACGTATGGTCACGTCACCACAAATTCAAACTTAGATCAAAATGAAACTGAAACGGCACCACACTTAAATAATAAAAGTCTCCAATCTCAACATTAGAACCATCCAAAACGAAATGCAAATAAAGAATTCACTAGTCTAACTAACGTTACAACTAGGTTCAAATGAAAGTTCTAAAATCTTTAAGTCTCTACCTACACTTTCTACCCCAAGCTTAACCCCTTAATTTCTACCTAAAAAAAAGTGATATGAAAGGTGGGCGAACAAAGCTCAAGTAAGATCATACGCCTCCCCTTTGGTTACTAAGGAGGGGTGACCCAGAAGATATCCTGGATATAAAACAGAGTTCAAAAGTTTTAAAAATATCATATCAACTGATGTTTTTTCAAATCAAAGGTGGATATACCAAGTGATTCAAACAAATTTTCAGCGAAGAGCTCAAAAGACGAAAATATGCAAAACACAAAGTCAAATAATTCCATCGTCACCGTAGTTATTAAAGGCGGAAGACGAGAGGCAGGCAAGAGGTCCAATTTTTAGGCGAGAGGCGGACGACGGAAAGGCGAACAAGGCGATAAATTAAGAAAAATAGTGTATCTATATATATATACTTTAATTATGGCCACATACTCGAGGACATTAAAGAAAACCACACATTTCACCAATATTTATAATAAAGTCAATTACTTTTTCTTAAACGGTGTGCCAGATCAAAGTTGACAATATTTTGAAAACAGAGGGTTATTAATTTTATTGTAACAAAATCCAAAGCATATATAAATGAAAATAATGTATGAAATTAAGTCAAAATTGACATATAATAGCAACAAGGCACATCCAACAACACATTCAGCATCCAAACCTATAATTCCATAGCAAAAGATGAAATTATGAATTAATTAAAACTTCTAATAAAGTCATGGAACAAGTAGATGTTCCAGTGTAGTCAAATTATAGTATTGTTGCATTTTTTTTATAGATAAACACAAGCAAATAGTTTTTAAACAGAAACTGAGTACAGAGTAGATGTATTAGTGTTACATAGTAGTCAAATTATAGTAGAGAACTAGAGTGTAGACAATACAAAGAAGCATCGGAATAGTTTATATTTCATAAATACCCAAAAAACAAACAAACAAACAGACAAACAAAATAAACAGAAACAGAGTTAAAGCATAGTCAAATCAGAGTCTAGAAATTAGAGACCGAAAGAAGCATAGTACAGTAAAGAAAGTTGACCCAGAGATGACAAGGGCACTCAAACAAAGACCTTGATGTCTTTGGTTCCAATTCCCGTACCAACAAGGGGTCACACTTGCCAATAAAAAAAAATGAAAAAAGAGGCAGAGTAAAAGCTAAATTATCATGTCAATTTAATAAAAAAATAAAAAAGAGAAAGTAACCTGTTTCTAGACTCACGGAAGAACAGTAAAGAGACTCAAAAACAGAGTTAAAATATGAAGAAAAAAAATGCAGGGAAGAAGTTGAATTGTCGTGTCAATTTAACAAAAAGAAAAGAAAAGAGAGAAAGTACCTGTTTCTTGAAGACTCACGGCATTAAGCGGTCATCGACGGTGAAAGGCAGGCCCAGGTCCCGAAGAGAAAGTCTCGTTCTCATCTCTGTCTCTTGTCAGTTTGCACTCGACGTCTCTCTCTGTTTATCGAGCACGAAGCCTTGTTGTGTTTGTGTATTTGTATCTCTCTCTCTTCGAAGTCGATGAGTCCAATTAGAAGAGTAAAATTTGTAATCGCACGTGCTCTAACTAAGGTAAGTACGACTCTCTTAGTTAAAAGTCCTAAGAACCTAAAAATTACGTCGTGTAAAGGGTTTTTCTGGGATGCTCTCCCACCTCTCTCAAAGGCGAAAGGCAATCGCCTAACGTCGCTTCTGTGAATCCGCTTCGCCCAGTCCCTTGAGAGGCGATAACCCTTCGCCCCGCCTCTCCTCAGGCAAGCAAGGCAACTGCCTTTCATAACTATGATCATCACTGACCACCCATACCAGCTGGTAACGATAGACTAATTACAAATACCATGATCCCCCAAAGGGTACACGAATCCCCCAAAGGATACATTGTTGTGGTAAATCCGGATTACCGCACTCACTTGGCAAGTGGTGCAATTTATCAATTCATTGTATCACTTAATCCCCATGACAGGCTGTTCATACTTGGTGATCAAAAATGTTTTTCAAAACATGGGTAGCAAGATACTGTACTACTAACTAAACAAAAATCGGATTTCAAATCATACTTTTCTAATACAAAGGAGTACCACTGGTACAATTTACAAACACAAGCAGTTTTTCGAAGACGAAAGGTATTTCAAGTAAAATCGAGTTAATTACATGACATTTACGAAAACAAAATCATATCAAATATATACAAAAAAGAGCAAACGACGGAGTCAAAGCAACTACCGACACGAGGTCGGGCAAGGCAATTGAAGGAAACGGTAATTCAAGAAATAAGCGGAAGCCTAACGTTCAAAAAGTAGTTTTACAAATAACCTAAAAGAAGAGTAATCCCTTATCGATAGGGTGCACAAAATTTACTTGATGCACAACCCCACTAACTCCGCTTGCTCGTATCTATGAACAAACCACAAGTAACGAACACTTACTAATGCTATTCTAAAAACTAACCTCTAATGATGTACTACAACTAACAATTACATACATTACATTCCAATAAAAGCTGCTTAATTAACTATATGGGAGTTTGTTGGTTAATTCTGAAACTAAAGGGTCACTATGCAACTTAGCAATTAATATAAGTCCCAAAGTCTAGGGAGTGAATCTGCAATTTGTTTCACCTTCCCCACCGAAACCTCATCCTATGTTCTGCCATTTGAGACTGCTTTCCCTTCTTTTTTTTTTTGTTTCTTCTCCACCTACCAGCATTCCCCCTTCTCTTAATTTTCTAACTTCCTAATACTGCCAATACAACTCCTTGCTCTCAACAGATTCACACACAAACACTCCAAATTCCCATGGCAGCCTACTCCCTCCACCTCCCTCTTTGCTCCACACCAAATTCTTCCTTGCCGCCGTCCCTCTCTCTTAATTGTTTTACTTCTCCAGCGTCTCCCTCTTCTCTCTCTAGCTAGTTTAGACTCACAAAATTGGACTGCTAGGTTAAGTAATCCTTATGGCCGTCTTTTGGTGTCTCCCAACCAAGTAACTGCTTGCAATCAAAAAGTTCGGGATAGACTCCCACAACCCACTATCGGATAACTTAAACAGATTAATCTCCAACTATTATCCCTAAATTAAATATTATTATTATCAATATAATAATCACTATAATACATGGGCTGAAATTCAATTGCAGGCCAAGCCCCAAATAAAATAATGACACTAACATTAATCTTCTCATCCGGTCCAATATGAAATATACCGAATAGCAAAACTAAGCCCAGATAGTAAACATATCTGGCCCAAAACCAATAATATTAAATTACTAATTAAATAATATTTCCCAATAATTTTGGGGGTATTACAATCATTGTCATGAATGAAGAGCACAAAGTTCCATACAAATTTCAAGTTTCCAAGTCAATGTTCTATTTTGATACAGCAGATGCACGAATAGTTACTCATCTCAAAGAGGATTTTAGGTACTCTGCACCATGAATCAAGGATCCAGCTCTCTTGAGAGTAAGTAAAGCTTCAATGGCATTCTCAATTCTCAAACATTTGCTAATAGCAATCGCAAGGTGGCATCAAAGAAGATAGCTTAATGTAGTGATAGAAGGAAACTCAAATGAAGAACTCCTTGAAGACCAGAACAAAAATCCACTCTATGTCCGAATATGAACAAAGGTCCAAAGGATTGAAACATAATCCATTGACAGGAGAGACGCTTTGAGAAAATAAAGGTTCACTGAGAACATCTTCCTCATCTGCTTGCCCGGGGTAGTCAGCACATCCCCGGGGTTGTCTTTCATTCAAAGTACTCCCTGTTTCAAGCAGCTGATTTCCAGACTCCTCCGAAAATCTCTACTTTTTTTTTCTTTTTTCTTTTTTAAGGGCAAAACAAGAACACAGAAACAATGCCTAACAAAATAAACAAAATGGGCCATTTATTGATGTAGATGGACCAATAATCAACGCAACTTGCAAATCTCATTTAGAGCCTATGGATCAACAAAGCTGTCTGTTAATGTCTATAACAAATAATCATACAGTTGCTTTCCAGTGATATATACATCATGTTCATGGGGTGGCACTTCCAAAACCGGCCACACAAAAGTTGTGTTAACCAGAGAACACAATCAAGAAAAACCAAGGTGCAATTTATTACTCTAAAAGATATTGCTTACTTAGTAGCAACAAGACCATTTTAAGAACGAGATGAAAAGTGTAAGATTTTGCACCATTTCTAAGCTAACCAAAGGGGCAGAGCTACCAAGTCTTCTTATAGACGCAGTAAAACAACGATATTAAAAGTGTAATACTAAAAGTTAACAAATCTTTTTTAAAAAAGGTAGGTGTGGCTTGGTATTGGAATTGGAACCAAGGACCACTAGGTCTTTGCCTTGAATGCCCTTGCCATCTTTCCCAGCCCCTGGGGGTTAACAGTTAACAAATCCTTTTCCAAGCAAACAAATTAAAAGCCTCAAAAAAATTCATAAAACTGTCACAGTTCAACACAAACTACAGTATTTTGAATTAAAAACAAAATTACAAATATAAACTTGATCTAGTACCTTTTTCCTCAATGCTTTTGGGTAAGGTAGGCCACTTTGCATTCAGTAATGTCATGGGAGGTGGGAGAGATTTTGGAGGAAAAGGGAATATCATCATCGTAATTAAAGGAAAAATCCAACTACAAATTTATGTAATTTAGGAAAAGGAAATGGTCGGTCGTAGTACGAAATTTGCATTTCGGCGTTCTTAAGTGCGAATTTCTTAATCTAAATACACCAATTTCCAAACAGCAAAACATGAGAATGATCAACCGGACCTAGAATCGACCAGTTAACTCCCCACTTCCCCCCACCCCCACCCAAAAAAAAAAAGAGAGTAAAGGAGTAATAAGCAAACCTTTGACAGGAGCGTCCGATTCGAGGTCGAAATGGGTGTTATTGGGGTTGGGGAAGATACAAATTTGCTGCAGACTTGGCTTGATTGAATTTGGGGGGGGGGGGGGGGGGAAGAGAGGAATGGGTTCGGTAGAGTTTATGCGGCTACAGTGGGTACCAGGTAGGGGTGGCAATTGGGTGTTACCGGATAATTTGGATAAAACCATTATGTACCCATTAAGCTTAATGGGTGTTTTTGGATATTATCCAAAAACACCCATTAAGCTTAATGGGTGTTAATGGATAATATCCAATTCTACCCATTAATAAATGGATATTATCCGGATAATACCCATTAAGTAACATCATATTTTAATTTATTTTTGAGTATTACTTTTCTAGATATATTATTATTCACCAATCACAACACATAAAAAAACGTACAAAACTATACACACACACACACACACACACACACACACATATATATATATATATATATATATGCGAGCACTCACACAACACCTGCTTAAAGAATAACACAACTATAACTTGTGTTAATTGCCATTGGTAAGCAAAACAATCATAGCTTGGGGACCTTTCTAGGAAACTCTATATCACAAAATGCTTCAGTTATCTCGGCACATGTTGGCTATAAAATATTTTTGTCCTTCCAAATAAATTAGAGAAATTATAGTAGAATAAAAAAAAGTAACATATACAAAATTTAAAAAAGACAACAAGCAATTTGTGAGAGAGGAAACAAAACATACAACAATTTACAAACTATAATGTTTTAGGTACATGCTAGTTAATGGTCACTTCACCTCATCCTGCCAATAACTTGGTGACCGCATACATGAACTAAATTACCGGACACAGTCATATTCCCCTACAAAGTACTTGGCATACCTTCAGAAAGAAGATGTAAACAGCACATACAACACTTGTCCTACCAGCATTGTTCCAATGACAGACTAGGTTGGCAAAAGCTTCCACTAACAACAGACTAGGTTGATTTTCCATCTTCAAGTTTAGAAAGTTCTTTCAAAAATTTCCACACAGTTGATCTTTTGTTCCTTTGATTTGTAGTGCAAGCTTGGCTTGACTGGATACTTAAATTACCCTCAGAATTCTCATTTTCCAAGGTATTATTCTCTTCAATTGAGACACTATCATCCGACGACGATGAAGAAAGAATCATACCTGCTACCAATCAAGAGAATATACAAGATTCAGGTCCTGTTAGATTCAGGTCATTTTTCAGTGACAAAATACTTTGTGGAATGAGGGGAATAATTACATCCTATCAGCAACTATGGACCGATCATCACTGCCCATACAGTCCTAAGCAATTATGTATTTATCAACCACATCTACTATAAGGGAATCTTCCCAATACAATCCTGGGCTGAATCAAGATGACTATGCTACCACTCTGAAACTTCCAATTAGGCTGCTAAAAAAAATCAAAACTGGCAGAGTGCGCTAAGCTTCCTTTAACTGTCACAAAAAAAGGTGCAGCAGTGGGTAGCTCATGCAGTCTTCATAAACCCCAGAGTCCTTCCAGCTGATGTGTGTGTGTTGTGGCAGTATTAATTGAATTTGACATGCTTGAAGAAGAGAACGCTCGAGTACTGGTTACAGGGATTAATTCATAGCTTTTATCTTCTACTAGGTATGAACATGCTAACGCTGCTAAAGTAAATAGACAAGAGTTTGTGCAGGTGCACTAATTCTAAAGATCATCTTCCAAAAAAGAAAAAACAAACCGATCTTCTATCACTCAAATGCTCCAAATTGAGCACCAATCTCTACTAAAGAGAGTTCCGTTCAGAACACACAGAGTACTGCCAACTCCGAGAGCTATGTCTGTCATCCCAACTGAGACATTTACATTTTCGGTAGGGTAGAAGTTTGTGTCATTTACATTTTCTCCCCAAAAAGAAATTCTGAAGCAAGTGCAAATTTTAATTTTTTGTTGCTACTAATGGACAAGCTATTAAAAAAAATCAGCAACAAAGCAAATGTTAGGAAACCAGAGAGGTTTGCAGTAAGAGAGTTCCTATCATACTTTGGATTATAATTGATACGCTTAGAGTTGTCTGCCAAGATCTTAGGCTCTATAATAATCAATATCAGAGACTTAACAGTCCAAAAAATTAAGGACGAGAATTCTGTTAACTAGCTTTACTCTATGAGCACTCCATATAGCCTATGTTGTCACTGGAAAACTGTGGGTGTAGACAAAGACTTGGATTTTGCAGCAGATCAAAGAGTTGCCTTCCTATCAAAAGGAAGATTAAGATGCTCCAGTGGAAGTAAAAGACGTTGATTTTGCAGCAAGATAATCGCACAAATAGAAAGAATATGTGGCCTACATAGGATCATAAAATATATCCAATCTCACAGCAAGAATCATAAGAAACAGCAAAATGCCATAAAATTGAATTTGATTTCAAACTTAAACTAGTCAGGAAATGCAAAACAATGTAAATATAAACCAAAAAGGAAAAAGAAAATTATGTCAATCTTCACATTTACATCAGTAACACATTACAATAACAATGCACGTACCTTACACTTGATTAGAGGTATACAAATAACTGCCTTAACACCCCTTTCAAATCCTCAGGTTAATTCCATAATAATGTTAAGCATGCCCATCATCAGTTTGAAAGGCACAGATGCTGAGGTTGTGGGTGAATTCCCTTGCAGAGGGAAAGCAACTCCCAGTTAAGTTCTTTGAAAATATTTAAGAAATTTGAGGCTTCTTTCACCAAGACTGTGATGGCCTATTCATTCCAATTGTAGCTAGACTAGACCTAAGGCTTAATAATGATAAGATAAATGTGATTAAGACGAGGGCACAGAGATCATATAGAAAGTGAAAAATTAGATAATATATACTGTAGCAATAATATGAATCTGTATGCCCAAGGGCTCGCTTTCAAGGAGCTGTAAGCTTACTGAGACTTTCAGCTATGAAATGAAAGAATTAGGGGTGAGGTGAGATCTCGTACAATTAATTCTGTCCCAGGGAGAGTTTCCGTTTGAATTCAGATATGGGTAAAGATTGGAATTCAGATACATGATTGGAAACATGTAAAAATTAACAGATGATGATTATTGAAGAACCCTCCTAATCCATAGAAGAAACCACAATTTTTAATTTCTAAGGTTTGAAAAATGAAGAATACCTTTTCGATCGAGGATCGTGAGACTATATCCAACGATATTCTGGTTGCTTTGTCAATTCACCATCATCGTCCGCCAGTTGCCGATCCCTTTGTGGGCGAGGATCTCCACTCTCGCTCAATCGTCTCTCTCTAACTGTTGCCCGTCTTTTTGTTCGAAGTCGTGAATTCACGGTGGCGTTATTTTCGTCAGTTTGGATAAAACCATTGGATATCCGGGTTAAAACCCAAAATTATCCATTTTGTTATTGGTTCTTAGCGGATATTATTCATTAACACCCATTAAATTATGAGGTGGTCTCCGTCTTACGGATCCTTTAGGAATTCGCGGGTTAATAATTAAATATGTTATTAAAATTCACAATCATGAGTTTGGCGTGCTGGACGGAAGTAATTTTTAAGGATTTGGTCGACTGGAGGTTGTGGGTTCAAGACCCCTTAACAACATAATTTGGTTTTATTTCATTTTTAATGAGAATTATAAATTTACGGTTCATAATAAATTAATAATACGTTATAAAAACTCATAAAAATCAATATGGTGAGATGGTTTACATGAATTTTATAAGTTGTTGGAATGAGCATGTTTGATCTAAGGTTCAAAACCTCTTAGAATTGTTTTTAAGTTTTATTAGAAGGGATATGTCATTTTGACATTGTTTATATTTACGATCAATCGTAGTGTTATTTTTACTTGGCGTGTGTCACTTTTGGATAATTGTTGCCTGCGATTAAGTTTTACTTAGTTACTTTAAATCGAGTGTCACTTTTAAACATAGAATGTGTCGTTTTTAAGTTTTACGTGTGTCACTTTTGGTAAAAAAATCACTTTTCATCTTTAAATTTTTATTCATAAGTGTCACGTTTAGTATGTCACTTTTATGTATTAATTGTGTCACTTTTAGGCATTAGGTGTGTCACTTTTTGTAAAACAACTCATTTTTATAATTATACAATTTGTATCAATAAGAGTGTCACTTTTAGGAAGTGTGTTACTTTTAGGACTAAAGTGTGTCAGCCTAGTGATTTTAACGAGCAATAATCAATTGAGCACTTGAAATATATCTTCTCATTCATAGAAATGTATATAATCCCAAGTGTCAATCGTTAAAAACACAAACCATAACTTTTTGAGGTAAAGTATATGTTTCTTACTCAAACTTACAAAATTTCTTGAAAATATATCTAAAATAATCGAGCATTAGAGTCTTGGAACCAAATTACTTGGCTTGATGGGAATCGAAAAATCGTAGTCTTTTTTTGCCTTTTCAATACTTCCCTTAATTATTTTGGTCTTTCCTTCGTGGAGAGGGAGCGAATCTGGCGTGTAGAAGATGAACTTGAAGCTTGAGATGATTCATTTTGGTCCGGTAAATTATTTAAGGATGAGTGTCACTTTTTAGTATTAAGAGTGTCACTTTTTAGTATTAAATGTGTCACTTTTTGTATTAAGAGTGTCACTTTTTAGTATTAAGAATGTCACTTTTTAGTATTAAATGTGTCACTTTTTAGTATTAATAGTGTCACTTTGTATTTTAATAAAAATTATAATAAATTTTCATTTATAGTGTCACTTTTAACATTAAAATGTGTCACTTTTTGTGTTTTAATAGGGGTGAGCGGGCAGTCATGCCCATCAGCTTGGTTAAAAAGTCGGTGCAGCCCGTGGGCAGTTCCCATGGAGCACTACATAATCTTGGGCTTTAGATGAGTCAAATGCCCAGTGGTCTCGGGCTCTAAACTACTCACAGTTATGCTGAGCCAGGCGTCCTCTTCTATGATAACTTTTTAAATTTATTTAATTATAGATCTTTGATCAAATCCTATATATTTAATTTATGTGTATTATACTATTACTATATTTAATTATTTATATATTATAAGTTATAAATTATAATCTATAAATATAGTAATAGTATAATACACTTCAACTAATAAAGCTATTGCTAAAAATAAAAACCTAAAAGTCAAACCCTATTATTTTAATAATTAATTACTCAATCATCTATACATCTATTGATATTCTATTCTCAATCTCATCACATGCAAGATTAAAATTTGACATCGGTAATGTCGAGTTATATGAATCCGTTTACTACATACTGAATTTATATTTTAACTTAGTTGCTTCTCTTCCTTTTCTTCCACTTCAACTGTGTTTTATTTCAAATTTGCAAGTATAATAGTTTGAAAAAAAAAAGTTCATGGCAATGAATTAATGGGCTAAAAGCTGAGACCCAAAGTTTGAATGAGAAAACAAGAAAAATTATTTAAAAACATAAACAAATGGTGGCAGGTCTGCCGTCTGGCTTGAAGCGTCCACTAATGCCCGGGCCGATCAATAATCCTGGGCTTTTAAATCTAATGCCCGTTACTTGATGGGCCCATACTGGGCATTGCCAATGCCCGCGGGCTTAGGGCCCGTGCACACCCCTAGTTTTTAATGTGTCACTTTTGGTTTTAAATGTGTCATTTAGCATTTCGTCAAAGTCCGTTAGGATCTGTCAAGTATCTCAAGGCAATTGATGCTAACGGATGGCTAACGAAGCTAACAAACATTGAAAGTGGGGGCACTGAAACAAATAAAAGAACATTTCAATAATAAGAATTAAAACAAAATTTTCTAACTATGAAGTTTTGAACCACTGACCAGTCCCTAAACCTTTGAGATGGCGCCTCCAACCAACTTTACTAACAACTTGTTTTGTTTTTTATTAACAGATTTAATTATTAACCCGTAAATAGAGGAAATGAGCATTAAAACATAATGTTGAAATTGGGAGGGTGTCGAACCGTAGACCTCCTTCGGTTGAACCTCTAAGTTCCGCTTATCACCAACTCAACTAACTTGTTTTTATGATTATTATTAACAGATTTTGTTATTAACCCCCGAATTTGTAAATGGGGCTCCGTCTTACGGATTTAGGATCCGTAAGACGGTCCTATACAAGTCTTTGCCTTAAATTATTAGGTGTTAAATGGATAAGCCCAATAAGTCACTTTTAAATGGGTATGTTGGATAATCCATTGGGTTGGTTAATAATTTGCCACCCCTAGTACCAGGTATGACCACTCTCCTTGGCTTTTGACTTTGGCAGGTATAAATGATAGTGCAAATCAGTATAACACGATTATAAAACATGATTGTAGACATAAATATTACATTAAGATTAATATGATACGACATGATACAAAAGTCACGAAATTATTAAAATATTTAAAATAATAGTTATTGTTATATTTTTGATTAAATTAGATATATAACATGTAAACACGATAATGAGACACAAACATAACACGATAGCACGGATTAGGGATTACCACATATTTATTTTATACTTAGAGCATCCATAATGATTGCACCCTAAAACACCATTTATATACCCCTTAACCTTTTTAGAGACCCTTTAAAAAAGTTTCAATTTTAATGAATACCCTTTGAATTGGTGACATCTTAACTAATAAACCCAACTACCAGTATATTTCTATTTTTTTTTAATTTTCCTTCCGCAATTGAAATAAAATACTTATCCTTTTAAATTTTATATTTTATGAAAAAATATATTATACGTTTTGATTATATCGATTATTTTTATTTAAATAAAGTCTTGTCACGTTTTTTTAATATTATCAATATACCCACAATTTTAAGTTATAAATAATAAAAAAGAAAAATGATAGTGCAAAAAATACACTAAATTACTTGAAAAAGAAAATGGAAAAATGGGAAAGCATACCATTATCAAAGTGATGATGTGAGTTGCGTTGTTTATTTAATTCATAGGCTCTCCACTCTAACACATCAAAATTTTGGCCAAAAACTGTATGCTCTAATCAAACAAAAAAAAAATCCATTTTTGCCGCCTTCTTTAAATTTTGGAACAATTTTTTTGAAAGGAAACGAATACTAGGAAGAAGGCCAACGGAGAAGGGGATAGGTGGGGAAAGAGAAGAAAGAGATTAATAGAGGTGGGCTAATACTCACCCAATAAGTTGGGGGAGAGTTAGCTTTTTTAGGGATATGATGATTGATAGGGTATCCATTGTGGGGTTTAAGTGTGGTAAAAAACCATAAAAAGGGTTTTAGAGTGTTAGTAAAGGTAACCACTGTAGATACTTTTAGAACGTCAAAGACAACCGACTCACGAATCACAATTAGGGTGGGCTAGTCACACCCCGGTCTTGCTCTATACACCAAACTTCTTTTTAAAAAAAACGCTTAAATTGCAATTTGATCATCGTACTTTCACGAATTATTCGTTAAACTCACTCTACTATTATTTTTCTCAATTTAATCACTATACTTGACATTTGGTGATAATTAAAGGGGTATACTTAATACAGCACCTATAAAATACTTAACACAACACTTTTTGTTGTAAAAATACTATATTACCCTTAACAAAAAAAAATTAGACATTGGGATTGGTTTGGGAGCAGTCCTAAACCCAAAAACAAAAACAAATTTTTTTTAGGTATTGGGACTGGTTTGACAGCAGTCCCAAACCAAAAAAAAAATAAAAAATTAGACATTAGGACTGGTTTGGCAGCAGTCCCAACAAAAAATTTTTTTTTGGGCATTAGGACTGGTTTCGGAGCAGTCCAAATTTTTTTTTTTTTTTGGACTTTTGGACTGGTTTCAGAGCAGTCCCAAACAAAGAAAAAAAATTAATTTTTTTTTTTCATTTACTCATAAAATGGCAAAGGGCAATTTGGTCTACTTTTTAAAAAAAGTGCTGTATTAAGTATTTTATAGGTGTTGTATTAAGTATCCATGTAATTAAATCATCCAAAAACATTTCTGCTAGTTATGTTGGATGAAAATACTTAAAAAGACATAAATGCGCCTATGTCTTTGGTTAAATTAATAAGGTCACTATAACTTATCAAATTAAGAAAAAACAAATTATTAAGCTCACATATTTGTAAAATGAATACTAAGTTATTAATGGAGTTAATTTGACGAAATTTTATCTATTTTTGTTCATTTCTATTGCTAATTGGACTTATTATAATTCTTTTTTCAAAATATATACAAAACAAAGAAATATTAAAAAAACATTATCAATAAAATGTAGGCAAATAAAAAACCCACTTTATGTAAAAAATAATTGAGTTCTCAAGGTTAAAAAAATAAAATAAATAGTTATAATATTTCTCTAAAAGTTATAAAAATTAAACTATGAATTATCAAACTATAGAAAACAGACTACTAACCCCACAGAGTTGTAAAATAAATATAATTTATTAATAAAGTTAATTTGTCTAAATTTGTTGAACTTCAATGATGCATTCGGCCAACCATGTTGAACAATGATGCCATATGTCTTAAGAGCTATTTAGTCATTTTTTAGAATGACATTTTCGTAATTATTTTTAAGTGGGTGTATAGTGTATATTTGAGGGTGTGAATAGCCTCACTATATACCTCGAATCCTTGTGTGCTTGACTTGCGCACTATGCTCCCATTTCTCCCTTTTCCCTTGCATGATATGTTTGTTATGAGGATCTTGAGGTGTGTGTGTAGTAGGCTACCTAGAGGCCAATACCCTAGTAGTATATGTTGCGTATTCGTTAGCTTGTTAGGGATACAAGTCGTAACTCGACGTAGGTCGAAACTCGACTCGGTCGAGATTTTGTTTGCGTAGTTCGCGTTCGTGACATTCGTTATGCCCTAGGTCTTTACTTGATTGTCATGTGTATCCTTATATATGTTAGACTTCAAGTTAGAGGTGCTCTTTAAGTCTATTGATGTTGTTGATGCTTTGAGGATATCATTTGTCTTTATCGCGTTGCACGTATTTGAGTCGTGTCCGCATCTTGTATTTTGGAGACTCGATTCTCCTTATGATTGTTCAACTTCTTAGAAGTATATATTCAAGCCTATTCATTAGCCGTTTCACTTGCTTTAAGTCTCATGTTCTTGCTCGTTCAATCATCACTTCATTCGTCGCTTCGATCGCGAGTTGTTGTGCTTTACTCCGGTTTCATTTCGGGTTGTTTCGGGTGTGGTTTAGGAGAGTTCTAGACTTGGTTTGAGTGGGGTTTCAACCCTATTTACTTTGGTTATGTGTTGGGGGGTCATTTTGGCTTAATTCATAGACCTTTTACCCAAAAATCTGCAATGCAGTCGCATTGCATTGTTGGATGCCCTCGCATGTGATGCTGGAAGTTTCAGGAGTGTAGAGAATCAAGGGATAGGACCGCATCCCTTCTTAGATGCGAGTGCATCTCTGTCGAGACAGATTTGCCCTGTTTCGATCTTTGGACTACAATGTCTATCCTACCCTTATTAAAACTCACCCTAATCACTCCCTAAAGCTCCCTAATCAGTCCTTAAGATATCCTAACATGTTTAGTTAGTTTGTTGATGATTATTGGGTTTGGATTAGTTGTTGATTAAGCCTAAACACTCTCTAATTGGCCTATCAAATTTTCCCTTGTACCCCTCTTTAGTTGGAGAGTATATCCTCCCCAAATCAGTTGAGACCTCTCATTTCCTCTCCATATTGAAACCCCAAACCGTGCCTTAGGAGAGAGAGAGGGAGTCTTGTGTGGGTGATTGAAGGGGAGACTAGTGTGTGTTCTTCCAATCTACAGAGATTCAATCATTTGCTCGTCGATTCGACTCTGGATTATCGAAGCCCTCGACAAGGGGGTCATTTCCATTCGATTAATCTTCATTTTAGTTTCGGTTTGTGGCTTCAGGAGGTAAGCTACTATACCCCCCCTTCCCTTCTTTGCACGTCCAATAGGATTATCAGTATGTTCATCCTTCGAATCTATGATTATAGTCAAGATTGACATGCTTTACTTAGGAATTTTGTGATATGTATGTGATACATGGGTTATGCGAATTATTTTTGAAGTATTGTTGGATTTTATTGTGTTTAGGACTTAGAAATTAAGCCCAGATGAATTGTCATTTTGATATAGTGTTGATTCGTGCGTTAATTCCGAAAGTATTGAAACATGGAATTTATGAACTAGAGATTTAAAACTCAACGGAGTCGTCATAGGCTCAATAACATGCTAATGAACTTCAGATTGAAATCCTAGGATGTTCGGGTCTCGTTTAGTTATGATTGTGAGGACCCCAGGCATTCCGAATTGTGTCCAATTGTGACACCAATGTTTTAGAGACTTAATGATGATTATTATATGAAGCTTTACTAAATTAGAAAGTCGTATTAGTGAACTACTTGGAGTTCGGAATTTGGATAATGGGTTAGCGACTCAAGAGAATTGGTTTAGAGTGTGCTCGCTACAGCATATAACATTATGGACCATTCAATGATCTTGGATAACGATGGGAGTAAACGATGGATGGATTTCCATCCTATGAGAATTAGGCCGAGTGCACGTGAAGGCACTTGTGAGGTTGTGACTACGGTGTAGTCTTTAAGCGCTTTGAGCATGGTTTTGAGGACATCAATTATATACGACGAGTTTGGGCTATGTCTTAGAGTCCGATGTTGATTTGTGGGGACTAAGTATTAAGTCTCAATTTGTAGGAGTTATTAGACTAACATAGTAGTCTTGGATTGATTGTGATTTGAGAATCATTGTAGACTTCACGATGTGATAGTGAATAAGCTTATATGTTATTCTTGTTTGGGTTTGTGACTTGGGGATCATGAGAACTCCAATGTATGATTTCTTCGACCAAGCGTATAGTTAGCCGAGCATGATAAATATGTACAATTATGTGCATCGAGATTTAGGTTTGGTTGAGCATTATGATCTACTTGATTTGGATGAGTTCGCTCTTATCGGACTTAACCCCTATTTGTTTAGGCAAGTAATATCTACTTATGTACTTTGTTTAACTCCAGTTGGCGTCTTTGTTGTTGAGTCGGCAATGGGAAGACTCATAGCTTTTGGGTAAGCAATCGCCATGAGTCGTCGCATTGGTTCCTGTTTCTCCTCATTATTTGGCCGATAGTGGGATGTGGTCCTCGTATTAGCGCCACATAGTCTGATAGCGAGCTCCCATTTCTTCATCTTAGGCCGAATGGAAGGCAACATATACCCATTACGGAAAACAGATGAGATTGGATTACTTGTTAGGAAAACCAGTGAGAAGATATTGGTCATAATATTGGTTTGGTTGTTGGGCCGAGCACGAGATCCGGTTCGGTTGCGGATCGACATGTGTGCAACATCAGCGACATAGACAGACAAATAGTCATATATATATATATGCTTGAGCATTATGTCATGCCATGTAGTTGCATGTAGTATCTTACTAAGTCTTTATAACTCATCCCAAGCCTTTGTTTTCCTTAATGTGTGTAGTGAGCTCGTTAGTACGTGTTGCGGCAGCAGGTTCGCAGTTGATAGCATGTGGTCTTCTGGCAGTAGTTTGGAGTTATATTTATATTTTGTATTTATTATTCCTGTGAGACTCGAGTGTAAAGTTATGTAAACTTTACTTGGGTAGATTGTGTTAGTATTGTTGTTGTTGTATTATTTTGGAACCGACTAGTATGGTCGAGCTATTGTATTTATTTAGTAGTTTATTTTCATTGTTCTCTCGAGCATGCCTTAGCTCGTGGTTTCTAGTGTAGTTATTGTTGTTATTATCTCTGGCATATTTAGCCGTCGAGATTGTGGTTTAGTTATTGAGTAATGGACTCTTATTCTTTTAGTTGGTTTCCCTTCGACATGTTTTAGTTGTCGAGTGGTTGCTATACATGTTGGGATCTTGTAGTTTCGTCGGCATTAGGTTTGTTGCCCGTGCGTAATGTTGCGTCACGTACATCGTAGATTTGTCGAGAGATAATCGTCTCTCAGCCTTGCATTACGTTGTTTGGGATTGAAGTCTTGGGTTCCACTATATCTTATGCTTCCATAGGTTTTGGTTTTTGTTGTTCTGTATCATCGTTATGACTTTACTTTCAGTTTAGAGCTTGTTGGCTCGACTATTGACTCGCGTCATTGTGCTTAGCAGGTGCTTGTCTGTTTTATTAGGTTGTTTTCATGGCACGACCTTGGGAGTTCATATAGGAATTCGGGGCGGGTCGTGTGTGAGTGCCCCGTTTCAAACCGGTTCCGCGCCACTGAAAGGCGGGGGGTGGTTTCAAAACTTCGAGCGCGTGGAATACGTTCGGCCTCAATTTGTGGACTCAAAACATGTATCACAGAGTCGGCACCTCAATTTTATGTTCAAAAAGAGAAAAACCAAACATACCAGATTGTATGGATTTGGGGGCTAAGTTATGAGTTAGGAAGAGGTTAGTCACCCAACTTGCCATTTCGGTCTCACAATGAGTTTGTTAATATGTTTGCTTTATTTTATACACTTTGGCTCAAAACAATACATATATATATATATATATATATATATATATATATATATATATATATATATATATATATATATATATATAAAGGAAATAAAAAGAAATTACTTTACATTTATTAAAGAAAAGAAAACAAAATTACAACTGAAATAATACAACTTAGAGAATAATTACAACATTTTAATTATAAGCTATTTTAAGAATAAAATAGTTATGCTAGTAACAAACTTTATTTATTTTTTACACACATAAGCACGAAAGAAACTTATTAAATAATAAGAAACATAACTAGTTCTATATTTAAAGTATGTGCAGAAAGAAACTAATTAAACTGCAAGAGATTATAACTACTTTACATTAAAGTAAAAACAGAAACGAAACTAATTAAAATAAAAGAAAAATATAACTATTCATTTAAAGAAAAGACATAAAAGAAACTAATTAAACAAAAAGGAAATATTACTATCATTACATTTAAAGAAAAGACATCAAATAAATTAATTTAAACAGAAAGGAAATATAACTATCATTACATTTAAAGTAGGCAAAACCCCTTATTTGGCCACCCAACTTTTCAACTTGCAAGGCGGCCACCGAAAGTGTAAAACTTGCAATGAGGCCACTGTACATTAGTTAGGTTGCAAGCGAGCCCATTTTTTGGATGGACGTTAGATTCATTCATTAAATTATGTAAAATATCTATTTTGCCCCTAGCTATCACTCATTCTTTCTCTTCCGGTTCAAACTCCTTCCATCTTCCAAACATCTCCCTAAATCCGCCCAGCAGCCATCCCCCACTACCCACGAACACTGCCATCTCCCATCCACCACTCATAATCGACATATCTTCCCTCTTTCTCTCTTTCTTTCCAGCTTTTATTTCATCGCTGTTGTCATCGCCATCACCCACCATCTCCATATCGCTGAATCCAACCAAATTGCCCGACATCTCCATCTATATCTCTTTCCATAACACAGCGTCAGAATTCTAGTCCAATCGACTTCCCCCTATCAATTTTATCTCCTCCACTTTGCTTTTTTTCCCATCTCCACCCACAATTGTTCCAGCCTTCAGATCCGGCTTATCTTTCTCTCTATCACCCACAGATCCGACCAAACCCCTCATCTTCCCTCCATCATCGGCGAAGTGAGCCCCGATTTTCTTTCTCATCCCTGATTTCTCTTCTCAATTTCCAACAACAACAGATCTGGTCCATTCGTGCTTCCAACAAAGCGCCGACTTCTTTCTTCATCTCCACTAGTTTGGTTACCTCTAGCACCAACCACCACTCTCATTTGCCATCTCCAGCCTAGCAGAGCTGACAAAGCTTTGCCCCTGCTCCATCTCCACTGACGAGGATAAGTCTTTGGCCCTTGCTCCAACGCCGCCTGCTAGGAAGAAGGCCGACAGCAATAAAGAAGGAGATGGTGAAGCCAGAACGAACTGGGGAGAGAGACTAAGAGGGGTTTGCTTTGTCGAAGATGGCGCAGGAGCTCAAAATTGCAGGAGGCCGGTGATGGGGTTGTTGTACTAGATCTAGGGAAGGCAAAAATGGAGGCCGGCGGACTGCTTTATGCCGGACTCGAAGCTGGATCCGGTGAGGAGAAAGCTGGGGTTGGAAAAATCGAAGAGCTCCTGTTTCTAAAAATCTCTATTATTGATATATAACCATTTTTTTTAATTTCCACCCTTTTGTTTCTAATTTCACCTAAAGGTTTAGTAGTTACAAGGGCAAAATAGGTAATGACATAATTTAGCAACCGTCCGAAAAATGGGCTCACTTGCATCTTAACTAATGTACAGTGGTCTCATTGCAAGCTTTACACTTTCGGTGGCCGCCTTGCAAGTTTTTGAAAAGTTGGGTGGCCAAATGGAGGGTTTTGCCTTTAAAGTAAGAACAAAAAAGAAACTAATTTAAACGGAAGAAAATATAAATATTATTACATTAAAGTAAAAACAGGAAAGTAAACTAATTACACTGTAAGAAAATATATCTATTTCTATATTAATGTAAAGACATAAAATAAACTAATTTATGAATAAAAACATATAACTACTTCTATATTAAAGTAAAGACAGAAATGAAACTTACTTAGATATCTATATTTAAGTTATACGTTATAATAAATAACCACGATGACAGAACTTATCTTTTGAAATGTAAGTGTATGAACTCGGTATGCTTGGGCTTAAGCCCACTAGGCAATCTACATGTGCTTCATCTGTCATTCCGGAGAGGGAGTCTTGTTTGTTGTTGTTGTATGCTTTTTGTTGTTGGAATTCGAGCAGCGTGGCTGCTTGTTTTTGTTGTTTTTCGCCTCGGGATCCGGGCGGCACAACTGCTTGCTTTTGCTTGATGTATCCTGATTGTTGCGTCTGAAATCGGACAGAGCAACTGCTTGTTTTTGCTTGATTTTTCGTCTGGAATCGGACAAAACAACTGCTTGTTTTCGATTTTTTGAACCGGTGAAATATGGCAGAAACCTAATTGTGTAACTAGGTTTAACTTTGGCCGGAGAGTAAGTGTTTGGGGGAGGTTTCGACAGCCTAACGATACTTTGGGATCGATCGAAAAATAACAGCGTAACTGTAAATTTCTATCTCAATTCTTCTCCCACTTTTTTCTGCCGTTATGCACTATCGAAGCCTGCTATTTATAAGCGGATGAAGACAAGCTTTAACAGCGAAGGAAACCCGATATTTATCTTTGTGCTTTAATGTGCTGTACCCTGCACCTAAGGATTTGTACCAAATAAGGAAAGGAGCAGTAACCTTAACAAAATTAGGCGCATCCTACAACATAAATGGGAGCAGCACCCATTATTGTTGTAGGCTGCTCCCATTTTGTTTCGTATCTCATTTTAACACTTTCCCCCCTGTTGTTTATCTCTTGTCATTTCTTCCGTCTTTTGACACTTTGAACCCCTGAAAGTTAACGAAAACTTAACAGAAACTCAACATTTGTTAGTTCATTTAATAAAATTATAAATTATATTTTTTAATACATATATAAATTAGGTGTACGAATTTGGGGTGTCTACATCGTGACACCCACCCTTAGAAATTTTCGTCAATGCCGTTAGGATCAAAGTGTATCACCACTTACCTAAGTACTCAATTTTCGTCTGCCAGTGGTCCCTAGCCCTGACTCCGTTAATAAATTACCGTTATGTGATCATGTGCTACCCACGTGCATCAAAAAAGGGTAATTTGATAACTTATAAACTTAAAGGACGATCCCGAAAGTTTGAAAAGTATAAGGGCCCATGTTGAAACTTTACCCTTCTTTTTTCCCAACCCAGGAAGAAAAACAGGGATCGGAGAGAGCACGTGCAATCATCCTTCAATTGTCAAAGGGAAAAGCTCAAAAATCAAAATGATAAGAAAGATATTTTCGCATACCCTTCACGAAAATCCCACAACTCCTACTCTTTCTCTCTTTCCCCTATATTTCCCACTTCAAAAACCTTTCTAAGCCTCCACGAGGTTTCTAATTTCAAGGCTTCTAATCCATGGAAGCTCTCAGAACAGAACAAGAAAGTTCCACAACAATACCACGCAGCCTACCATCTATCACAAAAACTACCGCTTGACCCTCACCCTTACCCTCACCGAAGTCATAGACCTGAACAACTACTCAAAGTCAGATCTATAGGCTGGGTAGAATGTTCAAGGTACCAGATGGATCATATCCCACACTACCAGTCCTCGCCGTCTAGACCTAGCAGAGGGAGTTTGTGTTGTAACAAATGCTTGCAATTTGATGATTACGTGATTCCCGTGATTGGTAGACTTGAGAGAGCAGAGAGTGTACCCGGAAGTCCATTGCAGCCCCAGAGCCCCACATCACAGCTATGGATAAATTTAATACCCATTCCCTAATTTCTCAATATTGAGATTCTCTAAATACCCAGCTCCACGATTTTCCCAAAAAAAACGAAATAGGAATTCCTTGTAAAAAAAGATACAGGAATTTCAATAAGAGTTTTCTCTCTCTCTTCTCCCCCAGTCATGCTGTCTTCCTCCGGCTCCACACCTAGCCTCGTCATCTCTTTCCATGGCCACCATAGCCACCATCTCCTGCCAAAACCCCCTTCAACAGAGTTGGTAAAGCTCCGCCTTCTCCAAACAAGCTCGCTCCAAATCGATCTTCATCGCCATCATGCACCATGTCAGTTCGGCCTCCTTCCTATCATCTATCCACACCCATCATAATCGTCGAGGCTGGAGGCACGATGGAGAGAGAAAGTGGAAGATGTGGTGGTGGTGGAGTGGAGATGGGAGAGGGTTGTGGATGGGAGGAGGGCGGTTGTGATGATGATGCTGTTGTCGCTGCCATTTTTTGAGAGAGAATGAACAGACGAGAGAAATGGCTACCATTTTTTGAAACAATTTGTTAATGGCTCACTCAGACAGGAGAAATGACGGAGAGCCTGACTTGGGAATAAAAAGGGTAAGATTTCAACATGAGCCCTTATATTTTTCAAACTTTCAGGATCGTCCTTCAAGTTTATAAGTTATCAAATGACACTCTCTTTGGTGCACGTGGGTAGTACATGATCACATAACGGTAATTTATTAACGGAGTTAGGGCTAGGGACCACCGGCAGATGAAAATTGAGTACTTAGGTTAGAGGTGATACACTTTGAAGATCAGGGACCTTCTGTGTGAAAGGCCAAAGTTCAGGGACTAATGGTGCATTTAGCCCTAAATTAGAGATACGAATTTAGGGTGTCTACATTGTGACACCCACCCTTAGAAATTTTCGTCAATGCCGTTAGGATCAAGTTTGTTAATTCATCATGTCCAAATGTGCTTAAGTTTCAAAGGTCATTTTTATAAAATATAGGTAGGGTAATCTTCTTCCTAACCAGAAAAATATTTGGGTGGTGCTATTTGCACATCCCAATCATCTAAATAAACCTTTTCCCCACATTTTTTTTACAAAAATACCCCTAATTGTAAAAACACTTTTATCCCATGTTATACTCCCTGCTTTCTTCCCTTACATCCCTTTGTCACTACCTTCTTCTATGTTTTCCCCATCACTTTCTCTCATATATCTTTGTTCTTCACGATTGTGGTGTGTTTGCCTTGTATTAAGGAGGAGAATTCATATTCCTCTCACCGCCCCTCTGTTTTTCCTCACCCTCTCTCTATCTTTTTTTTAATGGTGTTTGGCTATGGTTTGACCAAACAACACTCTGTTCGGTCAGTCGTAGTCGAACACCATAAAAAGAGACATTTCTCTCGGGTTTGAGAACAGAGTGGCGGAAGGAGGTCAAGAAAGAATAAAAAATAGGGAGGGAGGTAGTGATTGAGGGACTATAAGGGAAAGAAAAAAATAGGGAAAAATGAAGGAAGAGAGAGAGAGTGACGGTAGGAGTATTAAAAAGAGGAAGAAAAAAATATGGAGAAAGGGAGGGAGGAAAGAAAAAAGGGAGGCAGAGGGAAGATCATGTATTGAGAAAGGTGTGGTCCCACTGAGGCTCGGAAATAGGCTAGGGGGTGAATAGCCTATTTACCAATTTCATATTAAATTGTTTTTACTTTAAAATAAATTTGTTCACTTTTCATATATAATCAAAGTAACCAACTGTTAAATTAGTTGGGGCAGCGGAATGGTTGGAAATTCTATATCACAACGCTGCTTGTAAGAAAAAGCAAGGTTGTACCAACACACTTTGTGAGTAGATGCAATTTGTGGCTTTAACAAAGGTTGCCGAAAGATTCGTGAGTGAAATAGTGAACAAGCTTGAGCTAGCTGATGCAAATACATTATGTTCAGCAAAGACTACTATTTAATTAGTAGACTTTGATAATTGACACATCAACTAAGCAAGCAAGTTATTTGACAAAATTGTAAAATACTTCATTGTTTCAAAAATGATATAATATATAAAATGCATCAGTATATTTTTTTTCAAGTTATTGTGTAAAGTTTAGACCCAACAAAGTTTTCTATTGATTTTGCAAACTTGATAAAAATACAATAATTTCACAAAAGCAATACCACAACAGTTAAGTAAGAAGACGCATATTTGAAGCGGTTCACACTATAAATAGTGCTACATCTACTACCAAGGTGGTCAACATTGGATTCCAAAATGTGCACTATTTTCTTCATAAGTTACAAGCATAAAGCCTACACAATAGTCAAGTTTTCACAAATGAAAACTTGAGTACAAAAACAAACTTGAAGACTAATGGATCGTGTACAAAAACTATTTTGGTCGAGTGTTTATAAGAGAATAAGAAACTGTAAATAAGAACATTATTCTTCTCTTGTGTGTGTGCAATTAATGAGGCTTTCAAATAATAAGAGTTTGGAAAGCCACTCATCGATTTCTTACGATAGCTGTAGATGAATATGATCAAACTCATAACAAAGAATACAATAAAGTGTAATCTTGTTTGTTATTGAGTAAGATCGATGTTGGTGCTCTAGCTCTTCAAAGGAATCTGTCTCTCTTTGTATATAGCATTTTGGTCGTCAGTCTTCTCCACAATTCTCTTGAAGTTTTCAAGGCTTTATATAATAAGTATTCAAATTGTAACAATTGGATTTTAGTCTTTGTGGATACAGCTGAAGGCAACAGTGCATTAAATGCATAGAGTTGTTTTGAGCCTTTATTTTGAATTGGTTTGAAGAAGGCTCCAAAACTATGTACTTATTTTTTGGTAACTTGTGCAACCAATAAAAGTATGAGCTACAAAAGGTAATGTAAGACAATATATGAAAAAGTAAGTTTGCTTTATAAAAGAAAGAAACAAGGAAAGATAAAACTCCCTTTAAGTGACGCGCGTAAAATTGATTTTGAATTCAAAACTTATGTCACATTTTCCACTTCTCTTTAAAGCAAGTGTCCTAACATCAGTTGGTTGCTTAAGAAAACTTAAGACATTTCAACTGATCAAAGCAAACATAGTTCCTTCAACTTACCAAAGCAAATATCAGCTTCTTGAACTTACCAAAGTAAACATTAACTTCTTGAACTTATCAAAGTAAACATCAACTTCTTGAACTTACCAAAGTAAACATCAACTCCTTTATTTTGCTAAAGCAAACATCAACTCTTTCACCTACCAAAACTATTGTAAAGTTTAAATAAAGTTGTTTTGTGTATCACGTAGTTTATTAACAAATAAGTTTATAGGTAATTTTCTAAAATTTAAGTAATGATTACAAGTAAATATAATATATTTAAAAAAATATTTACAAAATAGTTTTAAATAATTAATCAAGTTAATATTCACAACAAAAAGGTATGGGTAAAATAGGAAAATTAGGGGGTATGTTAAGGTTTTTGAAAGATTATAAGGGATGGGGGCGGGGGAGCGTATTATGTAATGGGGTGTGTTTTGAGCAAGGGGGCGCAAATAGCACCCCTCAAAATGTTTAGGATTTCCATATTCTTTTCCTAACATTCATAACCTGAAAAATGTTTAGGATTCCAACTTTTCGTGATAGTGCATTTGAATGAAGAAAGTATAAGATTAGGTCGTGGAAATTAAACACTTTGAGCTTGTTTGGTAGTTGGATAAGGATAAATAGTATTATTAATCATAGTTTTATTAATGTCCTTGCTATTAATTCTCACTTATATATCGAGGTTAGTTTTGAGATTACAAATGTTAATCTTAATTTTTTTTAGTGAGAGTGCTAATAATAACATCCTCCCCCTTGGTATTAATAGTAAGAGGATAATGATTTTATTCGGATAATTCATGCTATTAGTCCCGACCATCTATTACGTACTAAATATCAAACAACTCGGCTTATTAATCTTATCTAACCTTAATTCTGGCTACCAAATGATATCTTTGTTCCTAAACAAAGAATCTTGTTTGACCTAGCAAATGAATTAAGAAGATTGAGTGATTTTATTAAAAAAATCTATAGCCCCTTTGTTTTTAAACAATAATCTTGTTTGATTCAACACAAAGATTAAAAATAAAATTAATTAACTCTATTATAAAATATTATTCCATTTGTTTATTAACAAGATTGCGTTCACATTTTCATCCTTAAGGATGTCTCTTTTATACTATTACCCTTCATTAGATTTCTATTTTATGTGATGTGTCCCACTCCCACATGTGCATGCTTGAAAAGCACAAAACATTTTAAAAATCGTATAGAGTCAATTTGTTTGTTGAGTCAAATATGACTCTTTAATAGAAATCGAGGAGTTAGATAATGTGTATTTTCCAAAAAATAATTACGTGGGAGTATGGTCCATCAATTAAAGTAGGAATCAAAGTATATCGTGCAATGAAACGGGATCGCTTTATGCCTACCAATTTTACTCTCGCTAGTGTTCTCAGTGCCTGTGGTGGAGTAAGAGATTCAATATGTGGTAGTGGTTGCCATGATTTGCTATTAAAATTGGTTTTGACAAGAACTTTTATGTGGGTAATGCATTGTTAGGCATGTATGCCAAGTGTGGACACATTGGGGATGTGGTTAAGGCTTTCGAGGATTTACCTGAAGCTAATGAGGTTTCTTTCACTGTAATGATGGGGGTTTTAGCTGAGACTGATCGTCTTGAGGAGGCCTCTTACATGTTTAGATTGATGCACAGAAATAGAAATCATATTGATTCTGTTTCATTGTCTAGTGTTCTTGGTGAGTGTGCTAGAGTTGGGAGTGGAGAACTGATTGATGGGTTGCCTCGCAATGTGCACGACCAACTCATACATGGCCTCATGATTAAACTTGGATATGAAAGTGATCTTCAATTGGGTAATTCGTTGTTAGATGTGTATGCAAAAGATGGGGATATGGAGAGTGCTGAAATAATTTTTGATAAGATGCCGATTTATAGTGTGGTGTCATGGAATATTAATATTATGATAGGTGGATATGGCCATGTATACCAAGCTTAGAAAGCTATAGAGTGTATGCAGAAGATGTAAAGTTATGGTTTCGAAGCAGATGATGTCACTTGCATCAATATCCTTGCAGCATGTATCAAGTCAGGTGATATTGAAACATGGCGTATTTGGATGACATGCCCTTGCTTGGGCTCTTGGAATGCACTACTCTCAGGATATTCACAAGCTGGGAATCACAAGGAAGAAGCAATAAAGCTCTTTAGAGAAATGCAGTTTCAGCGTGTCCCTGCTGATCGGACTACTTTGGCTATTATTCTCAGCTCATGTGCAGGGATGGAGCTTCTGGAGGATAGAAAACAAGTTCATGCTTATCCACTAAAAAGTGTGTTGGATGTAAATATATTTGTTGCTAGTGGACTAATTGGCATGTACTCAAAGTGCAATGAGATGGGGGTGGCAAAATGTATCTTTGACAGGATACCCCAACTGGATGTTGGCTGCTGGAACTCTATGATTGCAGGTTTATCACTCAATTCTCGTGACAGGGAAGCTTTTACATTGTTTAAGCAAATGCTGGGAAAAGGGATGTTTCCTAGTCATTTCTCTTATGCTACAGTATTGAGTGGTTGTGCCAACCTATCCTCTTCATCTCAGGGGAGGCAGGTTCATGCGCAGGTGGTGGAAAGATAAATTTGTGAATGACATCTTTGTTAGGAGTGCAGTAGTTGGTATGTATTCCAAATGTGGTGATGTTAAGGGGGCCAGGCAATTTTTCAATACAATGTCTTGGTTGGACTGTTTTGATATACTCAGTGTATAGCATTGTGTTGTGGGGGTCTGAGCCTAGGCAACCATAAGCCCTAGACAGATCAAGTTAGGCTTCGGCCAAGGATACTCAAGCTGTTCTTATATTAACTTGTTATTCTATATTTCAGTCTAACATTGTTTTGCAGATTAGAGCTTGGGTTTAATTAGTGTTGGTGACTGAATCTTTGGGTAATCTTGAAACACAGCTTGGTTAGCTTGTTTGAGAGTGCTCCTGTATTGTTTGGTCAGTAGTATAGAAACGCAACAGTGGTATCAGAGCTTGGTTTGTGTCGACAAACGGTGGAGCCGCTTTCAATCAAAGGTAGAAATCACGTGATTTTTGTGTATCGTGTTTCAAACTTAAACTTTTTACTTAGTTTCTTGTTGGTGAAACTTGTGTTTAAGTTTTAGTTGTTTGGCTTGATTACGTTTATATTGCTTCCATTGTGCATTGTTGTTTGATTAGTAGCATTCTGATTTAAAAAGGTTTTTTCCATAAAACTTTTTGGGTGATTTTTTCTTTGTCTTGGAAAATTGTGGTTTTTTAAAAATAAAAAAAATATAAAAATTTACTTTGTGTGATTTTGGTGATATTTTTTTAAAAAAATTGTTCTGTGTTGGTTTTTTCCAAAAATGGCAAACTCGTCATCGTCCTATAATTTGGTACCCTTTGATGGGAAAACAGATTTTTCTATTTGGCAACAGAAAATGAAGGGCATTTTGATAAAGGAAAAAGTCTTTAAAGCTATAACTTTAAAATTTTCTGAAAATGAAAAATCGGACGATAGGACTGAAATGGACGAGTCGGCTTATTATTCCATACTTTTGAACTTGAATGACTCAGTGATAAGGAAGGTTGGTAAACTTGGATCTGCTAAAGAACTTTGGGATAGGCTAGAAGAACTTTATTATGAAAAATCGTTACCTAGCAAATTATATCTCTTGGAACAGTTTTTTCGATTCAAACTAGACCTTGATAAAGACATGGATGATAATATCGATGTTTTCACTAAGTTAGTTCAAGACATTAAGCAAACCGAGGATAAAAACATTGATGATTACACTGATATTGTTCTTTTAAATGGTATTCCTGATTCTTATGATGATGTGAAATCTGCTATTAAGTATGGTAGGGATGATATCACACTTGATAAGGTGATTGTTGGGTTAAAAAGCAAAGAATTAGATTTAAAAGTAAATAGGGGTAAATCTCAAGCCGGTGAGGTTCATATGGTAAGAAGAAGACAACATGATAGGAACAATGGTCAAAATGGTGAAGAACAAAATCATGGTCAAAATCAGAATTATGGAAACAACAGGAGTAGAAGCCAAAGTAGGTCTAAGAATGGATCTAAGAAAAGACTCTGCTACAACTGCGGTGAATCTGGTCATTTTAAGAAGGATTGCACAAATCCTAAAAAGAAAAGTCAAAATCAGAATCATGATAATAAAAAAGATTGTAATTTAGCCTTGTGTGAAGATGGTGGTGATGTTTTTATGGTAACGGAGTCTTGTGAAACCAAAGTGAATTATGTGAACTCTATTTCTGCATATATGAATGAGTGGGTTATAGATTATGCGTGTGCGTTTCACATGACACCTTTTAAAAATGTTTTTCTTCATACAAAGATGTGGAAACTAGAACCTGCTTTCCTTGGCTAATGGTAAGAATTGTAAAATTGCTGGAATTGGCAATGTGTGCTTGAAATTTGATTCTGGGTATAATTTGACTTTGGAAAATGTTAGACACGTGCCTGATTTGTGTAATAATCTGATCTCGTGTGCATCATTGGAAGATGATGGGTTAGAGGGTAGATGGGGAAGAGGTGAGATGAAAATTCTAAAAGATAACTTGGTTATTTTCAAAGCTGGAAAACGGCGAAACCTGTATGTGTGATGTCGCCCCGTGTCTTTTATTGAGAATCATGCTAATGTTGTTAAGAGTGATAAAACAAATTTGATGAATAAAAGCCTTGGACATCATAGGTTTAGTTTTCCACCTCCTCCCTAGAGAAATACTCTATAAAAAATTCCTTGAGTTGATCCATGTGGATCTGTTTGTCCTTTGTTACCCACTCATGGTGGGAATAGGTTCTTTCTGTCTATCGTTGATGACTTCTCACGAAAAGTCTGGATAGTTTTATTGAAAGAGAAAACTGAAGTTTTTGAAAAATTTAGAACTTGGAAGATTTTGATTGAAAATCAAACCGGTATGAAAATTAAAAGGCTTAGGACGGATAGTGGGTTGGAGTTTTGCAACTGTGAGTTTGAGAGACTTTGCGCCGATAGTGGGATTGACCATAAAAATCTATCCTCAGTAGCCCTCATCGAATGAGGTTGCCAGTGCGTATGATTCGAGACTTTGCTAGGACGTGCAAGGGTCATGCTTGCCACGCCGTCTTTCCAAATGTTTTGGGGATGTTTTGGGAGAGGCGGTTGTGTGTGCCGCCTATGTCATTAATAGGTCTCCTATCCCGCCTAATGGGAGATGTCCCGAGGTCAGTGTTTTGGTGGAGAAGTTGTTTTTCAAAATTTTATAGTTTTCGGTTGTGCTGCTTATATTCATCGAGAGAACAACACTTTTGAACCGAGACCGGTTAGGTGTGTCTTCTTAGGGTACGCGGAGGGTGAGAAAGGTTATAAATTATGGTTAAAAGAGAAACCAGGTTTTGAAACAATCATTAGTAGATATATGATTCGTGTGGATTGTTGTTATTGCCTTGAAAATCCTCCACTTACTTTGTGTTGTTGTGGTGTCTCTCTTCTTCTTACTTTGTGTTAGAATGAGTTAGATTTAATGCTTACTTTGTGTTTGCTTTCTGGTGTTCTTGTTTCCTACTTTGTGTTGGAACAAGTTCCGTGTATAGGCTATGATGTACCCCACTTGTGTCCATGAGTTCAATGTGATTGACCCGGTACTTGTTCCAAGGTGGAGATTGTAAGTGATGGCTGGGCCTGTGTTTGGGCAGCCCACTTGGTGAAGCCCAAACCCAAAGCAACCCAAATAACCCCCGTGTTCACCCGCCCCTTTCCCTCTCCCGCTTTGATCGCAGCACTGTCTGCTGCTTGGTGTTTGCGGCTTGGTTCTATTTTTTCGAGATTCGCGTCTTTGACCCGTAAAATCCGCCCCCTTCCAATCCTTGTTCCAATCAGCTCGTTGATTGCTCCCATCTCAGATTCTTCGCGATTGATTGCCTTGTCTTCGCGGTTGATTGCAGTGGCTGTGCGCATATATATACTCCCTCTGTCCGCCCGCTTTGTTATGCAACAGACAAACGGTGATCTCTCTCTCTCTTGTGTGTTCTCTTTTGCTTCTTCTCTGCTTCTAAAAGTTGTGAGTAGTGAGGTAATCTGTGTAGGGAAACATTGTGATTTTGAGATCTGATTCGAGGGTTCTGTGAGAGGGGTAATTGGGGTTTCTTGGGGTTATTCTGTTGGAAGGCTTGGGTTTGGTTTCACAGTGAGAAATCCTTGGAACAATTGTCCCTTTCGGTGGTGAACTCTTGGTTGGACTATTTTCCTATACTCAGTGTATAACATTGTGTTGTGGGGGTCTGAGCCTAGGCAACCATAAGCCCTAGACAGATCGAGTTAGGCTTCGGCCAAGAATACTCAAGCTGTTATTATATTAACTTGTTATTCTATATTTCAGTCTAACATTGTTTTGCAGATTAGAGCTTGGGTTTAATTAGTGTTGGTGACTGAATCTTTGGGTAATCTTGAAACACAGCTTGGTTAGCTTGTTTGAGAGTGCTCCTGTATTGTTTGGTCAGTAGTATAGAAACGCAACACAATGCAATGCAAAAACACGGTTACATGGAATGAGATGATACATGGGTATGCACAGAATGGGTGTGGAGAAGAAGCTGTTTTTTTATATGAAAGTATGATTCAATCAGGAGAGAAACCAGATGACATAACGTTTATTGCTGTTTTAACTGCTTGTAGTCATTCTGGTTTGGTTGATAGTGGAATTAATATATTTAACTCAATGCACCAAGAACATGGAGTGAAGCCTCTTTCAGATCATTACACATGCATAATTGATGTTTGGGCCGTGCTGCTCGGTTCCATGAAATTGAAGTACTTTTAGACCAGATGTCGTGTAAAGATGATCCGATTGTATGGGAGGTTCTGCTTAGTTCTTGTAGGGTCCATGCTAATGTTAGCTTAGGGAGAAGGGCAGCAGAAGAGCTTTTCCGGCTGGATCCTTGTAATTCTTCCCCATATCTTCTCCTAGCCAATATGTATTCTTCTGTGGGAAGATGGGATGATGCAAAGAGTATAAGAGAAATGATGACTGAGAAGCAGGTTGTCAAGGATCCTGGCTATAGCTGGCTTGAACATAAGGATGAGACGCATGCATTAACTGTTGATGAAGATAAATTTGAAGCAGCAAGTCACTGAACATTGTGCGTATGTGAGAAAAGTGGCTTTTAGGGACCCCACTTCTATGGATAATGGAGGCACTCATCCTAAATACCCCAGAAAAGGACTCATTATTGGTTTGGATGGTTAGAAGTTACTGTTCTCGCTAGTTCACTACTAGGGACAGTAAAAGCAGCCGACTGTCCCGTTAGGATGGCATAGTTAGCTGTCCCATTATCTTTGCATGAAACTACTGTGTTATAACAGGAAGCTCCAAGATTAAGCCAATTGCTTCGTTACATTCTCCACTGGAATTAATAGACCAAAAGAAGAGTCCCGCTTAACTCGTAACACCCAAAAGTTGGTCCTTTCTTGACCACAATACCAAACTAAGTTCCCTTCATGTGCCTTCTCACTCTATCTCGCTAGCTGACCACACGATCCATCTTCTTGTGCCAATGATCCTCCTTTGTTGAACTTTCTGAACTCAGGTATGATGCACACTTTCTGCTTCATTCTTCACTTTTGATATACCCGGCCCAAACCGGGTCACGAGCGAGGCAGCGCAAGCATTACGTGCTGACACGAGAAATATACGTCAGGCTGGGCCCACGCCCGAGCAAGATGAGATAGTCCAGCAAGCACCGAGCAGCATAACCCTCACTCAAACCTAGGCGGACAAAGGCCTTGCCTGTCCGACCGCAGACCGTGACGGACTCGTGCATGCTTCTGAGGAATCATACTTACTTCGCTCTGGGCACTGCCGCCGACTGGGGCCGATCTTCGATCGACAAGTTCGTAGATCAATACAAACATAACCGGGCGCAGCCTTGCTCGCTCGAGCACACACCTGGGACGCCGATAGCTTGCTTTAAGGCAAGTCAAAGGTTTCCATGTTTGGGCGGAATTCTTGCCTTATCAACTCCTATAACTACGCGGTCAACCTGCTTCGCCTAGAATCAAGGGATTTCCTCCTTGATTATCTCTGATTATGGAAACCGAATCCTAGGCAGTTCAATCACCTGAGGCCTATAAATACCCCCTCCATAATCCTCAAACAAGGTACACACTTTCGAGCCTCGTTACTCGTCAATTTACTTCTTGACAATCACTGATACTTACTCTCACGCCGAGGGGTTTCGAGGCCTTGCCTTGCACTTCTACTCAGTGTTCTTGTGATCTTAACAGGCTCAGGGAAGACGATTACAAGCCCAGATATCCTACCCATCTCAAGGACGGCCCAAGCTGTGCACTTTTGCCACATCAACTTTATGCTTGATTGCTTGATTTTCTGTATGTAATCCAAATAAACTCCTTTCCTATTTGGAAGTTATATCTCTTCTGATCAAAGCACAGTAGGAGGCGTCTCCCTTTTCTGATAAACGACAAGGTATTTCCAATTTCTGCACTAGTCTTCCTCTTCTTTTTCTCCTCAGTTGTTCATGATACTTATTAAACCCCTGACACAATCGTATTTTAAATTTGAATATGGAATGCTTGTTATGTTTAATTGACCAGTAAAGTTCACATGTGTTGCACGTGATGTTAATGGTTTTTAAAGTGATTTGCTAGTACCTTCATTTTTTGTTACTTTTAATTATTAGATTCTTTTTGTGTTTTAATCTTTACTGTTTATGAGACTTATAAATTGTGTCGTTGTTTGTTAAGGTTCTACGATACTTTGTTATTCAGTCATTTATAATATATGTTTTTAGTCATTGTATAACAATTTATCCTACACATTTATCATTTTTATTGGTTATTTTTAAATCTCTTTTTACCAAACATGAATTCATTTTCTTTTAACAGTGTGTGAATTGAAAACAATTCAAACTTACTATCTTAGTTAAGCACATTGTTGTTAGAGACTTTGTTTATGTCGTTTCTGGAATTTATAACTCTCTTTAGAAAATAATAAATTGTGTTATAGAAATCAAACTCATAATCCCAAAATATATACTTACACTTTAAAATATAAAATTCCTCCAAAGTATCTATAAAGTCTCACTTTACCACTCAACCTAAGTTTTGTGTCATTTTCATATCTCATTTTCTAACATTTTTTCTAGTTTGCCCCCTAGTCACTACGAATGTTACATTTTTGGCAATGTTTTCTCTGCTTTTATTACCTAAAGAGAAACTTCATTTTCTTATTCTCCCATAACGTTTTCTCTGCTTCTTCTTCAATAATGACCTCTTATTTAAATTTTAAGTAAGATAAAACTCAAGATTGTATAAATCTTTTATTCAAATTTTTATATATAAAAATATAAAAATTCACTATTAAGATAAAGGGTAAAGTCACACAAAAACACTAAATGCCACATTCATTAAATAGTTTATTTACTAATTACTCCTTTTTAAAAAGGGTTATAATTAACCCTAAACTCTAATTACTAATTAATCCTTATCATTTTCCTTTTTTAAAAAGGTTTCAATTAATCTTCCTATAAATAATGTCAAACTTTTCACAATTAACTAGAAACCCTAAACTTGTTCTTTTCCAACAATTTATTTAATGAATTCGACCGAATAACAACGCTCAGAGATTCTTCGAACTTCGGTAAATTTTTCATTGTATATATATATATATATATATATATATATATTATAAACTCTTAATTTGATATTATAGATTAAATTTTTTATAAAAAACCTAGCGATTTTTTATTTTTGTTAAACAACATGGCAATTTTTTTTCATATTTTTTTTCTTTTGTAAAATTTATTTTTAAAAGGTGGCGATTTTTCAAAAAAAAAAAATTTAACATGGCGATTTTGTAAAAAAATTTAAAAAGTGACGACTTTTTTAATGTTTTTCAAAACACATCAATAATGACTTTGTTTGGATTAATCTCTTATTTAGTTGACTATTTGATTTAAGTATGGTCAGCTACTACTTTCCCAATATCACCGCTAAGTACTATTTTTCTATTTGCACAAAGATCGCCACTGCTCATTGAATTAGAAGAGAGAAAGTGGTTCTAATTCTCCACCTTTTCATTGTTGTTCTTGGATTTTAGGGTTAGATATATGTTTTAATTTAGTTTAATTGAGTTTTTTTTAAATGGAAGAAGGGTAGTTTGGTAAACGAGCTATTTTAAAGTTAAACTTTTTAAAAAAAATCAAAGGAGGATAGTTTGTAATTTAATTTCTTAAGTAATCTATTAAGATATTATAGAGATAGAACTCAAGATCAGAGAATGATGTCAAAACCGCCATAAATAAGAACCCACAAAAAATTAAAGTCGTCATAACCGTCAATGTTAAATGACCAAACCACAATTCATTTCTCCATTTCTCTCTTGTACAACACAATGCCATGAATTTCAAAACCAATATTTAAACCCATCACAAATGTATACGACAATGATGAGGCACGTTATGGTTCAATCCGTCTTCATCGTCCCTAGCTTAAACTCCAACAAATTTTTCCTTGGCACCGTTGATATGAGTTATGGTTTGATGAGAGCAAATTCTCGATCTTAAACATTATTCACTACCATTTTTATCACTTCGATTACCACACGTGATATCCCAATCACCAAATTTTGATATAGAATATGGAAATGCTACAAAATTACGTTGAGGGCCAAAGTGGATTTGGTGGATACCTGATGCAGGGAATGTTACCGATGTTTCTAATGCAGGGAATGCTAATCAAAAGGCTTAGATAACCTGAATGTCGAGGGGGTATGAATCTTAGTTAGTCTAAATTTTATGAATGTCTAGATAATCTGTATGAGTCTGTTTAGATGCCCAGGTCTTTATTCATGTATTCATCAGATTAGAACTCTATATAAACCCCTCAATACTGAGGAGGAAGGACAACTTTTGCTGAGAAATAAAATACATCATTCAGATTATAATCTGTTCCTTTCTTTGAGTGCTTACGTTGCGTCAATACCTTAGGCGGCAATGTGGATTTTGGACTAATTTTTATGGGATCAAAATATGATTAGCTCTCAAAATTGCACTCTAAATTTCACATTGCACCCCAACCTACAAAGTGTCTTACTTTCATAACTTATTTTTCTATTTGTCCCACTTTATCCCCTTCTGTCTATGTGCGTTAAAAATAGTAACGTACGGAAAATGGTATGTTTATGTCTCACGTGAAGATTATTTTGGTCATTTTGCTTGGGGTGCAAAATGATATTTGGTTATAACTTTATTATATAATTTACCATTCAGTATTTAAAATATGTTTTTAAATAAAAATAATAAATAATCCAAAATTAATTATATGGCCAAATTACAATTTCCCCCAAAGTATTCACCAAATCGTATAATGCACCACATCCTAAGATTTGGCCCATAATAACATCTGATGTTATATTTGTTTCCTATTTATCACCATACCTGTGAATGACATTAGAATATTCATGTTAAATAGTACGTGGTCTTCCACGTGCAGGGAAAAAAATGTCATTTCTCTTATCTCGTTAAGGGGTAAATGTATTAAAAGTAAAAACTCTAATATCACATCCTCCCATTCCCTCTTCTCTCGGTGCAAGTTCTCATCTCCGACTCCACCATAATAGCCACCATCTCCAGCCCTAACCCTTCCCACTTCGGTCACGCCTATCACAATTTTGGCACCGTCCTCCTTCGATTCAGCCAAACTCCATCTCCGATCTTCCTAATTCTTTTCACTACAAAAGTTGCGCCTAAAGTAGAAATCAGGGGCTATAGACGAATTCATCAAAAAGAGAGACGGTCTTGAATGAAGAGAAATGATAAGGAAAATGTGATCCTTACAACTAAGCTTTGAAGAAGCGCAAAGTTGTTTTGGACAAAGACATTTTTGCCCTTGAAGACTTAGTTGTAAGGAAAATTATAAAATTTATTATAAGGCTAGCAATGTTGTTATTATAATTTGTCTCATAAATAAACTTAGAATTTATTTTGGTATCCTTCACTTTCTTCTATCAACCTCATCATTCATAGACTCACCATCATTACCACCATTACCACCTAAAATAACACTATTAGCCCAAAAATAAAAATTTGATTTTATCTTATTTCTTTGTCTGATTCCTTATGTTCAATTTCATATTCCACCTAAACCACCACTATCATGTTTACAATTGCCCCCACCACTACCAAGAAACGTGTTCACATTGTCTTGCTAAAACGGAAAAATAAAATATCTTTTAGCTTTCGTTAAGTCAAACTACTTTCTTCAAAACACCTCTCCTATAGATTCTAGCTTAATTTCTTCTCTAACAAAACGCACAGATTTGTCAACTAAGTTCTCAATTTTTCTTTATTTCTTGACATTATAGCACTGTTCCTTAACGCATTTCTCTTAGCTTATTCACACGTTATTACTAAGCATGCTAAAGATTTTCTTAATATCTCGATATTCACCAACAAATGTGTTATTATAGTTATAATTTTTCATATACCCCTAATAATGTTTTTCCCAACCTATGATGTCTCACTTTCATACACAATTTTTCTATTTATCCCACTTTGTCCTCTCCCGACTATTAGCGTTAAAAATAGTGATGAAAAATCATGTACATGGGGATTATTTTGATAATTTTGTTTGTGACAGAAAGTGAGATTTTGTTATAATTTCATAATTTTGTTTGCCATTTGGTATTTAAAATATTTTTTAATTAAAAAAATAAATAATTATTTCAATAATCCAAAATTCGTTAAACTTTGTCTCATATTTAAATTTAAAGTTAAAAAAATGAATTACTCCAAAAAATGAAATATAAATATTATTTAATTTAATTTTTATCCTCCACTTTCTTACGTCAACCCCTTCATTCATAGACTCACCACCACCACTACCACCTCAAATTTCATCCTTAATCTAAAAGTTAATTTTTTATTTGATTATATTTCTTTTTCTAATTCCTTACTCCTTCCTTCGAAATAACACATTTGAAAAAACACATCAATTATAGACACATCACCACCACAACCTTAAATTTCACTTTTACAAATCCAAATTCAATTTTTTTGAATATTCAAATTTTCAAATTGAAACTAAAACCCATATGTGTATTTAAAATTTTGATGATTTATTGAAAATCTTAAAACATTGTATTTCATCTAAACCACCACTGTCATCCCTATAATCACCGCCACCACCGCCCCTAACACTACCATCCATGCGGTCGTCAGCACTGACAGTACCATCACAATCACCAAGAAACACATTCACCTCGTGTTGCTCAAATGGAGACATAGAATCTCTTTAGCTTCTAATTAGTCGTCAGACTTCTCACCAAATGTCTCTCATTTCTTAGTTCTTATCCACTTTCCATGTCAAATTACTAAGCAACTAGTGTTCGTACTCGTGCGTAAAACGCACGGCATATATATTTTTCAACTAATTTATGCATGCAAAATTAAAAAAATAAATTAGGGGGCACTGCTTAACTAAAAATATATAACAATAAGATTTGTCATTATAGATTTTGAAAATTAATCATTTTCTACAACATAATTTTATATATGATTATTCAATTGAAAAAAAAAACAAACACCAAAATGATCATTTAGTCACACTATGATTTTGACATGGATCAAATAATTCAAAAGACTTTAACATTACTATATCCATCCCAAAAGAAAGGATGACGATAATTTAAAAAATGGATAGAGATGTCATTTCAATAATTTTTGAATGGACACAAAAGGAACGATGAATAATAATTTTGGGTCGGAAGAAGTATATATTTACTGATTAAATATCATCTAATGAAAAAAGGCAATAATATGTACATCACAGTTGGCCCCCAAAAAAAATCATTAAATACCATGTTAATTATATGCTTCCTCCGTTCCGAGTAAAAAGTTTTTTTTTGAAAGTCAAACTTTTGAAAAAAAAAGACACTTTTAGTAATCTATTAGTAATAAAATGAATAATTGCAGGCCGGTTCTTTATTTTATTTGGAAATTATAACCTTTCTGGTGCGTTATTTTTTATCCAACCATATAAGTCCATTTTTTTCTTCCTAAAATGCCCCTCCTTCTCCTGTCAATGGATATCAATCATTGGAGTTGGCACAAATTCAAAGAAAATAGATCTAAAAATATGGGACTTAACATTTTAATTAGTTTCGTTTTAATTTTTTTTCTTAGAACTGGATAATTTGAGCTTATCAATTTTAAAGTTGGAATCTTCCTAAATTATATATTGACAAATTATTTCAATTTTGTTAATTTATTTTTACATCATCTAATTTTTCAGATCTGCTTACTTAAAGCTCATATGTGGATCCGAAATTTTTGGATATGTAATTTATGAGAAATACATAATTTTATTTTTAAGAAAATAAAATTATAAATATGGATCATAACTTTATAGATAGGTTTAATTTATTTTTTAAAAGATCCGGGTAAACACCAAGTCAAGGTCTTTTAACAGGGAAGGAAGAATTTTTTTTTTTAAGTAAAATGCCAAAGCTAAACCATATATGTTGGGCAAAAGAATACAATATATATTCCCCATGTACAATACAATAAGACTTTTAAAATTTGAATGATACTCACAAGTATGAGTGACACAAGTATCAAGGAATGTAAAATGACATTTTATATGGATTAGTGTGAAATATAATGATACATTTAATTTTTTTTCAGATAACATGCAAAGTTGTACCTATATTAATAAATGGAGAACCTTCTATTTTTGGAAAGAAAGTTTTGGCGGGATATTTCCTTTTATAGATGCATATGTCTTTATATATATATATATATATATATATATATATATATATATATATATATATATATATATATATATATATATATATATGAGATAATCTAATTTAAGATGGGAGTTGCGGTGCGGTAGAAGAAAAGAAAGTTGATAGCCACAATAGGGGAATAAAGAGATTCTTACACGTAACTACCTTGGGTTCTATGAAGAAGAGCAAGCACGTTAAGACCAAAAGAAGTTAGAGGTTTGAAATACAGTTATGGAAATAAGTAAAATATTTTGAACTCGATTATTTGTGATTACACTAACAATGGTTTTGTTTGTAATATCTATAAGTTAGGGCCACTATGATAGATTTTAGGGTAAATTACATGTAACCCCTCTTAACTATGGGTCAAGTTTGGTTTTTCCCCCTCAATTATCAATTAAAGCAATGTGCCCCCCTTAACTATAATATTTTCTTAAATTGCACCCTTTGTATTTGACATTGCTATTTAAATTGACGAAATTTTTCCACCTAAGACTCGCATAACAATCTTTATGTATTATTTTTACCATAATAATCAAAATAAAGATAAGAAATTGTTTGTATTTACCATTTTTAGGCACAATCAAGGTTTTAGAATAATAATGGTAAAATAGTCAATTAATACACTAAAGATAATCACACGAGTTTCAACTAAGCATTTTACGTCAATTCAAATAAAAGTGCCTAAATAGAAGCTACGATTGAAAAAAATGCAATAGTTAAGGGAGATACATTGCTTCAATTAGTAGTTGAGGGAGCAATTTGAACCCAACATATAGTTGAGGGGAGTTATTGGTAATTTACCATAAATTTTAAGGTTGTTTGTAGTAGTTTGAAAATTCAAAGAAGTAAACTGTAGATTTTAGCTTATTACAAAACAAAACACACAGATTCATCAATTGGTTCTTCATTTTCTTCATATTATTGACATTATGACACATTTTTTTAAACCACTTCTCTTATGTGCCATTTGGTAGCCAGAATTACGGCTAGATAGGATTAATAAGTCAAATTGTCTGATGTTTGGTACATAATAGGTGATCGAGACTAATAGCACAAGTTACACCTAGATAAAATCATAATCCACTCACTATGAATACCAAGGGAAAGAGCGGTATTATTAGCACCCTCACTAAAAAAATTTGGGATTAACATTTTTAAATCTTACCAACAAATTTGTTATTATAGTAACAATTTTTCATACACATCTATAATGTCTTTACCGAACATATTTAAGAAAGTAAAATCATATTATTATTTTTGTTTCGAATAAAATTTTAGTCTCTCGACTATGTAAGTGTATTTTTGTCATTTTAGAAAATATTGAACGACATTTGTAACGATAATGGAAGGAGGGGGAAACTGATAAGAAAATAAAAATACAAGACAAAATAAATAGAATTAAAAAATGTAGGACCTAACTTTAAAATAGGTACAAGACAAATGATCAAATTATTATTTGATTATTAATGAAATTAATTAGTCTATGACAAATTTACTTGTTTGACCTTAATTAATGGTGAGTGATTTATTATATTTGAGGTTATATTTGTCCAAACATTATAGTTACAATTTTTCACACGTAATTATTAAGCACGCTACAGATTTGCTTTATATCTCGATATTCACCAACAAATATATTATTATAGTTACAATTTTCATATACCTCTAATAATGTCTTTCCTAACCTATGATGTTTCACTTTCATACACTATTTTTCTATTTGTCCCACTTTGTCCTCTCCCGTCCATAGGCGTTCAAAAAAAATGATAGAAAATCATGTACATGAGGATTATGTTGGTCATTTTGCTTGCGACGCAAAGTGGAATTTGGTTATAATCTCATCATTTAGTTTGTTATTTGGTATTTAAAATATTTTTTAATTAAAAAAATATTATTATTTCAATAATCCAAAATTATTTATACTTTGTTTCAAATTTAAATTTAAAGTTAAAAAAAACTCATCACTCTAAAAAATAAAATTTAAATTTTTTTAATTTATTTTTTTTATCTTTCACTTTCTTCCGCCAACTCTATCATTCATAGACTCACTACCACCACCGTCACCATCACTACCATCTCAAATTTTACCATTAGTCCAAAGGTTAATTTTTTATTTTATTTTCTAATTCCTTACTCCTTCCTTCGAAGTAACCCATTTGAAAAACCCATCAATTATAGACACACCACCACCACAACCTTAAATTTTACTTTTACAAACTCCAATTCATTTTTTTTTGAATTTTCTAAATTATAAATTGAAACTGAAACCCATATGGGTATTTGAAAATTTGATGATTTATTGGAAATCTCATAACGTTGTATTTCATCTAAACCACTACTGTCATCCCTACAATCACCACCACCGCCCCTAACACCACCATCCCTGTGGTCGTTAGTACCGCCATCACCATCACAATCGCCAAGAAACACATTCACCTCACCTTGCTCAAATGAAAACATAGAATCTCTTTAGCTTCTGATTAGTCGGACTTCCTTCTTCGAACGTTTGTCAATTCTTAATTTCTATCCACTTTTGATGTCAAATTACTAAGCAATGAGAGAATCTAATTTAGGATGTGACTACTTGAAAAGATGTCGATTGGTGACAGTCTCTTTCAATTAAAGGAGAGTTGTGGTAGAAGAAAAGTAAATCGATAGGCAAGGGAGGAGAATAGAGAGATTCTCACACGTAACTACCTCGAGTTTTATGAAGAGGAACAAGCAAGTTAAGACCAAAAGATGTTAGAGATTTGGAATTCAATTATAGAAATGAGTAAAATATTTTTAAAATAGTTATTTGTGATTACTAACAGTGGTTTTGTTTGTAATATCTATAAGTTAGGACCAGTATATGATAGATTTTAAGGCTGCTTGTAGTAGTCTGAAAATTCAAAGAAGTAAACAGTAGATTTTAACTTTCTTTTGTAGCAAAACAGACAGATTCATCAATTGGTTCTTCATTTTCTTCATCTTATTGACATTATGACGCATTTTCTTAACTCATTTCTCTTAGCTTAATCATGGATAATAACTAAACACGCTACATATTTGATTAATATTTCGATACTCACCAACAAATCTATTAGTATGCTAACAATTTTTCATATACATCTATAATGTATTTACCTACAAACATATTTAACAAAGTAAAACCATATTATTTTTTTGTTTCAAATAAAGTTTTAGTCTCTTGACTGAGTATAGGTATTTTGGTCATTTTAGAAAATATTTATTTGTAACGATAATGGTAGGAGTAGGAAGGGGAAACTAATAAGAAAATAAAAATAAAAGACGAAATAAATAGAATTCAAAATTGTATGACCTAACTTTAAAAGAGGTACAAGTCAATGGTTCAAATTATTATTTGATTATTAATGAAATTAATTACTCCATGACAAATTTACTTGTTTGGCCTTAATAAATTGTGAGTAATTTATTATATTTGAGGCTATTTTTGTCATGGTAAATTTACTTGTTTTATCCTTGATTAAATGGTGGATAGTTTATTTGGTGAAAGATTATTTTTGTCAATCTATTAATTTGTAAGAAACAAACTTGACTTTTATATGTAGAAATAGAGATAAGAGATAAACGTGGATGGTGTTTTTTTTACTTTTTAATGGTTCTTTGGTGGATTATGAATTTATTTATTTATATTTTTAATTAGTTCGTAATAATCCGATTGTATCATATTTTTTTTAATCTACTACATTGCTTGAAAAATCATGGTTGAAACAAAATATTGAAATGGGTAAGAATTTCTTTAAGTATTATATTTTCCTTCGTTATTAAAAAATGGCTTGCACTATTTATCATATCGAACTTTTCTCCAGCTTTAGGATAACTTGATCTAAGAATATAAGATGCGAACCTGTAACTTTAACATTGATTGAAACCCTGTGGACCAGGCCTCTCAATAGATTGGATTTGGATCGGATCAGTCATATCCATTATCTGATTTGTTAAGAAATTATCGGACTTGGATCGGATCGGATTATCTTTCGGATATTCAAAAGCTCGATCCATATCTTAAATTTTCGGATTCGGATCGGATTCGGATTTTATTCACCCCTAATTAAAGTACTGAATAAAATTAATATTGATGTATTTTTTATTAATCAAATGTTGAATAAAATTAAAAATTCATATTTTTAGCTTACACAAATATGAATAATAATGTTAGTAAGATCTTAGAGTTCGTCGAAAAATTTATATTTAGAAAAATTAGTAATGATTAATGACTAAAAACACATTATTAGTAACTTTTATATGTATAATATTAATATATTTTTTATATCGGATCGGATCGGGTTGTTAACGGATCAGAACACCTTAATCCATATTCGATTTGTTAAGCTTTCGGATTTTCGAATTCGGATCAAAATCGGGTAATCGGATTTAAAAACTAAATCCATATCCTAAAAATAACATCGAATTCGGATCAAAATCCGATCCATTGACAGGCTTACTGTGGACAAGGGCTGTGGTGCACGGGCATTTTAGTGCTCTGAATTTTGTTTTTGGATAATTACCCGATGTGTTCTTGTGGATACTTAACATGTGTATAGGTTATGAAAATGAATGTGAAAATAAGACAAGTAAACTGATCAAATTATGCATTACTAACTGAAATGATGCTAAAATGGGGATCTGCCTACAGCATCAGTATTTTGGTTTTACTCGTCCTAAGCTTGGTAGTGATATTATTTAATAAATGTAAATTAAGTAGTTTGTTGTTGGGAGTATTTGGGTCGGAAAGTTGTGTGTTTTGGTCTCTAATTCTAGTTAATGTAAACAGGTGGAGGAGTACTGCAGAGGTGTATGATTATTTTGATTGAGTTGGTTAACCAATGTACGCTAAAGAGAAATGCATCCGCTATTAAGTAGTACGAGGTGATTGTTATTGGCTTCAAAGAGTGGGAGAGATAACAAGACACTCAATTAAAGACCTTGAGGTTCTTGGTTCAAATCTTCATACCAACAACGGGTTACACTTACCTATTAAAAAGAAAATGAGGTGGTCGTTATTAGCACCCTTGGTGGCATCAATGTTGGGCTGGAGAGTTTGTTTGTGGCTGCTAGAGAAAGGGCACGTCGTGGTGATAAGATTAGTATGCATTTGTATATGGATGGGGATGGGAGAGGGGAGAGACTAACAAACCCTAGATATTGAGTAATCATTGTACATAAGGCACGCTCGATTTGGTTTATTAATATGTACTGATGATTTATTGTTTATATAACTTACGACGGGATTACTAATAACTGGTGTTGTTTGATTTAACTTTTTGAAAATACTGATTAGTTTTTATAATTTTGTCAATTTTTCAAAATGCACAATTACAAATATATATGCTTTCATGTGTTTGTGGATAATCATTTTGTTGAAGGGGGTTAAAAGTAGAAAGTTGCATTTCTCATTTTCTTTTATCAACCCTAACCTTGAAAATCAACTCCCTCGAGGACAGACTCCCCACCCCCAACACTGTGAACACCGCCTTTCGATCTACCGCCGGCCTCTTTCTCCTACCCGAAAGCCACTTCCACTAAGCACGATTCCACTAAGCCATTTCTCATTTGGTAAATTGGTTTGATGGTTTTTTTGTAATTTTTTTGGGGGTGTAGAGAGTATATTATGGGGTTTGTATAGCCCACCCTTTTAAAAAAACGCGTTCGAGGGTAAAATGGTAATTATAGCGAATGGTATCTGCTTTTTTACGTTTACCATCTCGTGCAATGGAAAGCCGGAGAAGTGAGGAGGACATATTTCGAAGACTTGAGAGGTAGACAACTGAAGCTCTCAACCCAACAGGATTAAGTCTCAAAAGTTCGTCCAGTTTTCCCCGCGTCTACTACTGGGGACTATCGATAAGTGGTTTAATTTCATGTTCTTTCTCTGTATGCTCTTTAAAATTCATGCTATATATGAACTATGAAGTGGGTTTGAACTTTGAATTGATAAAAACCCAGATTAGTTTATTCTGTTTAGACCTACTCTGTGTACTTGGTTCTTGGGAAACGTCTATTAGGTTAGAAAATTATCCAAATCCCAGTAAACTTAGGGCTTGGCTAAAGAATTCATAGTTGAAGATCTCTATCTGTTAATAATCCTCTAAAACGTTTAGTTCTCAATTGAAATTCCAAAAGCGTTATAAGATGACAAACCTTCTGATGGATTTGATCACGGACATACTTTTAAGATTACCCGTCAAGAGCCTATTATGTTTCAGATGTGTATCAAAAGCATGGCTTGCTCTAATCGACAGCCCTGATTTCATCAAGGCGCATCTCAATCAATCGGTTGAGAATAATGCTAATGTCAGCCTCATTATTAAAGATAGGAGGCTTTATGCAATTGATTTTGACTCACTTGATAACGCCGTGGAACTTGATCATCCTTTAAAGAATTCTTGCACTACTAGTGTATTGGGTGCTTGTAATGGGTTGCTCCTTTTGGGTAATATGGAGAAGGGTATTGCAATTTGGAATCATTCTACTCGAAAATACCGCAAGTTGCCTGAGTCGCCAATTGAATCTCCAAGTTACTCTCAATATATTCGGTATGCAATGTATGGATTTGGGTATGATTCTGGTTGCAATGATTATAAAGTGCTTAGGATTGTTCAGTTTTATTGCGAAGAAGAGGATTCCTTCAGTTCTGAAGTTAAAGTGTACAGTCTCAAATCAAATTCGTGGCGGAGGCTTCAGAATTTTCCATACTACCTATGCTTTAATCTAGGATGGGGTGGTGTCTACGTTGGCGGTGCTTTGCACTGGGTTGTGAAGCAGAGGCGGGACCCTAACATGCCCAAGTTGATTGTTGCTTTTGATTTCAGGAGTGAGGAGTATCGAGTGGTTCCTGAACCTAATTATTCGGATGGATGCTTTCAAATGGGTTTGGAGGTGTTCGGAGGGTGCCTCTGTGTAACTTGTTCATATTATAAAGACTGTCTTGATATATGGGTGATGAAGGATTATGCTGTAAACGAGTCATGGATGAAATTGATATCAGTTGTACCACCGAATATACAGACTTTTGAATATGTCAAGCCTCTAGCTTATTCGAAGGGTGGTTGTGAGATCCTAATGAATTATGATGATAAAAGGCTTATTTGGTATGACTTGACGGGAAATAAGGTCGAGGAAGTTGATGTCCAAGGTTTGCCACTTTCATTTAATGCGGATGTTTGTGTAGGAAGCCTTGTTCCAGTTGATGATTATGGTCGAGGTGATGGAGGGCAGCAAACCAAACTGGGGAAAGGGAAGGAAATGAAGGATGTAAAGAGCAGGTAGAATAACTACAAGTCCTTATCCTTTAGTTTTTGGCCAAAACTTGGGTAAGACGGTGTTACGGATATTTTTTGTAAGACGGATCCTCTTTATCCGACCCACCGTGTGTTGGTGGGTTAAGCTGTGAGAGAGTGGGGCTCCGTTTTACGAATTAAGATCCGTAAGACGGTGTTACAAGAGACCTACTCATAATATACCTTGATTTTTTTGGGGTTTAAAATTGTGGGTTAGTGCCCAAATAAAGAACTGGATTGTTTTCCTACATTTTTTTTTGTTTAATGTTAATTGCTTGATACCTCAAATGCTGATTCTTGTTTCTGTTAGGGATGAGTTGGATGACTTTCTATCAGAGGGTTTCAAACTGGTGTTGTAAGCTAAAAGATGGACGAACAGGATTGTAAAAGAAAAGGTTAAGGTATTAACTTGTTCCTAGATCCTTGTATTTTAAAGGAACATAGACTCCTTCCTACAGTTATAAACTCAATATTTCATGATTTGCTTTTAAGCTACTTAAGTTGATGCGAATAGGAATGGGGAAGTTTTCGGGCATAAGAAAATATGAACGGCTTTTCTTAATTTCACAATGTAACTTGGAGTTTTAAGCACTTGTTATGTAGTCTATCCTGCTTGTTTACATTCAAATGGTGCATTTTGTTTCTGTCAGGATTGGTGCTAACAAGGCAGTTTCAAGCATGTCATGTAGTTAAGGGAACAGATGACATGAAAGAAGAAAAAGGCCCCCTCTGCGGCTCTGGCTCCAGCTCCACTTTCACTTGGTTTAAGCTTGTAATAACAGTTAGCTAGGTTGATAATGATATGCATGAGATGTATGTTGTCGATATGATGGTTAGAAGGAGAGGAACGTTTAGTCCGAGGCAGCATTTGATTCTCTTCCAGCCCCAGGTTTGAAGAAATACTTGTGATCGACAAAATCACTTGTAAATTAGTAGGGATTTTGTATGCGTGTTTGCAATCACTTATTGAATACTACAATTAACCATGTTTGAGCATGATCTTTCTCATCTTGATTTGAAGCTCAGAATGTAATGTTTTCTTCATGCCAGAATCAGAAATGAAGTCTATGGATTATTGTCCAGAATGTAACTACTGAATCATGAATGAAAAGATATATCCTGCGAACATCTATGAGAACAGCTGTATTAGTAGTCTGGTAGTGAAAGGGTAGGTTTTACTTGTGAAATTTGACGTGCACACCTACTTTTTCTGGCCATGACTTAGGGATGTAAAGTCGCTAATTGGTGGCCCTAACTCTGGTTGTGCCTTCACTTTTACAAGCCCTACTCAAATAATGTTGATAGAGACTTTTGCCAATGCCACCCAACTAATAACCTTCCTTCCACCTCAAAATTCAAATGGATAAGATTATTCTTGTTGATATTTTTCTCAATCTCCACCTGTAAAAGCTAGCTACATCACCAAAAAGATCTTTCTAATAAAAAATAAATATCTTAATTAATGCACTCCTTCCTATATCAACAACTGTACGTACGAGCCAATCACACACTCCTGAATTGAGAGAGAGAGAGAGAGAGAGGATGGAGGTAAGGCCAAACCGCAGCGATGTGCATCTGTCCAAGGAGGAAGAAGCAAAGATAGAAGGGGAAACAAGAGACTACTTTGATGGGTTAGCCCCAAAGCGTCACAGTAAGCCTCAGCGTAGCGAGTATTCCAGTTCCACTGATGCTCTTCCTAATCATCATCAAGACAATGCTACTGTCGGTGTCATTCCCGAATATGTTGAATTCCAAAACCTCGAAAATGATTCCCAGGTCCATTCTTGTTCCATAATCATCTTGTGCTTAATTTGGTTCTAAGCTAACGTAATCATATTGCAATTGCAGAAACTGGTTTACAACGGGACTAAAGTGGCAGAGGAGTTTGTTGAGACTGAATATTACAGGGATCTTAACCGGGTTGACAAACAACACCACACGGTATTCCCTATTCCTCCTATTTTTTTTTTTTTTACATTTAACCTTTTCAAACAATCCTACCTTCATCATTCACCCTTGACAGTTGACATATAGTTTGACAACTGACTTCATCCTCGTCAAATTTCCTATCAAATAACTTTGGGTTGACTAGAAAAATCAAAGTGTACCTCTTCAATTCAGATCGAGAAAGTATTGTATGATAAAAGGCAAAACATGGCTTAACGCCAATTCGGACCATATATTGCCACCGAAGTTTGGTTCATCTATTTTGGCCACCCTACTTTAGTCTAGTTGCAAGCGAGCCCATTTTTTGGATGGCCGTCAGATTTCGCCGTTAATTCATGCTAAATGTCTATTTTACCCTTGTAAATATCAATAGAGGAACAATTATATTTAAAAGGGGTCAAACTGTAAATAATATAATTTAAGGGTTAAAGATCTGTTCATCTTCTCTCTCACACAAACACAGATCTGGTCGTGAGAAACACAGATCTGTTCCTAGAAACTCACCCACGGCATTGCTCCAAACCAACAACCCACCAAATTCATAGCTCCCACACTCACCGACACCGCCGTCGCCGACACTTGGAATACTACCGAATCGAACCCACTTAAAACCTTAACTGAATCGAACCCATTTGGAATACAACCGTAAAAGTAGTTATTTTTTTAGAGAAAGAACTGCTAAATTAGACAAAGTCGTTAGATTCTCGGGGAGCTTCCCGGCCAATGCATTGTCGGAAAGATTGAGAAATTCAAGATTCCTAAGTCCTCCAACGAACTCCGAAGCTCGCCGAGATCAAGCCGTTGGAGAAATCAAGAAACCGAGGCCGTTGCGTTATAAAGAGACGAAGGAATGGACCCGTTGATGGAGTTGTTTGACAAGTCAACGTTCTCAGTGCCGGATAAGGCCGAGATCGTCGGGAATGGAGGCGAGAAGCCGAGAATCGGGAGAGACAAGGCGGTAACGCGGTAGATTGCGCCGAAATGCCGCCGGGTGCACCGCAACGACGCCGTACTCATGAACAGGTGTTCGGCCTGAGTAACTCCACTATCAAGAACACCAAACCAGTCACCGAGAATGTAGTATTTGAAAGAGAGCAAAAAACCCCATCTGTAGTGAGCCCAAAGGAATGGTTCAACAGAAGTAGAAGAAGAAATGCAAGAAATTTCGACCATGAATGGAGACGATCAAAGCCTGATAAACTCATGGTTTCTCACAGCAACACAACAACATCACTGTGTGAGAGAGAGAGAGAGAGAGAGAGAGAGCGGGTATTAACTGAGATTTATGAGACATAGGGAGGTGGAAGACCAGATCTGTGTTTCTCACGACCAGATCTGTGTTTCTCAAGACCAGATCTGTGTTTGTGTGAGAGAGAAAGAGAGAAGATGAACAGATCTTTAACCCCCCCCCCAAAATTATATTATTTACAGTTTGACCCTGTTTTAAATATAATTATTTCTCTATTGATATTTATAAGGGTAAAATAGACATTTAACATGATTTAACGGAGAAATCTAACGGCCATCCAAAAAAAGGGCTCGCTTGCAACTAGACTAAAGTAGGGTGGCCAAAATAGATGAACCAAACTTTCGGTGGCCGAATTGCAATATGGTCCAAAGTTGGGTGGCCCGTTTGTGTGTTTTGCCTATGATAAAAAGAGTAAAGCTATAGCCACCAGATGACGCATATCAAATTTTGTGTACAAAATGATGCCATCATCTGGTTGGCTTCACTTTTTATCCCGTAGTAGAGTCCACAAATTAACACATGATACCACATTATTTTGTGTACAAAATGAGTTAGATCTAGAATTGCTCTTTCCAAAATGAGGCAATTCTTTGCATTGTGGTTCATAATTTTCGTAGTCTTCTAATTCCAGACAGGAACGGGGTTCATCAAAGTGGAGAACAGAAATGAATCCTTTAACCTAGAACCTGATTTTGCAACTTCCTGTCACACTTCATGCAAGGGGAACCCAGCAACTAATGAGTGGATTCCAGCAGCTGCTGAAATGGTACAAGTTACAACAAAAGTCTTAACTGATAAGAAATTTGACCTTATAACCGTGTGTGAATTGGGTGTAAGCATCTAACTGTGGTTATCTTCGTTTAATTTCAGGCAAGTTTTATTTCTGACAAGCCTCGCAGGAGCGATAATTAAAAGGAGCATTGGTGTCGATTAGCTCAAGCCAGCAACTCTATCACAAGTTTTATCCTGCACTTGTTTGAACTTCTTGTGTAATTTTTCCCGATCTTGTTCTGTTTGGAATCTGTATTTTCAACACCAAGATGTCAATGCTATCCGTTACTAATAATACCATGGTGATGCATTATTTATGTGATATATAATGCTAAGAAAAGTGTCCTGTGTGTGTGAGAGAGAGAGGCTAACTTGATTGTTGATTCAGTAGACTCCCTCAAGCACCGACTCCAAGTAGGTATTTGTAAATTGTAACCTCTACACCTAATCCAAGAAGCTAGCAGTTGGAAACTTAGACCAGATGGAATAGTAAACCTCCATGTCAGTACCTGCACAACATTTAATGTGCAAATACATGGCTAAATGAGACTGCAGGCCAGCATCAAAACCATCGCGCCTATGAACTGATGGCATAACTGCAATCAACCAAACCCAAAGAGCCCCCTCTAAAAAACAATCGTAGCATCCATTCTCGACCACAAACCAGATCCTACCCTTGAGTAGATAGTTAATCTTCGGGAGATTTTCAGTTCTCTGTCCATTGTTTTGGCTGTTCGGTTACAATAAATAATCTTGCATATCAGAAGTCCAATCTTCATGTGTTGCTCAATTAGATTTGGGTATCAAGCTATAATTAAAGGTTATCCATAATGTTTGAAGAAAGTATCCATGAAACTTCAACAATATTTACAGGATGGGCACTCACTGCTATCAGTGCCATGGCTGTCGTAAGATGTATCTCATGAACTTCGGTATGACACTTGATATCCAAATGCAGTGGGACTCGCTCATTCATGGCAGACTGTGCAATCTTTAACGAAATGAAATCCAAATGCAGTGAACTTCGGTGTGACACTTGAAATCCAAATGCAGTGAAATTCACTCGTTCATGGCAGATGGTGCACCTGGAGCAGTAGAGTCCTCCATGAAGATAGTATATAACGAAATGAAAATTGTGCAAAGACAATAGACTAGTATGCACTTAAAACGGTAGATAGGAGGCAGCATGACAGCCGATCAAACACACTTGAACTCCAACACATGAACACTGAAAACTTTGATAAATGCCGACAACGACCACACGAGGAACAGATAAAAACATTGATTAAATAATTACTGAAGAAACAGTTCTACAACTGATGAGTAAATTGCCACAATGTCAGCCTAGTCTGAATAAATACATAACCACAAAATCAAAGAAAATTCAGATCGCCATTGGTGATCATGCTGGAATATCTAGCTAGCATGGATGCTTATAGATGAGATGTCTTCATCATTTTGCACCTAGTCCACGAATTCCTGAAAACGGTGCTTCACAAGTCAGTAGAACCAACGATTTTACATATAGTGGCAAGATACTGTCAACTCCATCAGTAGCATGCCACAATTTTTGAAATTATAACTAGCCAACACTGGCAAACACATCTTTCAAAGTCACCTGTGGTGCTCCGGCATAAAATAAGTTTTGCTCCAGTAGCCAACAGCATTGGTAGTTGTGTCTCCAGTAATCACCTTAAACATCCTCTTGGGACTTTCCCCTCATCTTTCTTTCACTCTCAAGCAGATAAAAAGTTGAGAGATTTTATTTTTCTTTCTTTTTTTCTTGGAGAATATAAGAGGGAAAAAAAAACCAAAATAACAAGAACATCAGATTTCCATGTTTGGATTCAACTAATGCAGCAGAAATCAAAAATTTAATTTAAGATTCCCAAAACCCATGATTTCCCCGTTATTACACAAAACACAAAGTAACTAGTACCAAGGAAGTTTAGCATTTTAGCCTAGTCGGTAGTCATGTGCTTTACGTTTACTGTAATAACGAACTTAGCACAAGGGCAACCCACCAGTGTCTTATCAGGTCGCTAAAGCATATCCATAAGTGTGTCATCTTATTAGGTTCAAGATAATTCGACCATTGGAACTGCGATGAACTGCGAGTGTATCACTATACTAGCAGGAAAAGCAAAGTTCAAGCAAGAAGATAATTCAACTTACCAACCAATTTCCAATAGAGCTCTGGATCCTCAAATGTCTCCTCCTTTCCACGCTAACAAGTCTCTTGCTAGGATCCATTAGAGTGTAGCATGGTTTGCTCCAAGCATCCAGGATTCCTTGAGCAGATTGAGCAACATATTTTCTCTGGGACAAAATATCCCTTTTGTTGGACCATATCACTTCAATCCCAAGAAAGTACTTTACAACACCTAAGTCCTTCGTATGGAACTTCCCCTCGAGACACGACTTCAGTGCATCAATATCTTGTGAATCACTATCTATAGTCACAATATTATCAACATAAACAACCAATACAATAGGACCGTCTTCAATCTATTGGAAGATCACAGTTCTGTGACAATACCCCTCTATAATCCAAATCTAACACAACAATACCAAATCGCACAAACCAAGCCCGTGGAGATTATTTCAACCCATATGTATACTTCCTCAACTTGCACACTTTATCCCCATACTCCCCCTAGCAACAAACCCAAGAGGTTGCTCCATGTAAACCTGTTCCTGTAACTCACCGTGAAGAAATGCATTCTTCACATCCAACTCATACAAGACCTTTTATTAGAAGCACAAGCAGCTAAATACATCCAGAGATGAATAGTTGATGATAAAGAACTCTAAAGTTGTTACTAGCAGTAGCAACTTCACCTATTTTCATATTGATAGAGCACTCGTAATTTTTCAAAACTATAAAAATAATTATATGAGGCTAAAGTGTTTCAATAAAAAGGTACAACATAGTAATTACTCAACTCGTCCTTAATCCCAATCACTTGGGGTACGTTTTGGTAATTACTTTTGGAAAAACATTTTGGGAGATAGTTTGTGTGACGGGCCTATTTTGGGAAAAAATTGTGTTCCATATAGCCCATGTATTTGGACCCAAAACTACAAGCTACTGGAAAGTGACTTGTAGATCATCCAAATCATGTATGGTATTGGAACTCGTATGCAATCTCTCTGGCACTTCGTACGTACCCAGAAAAGGCTGGGAAGGCACGTGGGATGCAGGTAATTCAAATTTTAAACCTTTTAAACAAAACGGTGGCGTTAAGTGGGGGGATTGAACTCAAGGTGTTTCAGGATCTAGGCCTTCTTCTTGGGCTGGTCAAAACAGACAGATAAATGGATGCTTTAGTGGCCCAACTAAATTCACTAAGGCAGACAAGGGCAAATGGGTGGTTCGTGAGACCTAGTCAGTTGGGCCAAAGAGGTTCAATGGGCCTGGACCTTCTAGCTGCAATTTGTCAAGGGGGAAATTTTCAAAGGTGACAGATGGGCCTGGGGGAAGTCTGGTGAAAAGGTTGGTGAGCTTGTTTCTGGTCCAGTTTCTCCTAGCCCCAACGGTGAAAGGGCAGCCACGACGAACAATTTTGAGGCCTCAGCGAAGGAAGCGAGGGGTAGAAGTTCGACGGAAAGTTCCGATTTGAATCCAGTTGAGCAGAAGGGGTCAGATGTCTCGGATACTCAATTTTTTTAAAAAAGCCGATGATTTGGGGCAGAATTCGATTAGGAAGGAGAGCCTGGAAGGGGTCTTCGTCAACGTGTTTCATGGCAGAAGGGTTTTTGTTCTCGATGTGGAGGCAGTACAGAGGTTACACAATAGGGTTAGAACTGTAGTGGAGTGCGATTTGGAGGATGGTGAATTTTCCCAGAATGAAGGAATTCCTATGGGAGATAGCCATCATTCGAAGATCTTGGAGGAGTTGGGTCTTCCGGAGCTGTTGAACTTAGAAAGGTCCGGTGCTGGTGCTGCATCAGGTACTATGGAAGGACCTGTGAATCGCGAGGAAGGCATTAGACAAAGCCTTTTATGGGTGATGGTGTCTCAGACCTTAACCATGGAAATGGCTACCACTCTCCTAGTGGTGCCATTAGTGAGTGTTCGGGCGATGAGTTGGAAGAGCCTTTCGATTGTACCCCACTCGCGGCAAACCCTCCTCCTGAGCCGGGTGCTGTGGAAACTCTTATGGATGCTGCAAGGGTAGAGGATTTATCAGGTTGGGTAAAAACCAGAATTGAAGACTTTCGAGAATTTTTAGGTGTCTTATGGTGATTACGAAGACAATTTTGGAACTGCTAAGGGATATTGATCAGCACCGTAAGGTTTCGGAGGATAACAATATCAAAAATCAAGGCAGCTACAGTGCAAAGGGGGTAAGGGAATTGAAGCAACTGCGTTGTAGCCTAAATTTTGAGCAGATTGATAACAATGGGTTGTTGGACATGGTTGAAAATAGACCTTAATTATGAATACTCGAATTATTTCTTGGAACGTGTGGGGACTTAACGACAGAGAGAAGAGACTTCTCATTAGGGTTGTTTTTCGAAGATGGAAGCTGCATGTAGTGTGTCTTATTGAAACAAAAATTGAGGTTATGGGTTGGGAATTGGTAAATAGTGTCTGGGACAATAGATGGGTTGACTGGGTTTGTTTAAAGGCTACGGGTATAGCGGGTGGTATTCTTGTCATGTGGGACCGGAGTTTCGTCTCGAAGGTAGAAGCGACCGTCGGTGTTCACTCAGTTTCTTGTGTTCTGAAGTTTGAGGAGACCAACAAAAATTGGTTGTTTTCTGGTGTTTACGGTCCCTCTTCAATAGTGGAGAGAAGGAACTTATGGGTGGAATTAGAAGCAGTTAGGAGGAGGTGGAACATTCCGTGGTGCATAGGGGGTGATTTTAATGTTGTCCGTTTCCCTCATGAGCGGTTGGGAGCCTACGCTTTCACGTCTGCGATGACTAAATTTAATGATTTCCTCAATATAGCAGAATTAGTGGACTTCCCTTTGGAGGGGGGAGATTTCACTTGGTTCAGAAATGGAGGTAGACATCAGTTCTCAAGGATTGATAGGTTCCTCATATCTGCAGATTGGGATGATAGTTTTTGTGTATCAAGACAGTCCTGTCTTCCCAGAATAGTGTCTGACCATGTTCCCTTACTTCTTGATTGTGGTGAAATTGATTAGCAGGAAAAGTCCTTTCAGATTTGAGAATATGTGGCTCAAAGAGCAGGGATTTGTGGAGTGGATCAAAGTGAGATGGAATTCGTATAATGTTGTTGGGGACCCTGGTTTTGTCGTGGCTAAGAAGCTGCAAGCGCTGAAGAAGGATTTAAAAACATGGAACAGAGAAGTATTCGAAAGGGTAGATCTTAGAATCAAAGAACTGGAAGAAAAGATCAGGAGTATAGATGAAAGTACTGGGGGAGAAGAGAGAAATGAGGTTGAGGTTAGTCGTAGAGAGGAATGCATTTTAGAGCTGGAACATCTTCTTAAAAGTGAGGAGATAAGTTGGAGGCAAAAGTCCCGTATTCAGTGGCTTAGGGAGGGAGACAAAAATACCAAATTTTTTCAACGTATGGCGAGTGTTCATTCTGCAGTAAACCAGATTCATAAGGTCACCATAGATGATATTACTCTGCAAGATCCTGAAGAGGTAAAGAAAGGAATTGTGGATTTCTATCAGAATCTGTACAAGGACAGAAGCGAATGGAGAGCTGATCTGGGCAGTGTCAGTTTTAAATCTCTAAGTTTCGAAGATGCCGATGGCCTGGAACAGGCTTTTTCAGAGGAAGAAGTGGTGGCAGCTTTGGGTAGCTTGTGTGGGGACCATAGTTACGAAAGGCGAGCGCCTCTTCGCCTGAGGCGAGAGGCGAGGCGAGGGGGTTACGCCCCTTGCATGTTAAGGCAAGGCGAGGATAAAGAAGCGAGGCTAGGCGATCGCCTTTCTCGCCTTTTGACGAGGCGAGAGGCAAGAAAAGGCAAGCAAAGGCGTACATTCTAGAAAAACCCTTAAAATATGACATACTTTTTACTTTTTTAGGGTTTTAACTTTTAACATGAGCCTATTAACCCCGGCCGTGATGTAGTGGATGATGATGGGTTTGATTCGGGTCTTGAGTGAGGTTGTTTAATGTGTTGCTAGTTGTTACTTGTTTCGTGACTTTATTAGAAGTTTTACCTAATTTGTAATTTCATCTTTTGCTATTAAATTGTAGGTTCGGATGTTGAGCAAGTTTTTTTGGATGTTACCTTGTTATTATATGTGAATTTTAACTTAATTTCATATATTATTTTCATTTATAAATGCTTTGGATTATGTTACAATAAAATTAACCTATATATATATACTATTTTTTCTTAATTTCTCGCCTTGTTCGCCTTTCGGTCGCCCACCTCTCGCCTCGCCTTTCCTCTCGAAAATGGACATCTCGCCCGCCCCTCGCCTTCCGCCTTTAATAACTATGGTGGGGACAAAGCTCCGGGACCTGATGGTTTTTCCTTGGCCTTTTTTCAGCATTGCAGGGAAGTAGTGAAGGATGACATTCTGAAGGTCTTTAATCACTTCCACGATAGCTTACGGTTTGAGAAGAGCCTTAACACTGCCTTCATTGCGTTGATTCCTAAGAAAAAAGGAGCTAGTGACGTCAAGGACTTCAGGCCAATCAGTCTAGTAGGCGGGGTGTACAAGCTCATCTCTAAGGTGATGTCTCAGAGGTTGAGAAAGGTGTTGGGTAAGATAATCTCTGATTCTCAGCATGCTTTTGTCATGGAGAGGCAAATTCTAGATGCATCTTTGATTGCCAATGAAATTGTGGATGCTAGGTTAAAAAGTGGTGATTCGGGGATTCTTTGCAAGCTGGACATTGAAAAGGCATATGATCATGTCAATTGGGGTTTTTTGTTGTACCTTATGGAAAGGATGAGGTTTGGTTACAAGTGGAGAAAATGGGTCCAGTTTTGCATATCTACAGCTAGGTTCTCGGTGTTGGTTAATGGAGAACCCGCAGGTTTTTTTCTGAGCTCGAGGGGCTTAAGACAAAGAGATCCCCTCTCCCCTTTTTTGTTCATCATAGTCATGGAGGCCCTTCGCAAACTCCTGGAGAAAGCTGCTTTGGGGGGAAAGCTACTTTGGGGGGCTACATCAGTGGGTTCAAAGTGTGTGGGGGCAATACTTCGGAGACTTTGGTGTCTCATCTCCTCTTTGCAGACGACACTCTAGTTTTTTGCGGTGCGGAGCAGTCCCAATTGGGTTATCTAAGGATGGTCGCTTTTCTTCAGCTGCCTGGTCATGCGATCAACATTTCCAAAAGTGATATTATTCCAGTGGGCGATGCTATTACTTTGGCTTCTTTTTTCGGGTGCAAGGTTGCCTATCTTCCATCCGTGTATCTTGGCTTGCCTATTGGAGCCACGTATAAGAACAAGAATGTGTGGAATTCAGTGGTTGCAAGATTTGAACGGCGTTTGGCAGGTTGGAAGAAGCAGTATCTATCGAAAGGGGGGAGATTGGTATTGGTGAAAAATACGCTTTTGAGTTTGCCTACTTATTTTCTTTCACTCTTTGTAGTTCTAGCTTCGGTTCGAAATAGATTAGAGAAGTTGGAGAGGAATTTTTTGTGGGAAGGTCAGTCATCTGTGCGGAATTTTCACCTTGTTAAATGGGACTCAGTCTACTCTGATATAGGGAAAGGGGGCTTAGGTGTTAAAAATCTCAAAATGTTTAATAAGGCTTTACTTGAGAAGTGGTTGTGGAGATACTTGTCAGATAAGGGTGCCTTATAGAGGAAAGTGGTGGAGAGTAAATATGGCATAGGGAGCCATTTGTGGTTTCCGGCAGAGATTATAGAGGCTTTTGGGGCAGGAGTGTGGAAAGGTATTAGAAAAGGCTGGAATGTTTTTGGTAGAAATATTTCGTTTGAGATTGGATCGGGGGCGACGGTGAAATTTTGGAAAGACTTATGGTGTGGAGACGAGGTATTAACCAGATCCTTTCCAGAGCTTTTCTCTTTGTCTAGGGAAGAGAATAGTTTCATCATCTCGGTGCTCTTTTTAGAAGGAGGTCGAGTGTCTTGGAACCTGACGTTTAGAATAAATTTTCAGGATTGGGAGATGGATTCGATGACAAGATTTTTTGAGCTTCTTTATGCTCAAAAAGTTGGTTGCGAGACTGATAGGATGGTTTGGAGAGGGTCGAAGGACAGCATATTCTCAGTGAAAGGTTATTATTCCAAAGTGAAAGGATATTATTCCAAACTGTTGGAAAGAGAAGGGTTACCTTTTCCTTGGAAGTCGGTGTGGAAGACGATAGCTCCAAGTCGTGTAGCCTTTTTTGCTTGGGAAGTGGCGAACGAGGCTATTCTAACCGGGGATAATCTGAGGAAAAGAGGGATAATATATGTTAACAGATGCTTCTTGTGCAAGGAGAGTGAGGAGAGTGTAAATCATTTGGTTTTGCAATGCCCGGTGGTGGGGGAATTGTGGAACCTGTCGTTCCACTTGTTCAAAGTGGAGTGGGTGCTCCCGGAGGCCTCCAAAGATTTATTGTGGAACTAGAGGTACTTTGGCGAAGAAAGGAAAGGAATATTTTGTGGGAAGTTGCTTCGTTGGGGGTGTGGTGGACAATCTAGAAGGAAAGAAACCGGAGAGCTTTTGATAATGAGGAAGGATCTATTTCAGAAATGAAGAGTGCTATGCTTCATCTCCTGTTTGTGTGGTGCGCAGGGGCAGAGCACTCACATACTCCCCTGTCTTCCTCTTTTGTAGATTTTGTACAGATTTTTCCTTTACGTTAGTTAGTCTTTTGGCTTTTATACTTATAAATAGGACGCGTCACCCTGTTTTGACGTTGTGATATAAATTCATTTACCTTTATTAAAAAAAAGGGGTCAAACTTGACCAATAAACTGCTTCTGTAGAGGATTCTGGATAGTGGCCGTATATTTCCCTTTTCTTGCAGATTTGTGGCTAAATTCGTAGACCATGGACAACCTACATGAAGGACACTTGTCTCCTGATAAGGGGCCATGGTCACCACTGTCTTTATATATATATAGTACTCCCTCCGTTTTCAATTTATTGTCCTCTTTGACCTGGTATGCCGTTTAAGAAAAAGTAATTGACTGTATTATAAATATTGGTGAAATGTGTGGTTTCCTTTAATGCCCTTGAGCATGTGACTATAATTAAAGTAGGTAGAAAAAATAAGGGTAAAGTGGTAAAAGTGTTTTCCTAAAAGATAAAGTTTTAAAAGAGGACAATTATTTTAGAACGGACGAAAAAGAAAAGGAGGACGATAATTTGAAAACGGAGGGAGTATATGTATATGTATATACATATATATTTGCCTCAAAGAAGTGGACTCCCTGGTCCCCCTCAGTTAAATGAAACAAACAAGCTGAACTAACTAGATGGATGTACTGTCCTCCAATAAAATACTGCTCAAGCTCAAACCCACTTTCTAATGGGTGTCTGCTTGAGCAGTTTATGATTGAATGAAAAACCGGTCCTAGAGGGAGAAAACTTATCTTAAAGTCTGAATTAAAATGTTTTTTCTATGTAAAAGGTTTAACTAAATTAATTTGATTCCATACTAAGGTTCACTGACTCTGAACTCCAACAAATGGCATTTCCTTCAACTTAGAATCTGATTCTGCAACCAGCTCTTGTTGTGCACAGCGGAAGACTTTGCAAACAAATCAACATAGTATAATAAGATCAATCACAAAGAAGAGAGAGAGATTGGGGCCAACGGACTATTGAAATTTTATTATGCCAACGCTTAAAAACGTTCTAGGGATACAACTATATATATAGATACAATACCAAACACTAAAACCATTAAATAAGGAAAACTTCCAAAACAACCCGACGGTACAAGGCGGTCCGCCTTACACAACATAACGCAGTCGCCTATTTGGCAGTAGTTCGGTCCGTAATACATCCTTACAAGGCGGTTTCCTTGCACCATGATGACGCGGCCGCCTTGTCCGGAGGGAACTGGCTGTTTGCCGGGGTAATCGAGTCATCCCATTCTCAACAGCTCTCATGGAAGAAAACCCGGCAACAATAAAAACTGTGTTCCAGCTACTGCTGATGTAGAAAATAATGCTATTTTCCAGTTTAAGGCAAATTTAAGTGGAGCTTTTACCTACTTAACATATTTAGCTAACCAACTTTACATTTAGAATTTGAATTAATTTTATATCGCGTATTGATGTTGTACCAAACCTTGATCCTTTCCAGCACAATTTCCACAGTGATGAAATCAATTTTGTAAATGTTTTCTTTAAGGCATTGTCTCTGATAAGTGTCAGAGAAGAGACTGGGATCAAAAAGTGAATGTTGATAGTCTTAAGCAGCAACTACATATTATTTCTTTGCACTTATTTTCAACTTCTATTACTGTGTTTGGTGGAAAATGATATTCGAACATTGAGATGCTTATGTTATCCAATAGTAGCATTGTGGATGCACTCTTCTTCTCTAAAGATGATATTAACAGTTAATTGTTTGGGTTTCAAAGATGAGAAATCATATATGTACGTTCGTGTGCATTTGTATGTGTGTATGACAGTATGAGAGAGATGCTTACTTGAACTGTACCAATGGATTGCGTCACGTTGAACCGGGAGATCCATTAAACACCCAAAACCAAGATCTGCCACCAAGATAAAGATTCGGAAATAACTAGTTGCAACATTTTACCTGATTCATGAAGCTCAACATAAATGCAAATATTGAATAACATTGTAAACCACAAATCGTATACATGATATGACAGTTCCACTATTCAAGCACATGAAACCATGTCTAGAATAACACACATCGATGGGGATGTAATACCAAAACCACCATCAAGGATTCCCAAGAATAAATGCTGATAACCTTGTCGACTAAATCAAATCATGAGTAAATTAATTCGGGGGACCTGCTCCTGCCGTCAGAAGCTCTCTGTATGACTAGTTGGGTTATGATTTTCCTAAAGATTGAGAAAACAAATATCACAGTTTCTAACAATCAGAAGCATTCCGAGCTCTCTGTATGACTAGTTGGATTATGACTTTCCTAAAGATTGAGAAAACAAACATCACAGTTTCTAACAAGTCATAATCACGTGAATGACTGATAAGCTAACCATGAGAAAAAAAACTTGTTAGTTTCTATTAGAACATGAAATCAAGGGTATATACAAGATCTATATAACTCACTGTTAAGCAAGAGTTCTAGCCAAAGCCTGGCACAAGAATCGATATCAGTGAGGTGTTGAAGTGTGCATGACACCAACTTCAATATCCTAGTCCTTTATTTTGGTCAGTCATTTGCTTTTGCCTAAGCTACGCACACACCAGCACTGAGTTGAGAGCTCCCAGCCTCCCACTTTCTCATCCCCCAACAATCAAAAGACCAAAGAAGCTATTGATTATATGGTCAAAATCTAAATGTTCGATAAACAGAGCAAGAGAAAGAGCGAATGCAAGGGCAAGAACACAAGAGCCAAAGCACAGTTGAATGAATGCATACCATTTAGAGCATCATCACAGAGTCACTCAAAAAGGAAAGTTTGCAGAACATCCAATACCCCATAAAATCCTAACCATTATTGCCCCCAGGCTTTAACACAATCATGGTGAATGTAGAAATTTTGCTTACACAGTCGCCGAGAAAATATATCCCACCGCTTAGATGTTTTATGAGTAAAAGAAGGCAAAGAAACAAAATGTTAGGTGGGTGTTTACCTACAGAAGTGAAAGTGGACATCGTAGTTGGGTTGTGATACTTCCATGCATCAGAAGGTTCTAGTGATGGGAATGCCCAAACCAGTAAGGCCACTTAGCACCATGAGAGGCCCAAATATTGTGGAAGTTATATTATATTAATCTAATGCACTTAGTGCCGGTCCAGCCTCTGCAAACTTAGAATAAACACACGCACACACATGCATGCATTTATTCATATCTTCAGAGAGCATGTTTTCCAATATTTGAACGACATCGAATGTTCTAACACATGACATCTTCAGTTATGTTTGGGAAATCTTAATGAACAACGATAAGCCTTTAAAGTTGTGATTATTTCACCCAAACTAAGATAGATAATTTTATGAAAGAGGACTTGTAACTTCTTTCAAAGCAACTAATCCTGTTATTCATACCTGTTGATGAACAAACAACATGATTGAAGCAGAGAACATTTCAATATTTCAAGTGCCCAAAAGAGGTACACAAATAAATGAATAATGTAGATGCAATTTGGACACATGAGCTTGACGAGAATGTTTCCCAAAGTTGTCTCATCTGCAATAAAAAGAATAGCTGTATCTAATTAGCTATTATTAGAAAATTCAAGATTAAAATTATAGCGACAAATCATATTTATAACGAAATGTGTAAGAAGCTAAGTATATTTATAAACTATCATTTCAGTCAATGCTATATAGGGAAAAAATGCGTACAATAAACTCAAACATAGTATATATTCAAAAGGATGATGAGCAAAATTAATGCAGAGGCCTTCGTTAACAAAAACTTACAATAGAATTAAATACCGCATGCTTCTACTCAACTCTGAATGTATTGAACAGTCGGCATGTCCGAAAAGGAAACACTAGAGCAAGCACGCCAAGGGCAAGCCAAAACACACAACAGTGAAAAGCTTAGCAAGTGGGACCTAGACCTAGAGTATCTCATAAGAAATTGAATCAGGCAATCTGAAGGTGGACCACCCGATGCTGAAAAATAAGCAACGAGTTTTGGTTGGAGTGATGCAGTAAGTTAAAGGCTCGACGGGCATTGTGGACACAACCTTGTATGCTGGAGTTGATAGGGTAAAAAACGCTAACAATCCTTTTGGCAGTACAGTGTGTTAAGTAATTAATTCATGTAAAAGCTTTAAGTTAGAGAGAGGGCCCAACAATGTTAATCAAACCTCAACACTCCCCCTCACGTGCGATCCTCAAACCCAAAGCTTAAGCTGAAAGAGAGATGGCCCAACAATGTTAATCAAGCCTTAACAAAACGATATTATTTCCCATTAACATCCCTGTTGAAGTTTTGTAACAGTTACCATTTTGTCCAAGTTGAGGGAAACATTTAACCTTTCCAACCACTTCTTCCTCACACGTCCATCCATCGCGCAATTACACATTAGGATAAGCAATCCTTTTTTTAAGCAGACAAAAGCTGTTTTCTACCATGCACCATTAGTGGGATAAACTTCAATGAACATGGTACCAACTACCAGGTTGTTCATTCATAAAGGTAGAACTACGATGAATTTCCTAACTCGGGATAACAAAGTATGCAAGAGTCGAGTGTGTATGCGCATATTGCCTGACGTATATGGATTAACTTTACAATATATATATATATTCAACTTAGTGATGGGACAACCTCTAGCATTAATTGTTAAGATATATAAATTCGAAAGAGACTATGATGTATTTTCTGTTTTCCAAAAGCAAAATATGCAAGAGAGATAGCGCTACATGCATTTTTATTTTTTATTTTTGCCTATGTACAACCTCTTACGTGAAGATTGTTGGGAGAAGCCCCAAATCTATGATACTAAGCAGAAACAATCTCCAAGAGGGAGAATGTTCACACCACCTATCCTCCTCCTGCATTGTTGAATTCTGACTGGAATGAAATACTCGGCCTTTACTCATGAAAAATAATATCTTAATCCACCCCACATATATTAGCATTTCTCAAGCTACATTTGAGAAATGCCCTATTATGAACTAAAATCAAGTACCAACCAATGGTAACAACAGTCCTGGTTTGGTGAATCTCAGTTAGAGGTTTAGCAGATGCATATCTTTCACACTTAGGCTACAAACTTGAGAGAGAATAATTAATGCTATACCCCTTTGGAGTACCTGATATTAAGATCTTGTAATCTTTCCTATGGGTCCTTTTACGTCATATTTTAACTTGGCGTCTCTTTGAGCATCGGTGAAAGGTGCGTTTCGTGAAGTTCTGCTTTCAGTTATTCGGAAAGATTGGATGGCTTTTCTTCTTTAGTCTACTTGTTTAATGGATATCTCATCCATCTACTTGTAAGCTGTTCACTTCCTAATATATACATTTTTTTAAATCCAAAAAAAATAAAATAAACTGGAGATAGAGTACGGTCAGTATGGTGTGTCTCTCCAAATTATAAATTTCAGAATGAAAATTCTATGTCCTCCTTTTCTCTCTTCTTCACCCCTGTACAGATACCCCTCTTGTAATGTTTTTAATAACACCGGATGAGTAAAGCCATGCAACCTTACATATTTTCAGAATAAGTTTTCTTGAACCTTATTGTGTAATAACTTGTATAAACCCTAAACTCTAACTAGTGGGTTAAGTCAAAGCTTCTCCGGACCGAAACTAAAGCACATGTCTCGAAAATATTGCTTTTCACGTGCATCAAAACGGAAAACACTTCAAGATGGTGTTATAGACTTATAGTAGTACGTCAGAGCTATTTATTTGACAGTTGAACAACAAAAATATATCCTAGACAAGTAAATGAGTGCCCAAAAGTGAAATGATGAAAAATTAAACTGGTTTGGGATGTCTCTACCAAAATAGTCATTGCTGTGATTAATGACTGAAACAGAAATTTCATAAAAAACCGTTCACTGGTGTGCGACCTAGTTTCTTGTTTGTAGATAAAGAAAATAAAATTTGTAGCAATGACAATCAGACTTGTTTCCATTGCTTCATGCATAACACCTTGCAGTCCCATAAAACCTTCTCTTCGTAAAAGGAATCATTGAAGCAGTAAATAGCTCGTGCTGGATCCTTAAATATTTTAAAACTTGCTATTGGTTCTCACAACCGGATGAACTGCAGGAAACTTTTCAAAAATTAGACTACAAAAGACTATTAGAAGTTTACTGATCTTCCAGATTCACATGTTTTCAAAAGGGAAATACCACAAAAGAACATTATTGCAGAATGAGGTTGGAAGTTTAATAACATAGGGCGTTGTTCATAAAAAGTACATCAAACAAATTATTAAATGGTGGAGGAAGTTCTTTGCTAATGCAACAGTCAGATTACCAAACCTTTTGGCTGAGTAAGATTAAGCTAAAACGTAAAACAATGAAGAGTACCTACCATAATGTACATTAACTCCTCTTCGTCCAGGACCCTACAAGATTCAAGAATCATGCACGGAACGCCACAATAGAAACATACTATGAATATATAAATAAAATATCATGCAACCATATCCACCATACAAGATGGCTTCTATTTGAGTAAGAGGGGCAAGAAGGAGAGAGAGTCTACAAGGGGAAAGCAAATTATGGTATATATTTAGCGTTGATTCAGATTTCCCTCAAGGAAAATCTTGCAAGCATACAACCAGATATATCTACTGAAATGAAAGCCTACCAAGTATTCTTACAAAAGATTTTTTTCTAAATAATCACAAGTCATAAAGTAAATTCATCGCAAATGTTTGTCCTTTGCAAACCAATAACAAACTAACCTTTCAAATCATCCTTGCTAGGACTTCCATGATGTGCTTCTGAATTGCTGGAAGCATCACCTCCCCCATCTATATTCTCTTTAACACAAGAGGAAGACAGTTTCACATCACCGTCTTTGATGGAAGAATCCCCTGCCTCATCTTTCTTTCCTTTAACACGAGAAGAGGATAGTTTGACTGTATCCTTTTTACTGGAGGAACCCCCTCTCGTAGCTTTCTTACCTTTAACGTGAGAAGAAGACAGGTTAGCAACATTCTGCAGGTCCTTAGGAAGTGTTGATGAGGCCTCCGAACGACTAGTATTGGCTCCTGGCTTGTTATTGCTTCCATCTGCAGGAGGAACTGAATTTTTCTTCTTTTGTCCTCTCTGATCCAAGGTGATTACAACAAATAAGTATCATATTGTCACTGTCGACACTTTTCCTAGATGTCGAAACTCAATATTTCATACATTGTAACTGACCAAAATAGTTTACATCAAACTTCTCTAGAGAAGTAGGACAAAATAGGCTCCTCACCAATTTCATATTTTTAAAATGAGGTCATATCTAAAATGTAAACGTATATAGAAAGTGGGTCAACAACTATAGAACATAAAATCTTTACAGCAATCAATCTAGTTAGTGCAGATACGAACTGAATAAGATAAAATAAGATGGATTGACAAGATTCTCAAAACATTTTGACATGGCTGGAATGAACCTTCCAAGTGACTGTTAGACCCTGGAGGTATGATAAGGCCTCCGCACTAATATATAAATTGTTCATATATCAATTTATAAATCACAACATAAGTTTGTTTTGTGCAGATAATTCACATAATATTAAAGCTATTTTATTCTGACGGTTATGGCCACTACCTTATTGAAAGCAATCTTTCCGGCTTTGGGGACTGCTTTTTGCGAAGGATCTGATTCTCTGGGAGCTGTTTCACCAATATTCCCTGGAGGGGGAGATGTGTAGGCTTGAGAAATTTGATCTGTTTCCTGTAACATAATCAGACAAAAACTTAGTTCTTAGTAAGGGACTTCAATATCTGAGTAGAAGAAAAGGATGCTAAGATTTGCAGTTATTGGTTGCTTACTGTTGAAGACCAACGCGTTGACGTTGATGGCGCTGACGCACGTGCAATAGTCAACCCTGCGCATTAAACAGCCAAAAATCAAAACTCAAATATGGAAAAAAAAAAAGGTAAAGATACTTCACAGGGAACTGTAAACTATAGTTACATGGAAATGTAATATTTAATACTCCATCCGTCCCAAAATAAGTGTCCCCTACTAACTTTACACATGTTTTAAGAAAGTAGTTGAATCCATAATTTTCCTTAAAATCCCTCAAAGTATCCCTTGGTGGTGTCAAATCAATGAGCCCCGCTTCTTTTTTCATTTCAGAGCTAACAAGGGTAATAAAGACAATTTGCTTAAGAATCTTTCTGAAAAGAGAAAGGAGACACTTATTTTGGGACGTCCCAAAATGGTATAGGAAAAACATATTTTGGGATGGAAGGAGTAGTTAAATGATATTTATAGGCAACTGAAAGCTTCATGTTGATGAACTTGCTATCTTTAAGCATAAGATTACCAGATACAGTCACGAAAAACAGACTCAAAAACAAAGAATAGTATTTTAATTAAGCCAGTTTAAGCAGTGACTCTCGTTGTCAGTTTGGGTATCATAACTTAGTTACAGAAATGTGATAGATTGGTACAATATGATGCTAGTGAATCAACAAATTGAAAGATACAAAAAAAACCTTCATCTACGTTCAGCATACTTGCAGCAATAATAAGTAAAGCTACTAAACTAGGATATCAATCTATGGCATCCATGACGATGTATTTTTCGCTATATCCTATCCCGTGTAACTGTAACCTACGAAACCTTAAGGGAGCATTTTGGTTGAAACAGGGGCCAACTCTGGACTTATAGACTTGCTTTTTGTTAAGTTATCAACTCATCTAAAAGCTTAAGCTGTAAGATAGGGGCTCAACAATGTATATAAAGCTTAACACTCCTCCTCACGTGTGACCCGTCCACACGTGGAGAGATACACAAACATGCCTCACCAGGGGCATCACAAAGCAAACAGAGTGACAACATGCACTCACAATATTCTGGGTTACAAATGCAAGCGGGATGACTCGAACCCACGACCTTGTCAAACCTCTGATACCATGTTAAGTTACCAACTCATCTAAAAGCTTAAGCTGTAAGATACGAACTCATCTAAAAGCTTAAGCTGTAAGATACGAACTCATCTAAAAGCTTAAGCTGTAAGATAGGGGCTCAACAATGTATATCAAGCTTAACACTTTTCAACAAGAAATTCTACTTGGACAGGACGCTGGTAGTCAACCAAAACTGATCTCTGATGACTTGACACAGATCAACCCCTTTCTCAAGGTTTCTCATCCTGACAATGTGTGTATCCCAGTGAAGCAAGCAAGATGCATTTGCACCTCTTCCTTCATTGTGAAGTGGCTTGGTTATTGTGGGCCATCAGCTTGCATTGCTCGGTGAGTTCACGTACTCTAGAAGATTTGTTGGCACAAAAATTGAGGGATTTCAGTAAAGGGCAGGAGAATAGGTTTTTGTGGAACTGTGGTTTCTTTGTCATAGTTTGGTGCATAAGGACTGAAAGAAATTAAAGGATTTTTAATAGCAGAAGGTTATCATTAATTCTGCTTTGGGAGCATATAACTTTTCTAGCCTCTCTTTGCCTTTGACTGACCTGATGAGGGATTTGTGGGCAGTTATTCGCTTGTTATTCTCGTCTTTTTTGGTTTTTTGTTTTTGAGTTGTGGTCGTTTGTAACTGTGGTATCTTCTTTTTTTGATAAGTACTAATAGTATAAATGAGCGTAAAAAAAGGTGATGTGTCCTATGTACAAAAGAGTAATTGTGGATATCTTATCCCCTCCTCTCTCTTTTTTCTCTCTATTTCTATATAATCTTCTTTATTAATCCATAAGAAAAGGCACTATATCCCCTACTTTAACACCCAACCGACAGTCATGGCTACATTATCCAGACAACGCGAAGGGATCTGATGGAGGAGATATATTTTCACAAACTTGCTACTAATACCAAAAATATGATGAGATTGCAACACTGTGAGCATATTCTACTAAAACAAGTCTATCAAGCTGAAAGAGAGCATCAAAGGATCATACCAAAATTAGTATTAATATTTAGCTCTTTCATCATTTGGTCATTTAGTTCATGCTCTTTTGACAGAGCAGGATCTCTATGCTGCCTCATGTTCATCATATTTATATCCTAAAACAAACAGCATAAACAGGTTATGCAATCAGAAGGGGTCAAGAGCAGTTATAACCGATACCAACACCAACAGAAATTTCATTGAAAGTACCATAACGGAAAACCCCTCATGATGCTGATGATTCTTGGTCTCCCATGCTTCGAGATGATCATAACATGTTAGCCACCACTCATGCAAAAACCCATCAGGAACATCAATCTCTGAGGAATAAAATGGAGGCATAATGAAATCCACAAGGTATAGAAGTCTTCATTTAAGCAAAGAGGGGAAGGGAAAAGCACACGCTTCTAATCAACTGAAAACAATTACTACCTCTATCCTTAAAAAAGAGTCACATTTAGACTTTTCAATTCAAAATCAACTTGTCCTTTTTTAGATTAAAATTTGATGTGGATTTACTTTTTTCAAACATTATAAAACATGAGACCAAAAGTAATTTAGTGTACTTTACGAAGGTTAGAGTTTTATTCTCTATAACTTAATCAAAAACCATTTTAATTATTGATTTGAAAAGCGGTCAACTTGACTTTAAAAAGTCAAAGTGTGAGTTTGGGATGGATGGAGTATTAGATAATCATAAATCACCAGCACTTAAGCCATGCGGAAAAAGAAAATTGTGATGCATTCATGTGTTATATGCAGGAAACAAATAAGTTTCGCCAGTTTGATGACCTCTTGAGCAGAATTGAATGGCGCAATATGATTCACATGGCTGACTCCAAGTAATAGGGAAAAATGCTGAGTTGAATTGAATTGAGTTGTACATAAAAGACTGTATTATTTTCCTTTGACAATACTACTCTTATTTTTATCAGATAAAGGTGTCTCCATCTTGCTTTGAAACTAGAATTAGCCTATGGATGCATGCAAAAGATGCGGACAATTCAAATCCAAGGAAGTGAGCACCCTAACTTGCATATATCCATGTATATGAATGAGCTGGAACATGGATAACATAACATTTGAGACAGTCAAGAGTATGAAATTACTTTATGGATGATTTAGTTGATACAAGCTAAGGACCCTGATAAAGTAGTTTGACGTACAGAAATATTTCGCGAGGATCTTCACAGGTTGTTGAGTGCCAAAAATGTGCTAATAGATCAGCCTAATGTTCATGGATAGTCAGCTAAGAAGTAGTAGCAAATCAGACCAATCCTTCAAAAAAAATTGTGATTTGCAAGAGTGATGTTGTTGACCCTTGAAAAATGGAAACTACTAGGTATAAGGGTAATTATGTGGCATCATCACTGGCTCCCTTAAAATGGAAAAGCATCCACATGTAATACAGTGGAACATTAATCTATGCACATCTCCTTTTGTTGGTTTTTGTCCTCCTTTTTCCCCATCTCTTGTATCCATTTGGCAGATTCCTTCCCCCATTACTTTTTTTTTATATTTCCTATTTCACTAACAACGATGATTCTTACTATATCACAGAAAAGAAATGACCTGACCTTCACACTGGACATCTTCTTTCCTGTTAGAAAATAAGGGTAGTTTGGTAATTGTGTTATTAGGGTATATGTTATATATATTTATATATATACGCTCAATGTTTAATAAAAAATTAAGACGCAGAGATTGCTGCTGCTGCGCAGTTCCACAACTCCAGTTCATCGCCTCTGCCTGCATCTCTTCTTCTCCTCCTTTTATTTCTGATTTCATGGTATCAGAGCCTTGATACGCAAAATATAATTCCCTCAAGACATTCAGTGTTGGCTCTATGCACAGCCAATATTGAAAAGTGATTAGTACATGTGTTGATCACTATAGTAGTCTAGGTGTGTTCTATGGAGATTCCGAGACGAGGGATTGGATCAGAATAGTAGGGTGACCGTGTCTGTGTAGGAGGTAGCCGGAGCTGTTGACTTTCCGACGTCACGCGCCGGTGAGTGGTGGCGCGTGGGATCAAAAACGGAACCCTAGCTTTCGAAAAACAGTGCGCAGGTGTCGATTTTATGTGCTACTACATTTGAAAGTGTTAGTTGATGATTATGGTGACTGATAGGTGTGATTCTGGCAGTTGACTGAAGATTCCGGCTGATTACTGAACCTTGGCTTTCAAATTGGTTTTTTTTTTTTGTTGATTCAGACTTGATTGATAGTCTGATTTCTCTTTCTGTCTCTTTAGATGGCTGAAGACTCTTCGTCTATGGGGCCTACGGGACCAATTATGACAATTGTTTCTAACCAAAATAGATTGATTGACATTATCTTGGAGGCAGACGGGTCTAATTTTGTAGAATGGCGATATTTAGTTCAGGTGAACGTGAGTGGTTTACGGAAAGGACATCTTGTTGAAGATTGTCCCAGTGATACAAAGGTGGCTAAGGTGTGGTTGGATGATGACAAGGTGTTGTTTCCGAAGATAGTGAATTGTATTAGTAGGAAAATTATACTGTCTATGCAACACTGCAAAACAGTTAAGGAGCTGTGGACACTCTTGCATAAATGGTTCTCTGGAGCGAGTAACTTAAATAGGTTGTACAATCTGTCACAAGAAGTTCATCGTCCTAGTCAGAAAGGGCGGAGTATTATGGATTATTATTATGATTTCATGCGTATGAGCGAGGATTTCATTAAATAAAGCCAAGTACTTCTGGAATAAGCATCCACAAAAGTAACAAAATATCGAAACCCTGATTTGGAAGGTACATTACAAGGACCCCAAACATCGGTATGAACTAACTCAAATAGGGACGCAGCTCGTTTATTAACTCTAGGAGGATACAACACACGATGGTCTTTAGCAAACTCACACGACTCACAAGGTAAACTAGAAATAGACCCTACTTCAGGACACAATTTTTTCAGGACAGGTAACGACGAATGACCATAACGACAATGTAGCTGGAGAGGGGACAAAGTACTTTGACATGCAACTGAAGCAATGGTAGAAGAGTGCGCAGCAACAACTTCATCGAGCAGGTACAATCCATCATATTCACTTCCTTTACCAATAATCTCCCAAGTCCTCAGATCCTGAAAAAGACAATAACCAGGAAAGAAAGAAACACAACAATTTAAGCTCTTTGTGAGTTGACTAACGGATATCAGATTGTAAGGAAACTTGGGCAAGTATAACACAGATGTCAATGATAAAGAAGCGGCAGTAGTACTACCACTACCCAAGACTTTGGAAGAGGATCCATCAGCAAGAGTAACCGTAGTAAACTTATTCGACGACCCATAAGTGGATAACAAACTTGAATCTCCAGTCATATGATCAGTAGCCCCTGAGTTAATTATCCAGTGCCCAGCTGAAGACAAAAGACATGTTATGGGTTTACCTGACTTGGCTAGAGTTGCTTTGGAAGAGGAGGAAGAAGGCTGCTGAGACATCTGGTACTGTGTAAACCTGGCAAACTCCTCATCATTCATAACAACATTATGGGTCTCCTCCGGTTGACAAATTTGCTCGGATTTCTGCGAAACAGTATGAGCGAATCTAGACTGTTGTTTTTGCTGATACTCCAATTGCTGCTGAGTGAGAGGCTTAGGACATTGGCTTTTGAAATGACCCTGTTCTCTATAGTTGTAACACACTCTAGGTCCTCCACGACCTCCGGACACTCTACCACCTCGAAAACCACCACGGCCTCCATCTCTACCTCCATGATAACCATTCCCTTGTGAAACTAATGCTGATTTATCAGATACATCCACACGTGATGACTCACCATTCCTCGTCGCAGTCGTTGTTTCCCGTTTCTCCTAAAGTGTTTGGTTGCACTTGTTTTGTCCAGGATGTTCGGCAACAGGTTGGTAAGTAAGATTGAAGAGCTCTCAAGTGTGTCTTTCTTGGATACTCTCGAACTCAGAAAGGATATCGTTGTTATTCTCCGGATTTGGGTCGGTACTTAGTGTCTGCTGATGTCACTTTCTTTGAGTCTAGCCCCATATTTTGGTCGGTCATCTTCTTCTGAGTCTGAGTTTGTCTTTCCCGATGATTTTCTCACTTATACATTGGTTCGTTCCCACAATCCTGAGGCTGGTGTTGATGCTGAGGCTGCTTCTCGCCCTCCTATAACTCAAGTGTATACTCGGCGCACACCTGTTTCAATTCAAGAACCAATCGTTGCAGATTCTCCAACAGATTCACTCCCGATGCCGGTTCCCACGTCATCAGACCCGTCTCTTGATCTCCTTGTAGCACTCCGAAAAGGTACACGTACTTGTGTTCATCCTATCACCTCTTGTGTCTCGTATGCTCACTTGTCAGATTCTTCTCGTTCATTTATTGTTTCTCTTGATTCCGTTGCCACCCCTAAAAATGTGTCTGAAGTTTTGTCTCATAGTGGTTAGAAGTCCGCTATGGAAGAGGAAATGTAGGCTCTTGAGGCTAATGAGACCTGGGACTTGGTAACACTTCCTAACGGTAAGAAGGCTATTGGATGTAAATGGGTGTACGTGATTAAAATGAATCCTGATGGTACTGTTGCTCGGTTAAAAGCTCGATTGGTTGCAAAGGGGTATGCACAAGTGTATGGTGTTGATTATACTGATACTTTTTCTCTTGTTGCTAAGCTCACTTCTGTTCGTCTTCTGATATCGTTCGCTGCTTCTAATAACTAGGCCTTGTATCAGTTGGATGTCAAGAATGCATTCTTTCACGGTGATTTGCAGGAAGAGGTTTACATGGAGCAACCTCCGGGGTTTGTTGCTCAAGGGGAGTATGTGAATAAAGTATGTCGGTTGCGAAAGTCGTTGTATGGGTTGAAAAGCTTGATCTCCCGCTGGCTTGGTTTGGCAAATTCGGTCTTTGTCGTGCTAGAGTTTGGGTTACTGAGAGAATGCGTGTGATAACACGTGTTCTTTCGGCAGACTAGCAGTGGCTGTATTTTTTTGGTTGTTTATGTAGATGATATTGTGATCACAGGTAGTGATACACATGGTATTGAAGCACTCAAATCGTGTCTTCAAACAAAATTTCAAACAAAGGACTTAGGTACTCTAAAGTACTTTCTTGGGATCGAAGTGATACGGTCCAAGAAATGGATCTTTTTGTGTCAAAGAAAATGTGTCCTTGATTTACTTGAGGAAGTTGGAATGCTTGGAATGAAACCATGTGACACTCCAATGGATCCTAATGTCAAACTTGTAGCCGGAGAAGGGGAGATGCTCAAGGATCGAGAACGATACTGGACATTGGTTGGTAAGTTGAATTATCTTGTAGTAACTCATGTAGATATTGCTTTTCCGGTGAGTGTAGTGAGTCGGTTCATGGCAGCCCCTACTACTACACACTGGAATGCATTGATTCGAATTGTGAAATATTTGAAAGGAGCACCAGGTAGAAGTATATTGTATGCAAATCATGGGCATATACGGGTAGAGGCATTCTCTAATGCTGATTGGGCAGGATCACGAGATGATAGTAAGTCAACTACAGGATATTGTGTGTTTGTGGGCGGAAATCTTGTATCTTGGAAAAGTAAGAAACAGAGTGTGGTGGCGAGATCAAGTGCAGAGTCTGAATATCGTGCTATGGCTCAGACAACCTGTGAACTTATGTGGATACAACAATTGATGGAAGAGATTGGATTTAAGGTTCCTCTGCCTATGAGATTGTGGTGTGATAATCAGGAAGCCATGCATATTTCTACAAATCCAGTTTTCCACGAAAGGACTAAGCATATAGAGGTTGATTGTCATTTCATTCGAGAAAAGATCCAACAGAATCTTGTCTCCACCTCATATGTGCGTACGGGAGAATAACTAGCTGATATGTTGACTAAAGGCTTGACAAAGTTAAGGGTGGATTATATTTGTAACAAGCTGGGCATGATAAATATCTATGCTCCAGCTTGAAGGGGAGTGTTAGAAAATAAGGGTAGTTTGGTAATTGTGTTATTAGGGTATATGTTATACACACACACACACACACACACACATATATATATATACGCTCAATGTTTATAAAAAATTAAGACGCAGAGATTGTTGCTGCTGCGTAGTTCCACAACTCCAGTTCATCGCCTCTGCCTGCATCTCTTCTTCTCATTCTTCTTTTATTTCTGATTTCATTTCCCAAAACAACTTTAGGAAGCATTCTAGTCATCTAATCTCATTTTACTCAGGTGCGCCTAAATTTAGAATTCTCTCAAAGGCTTCCAACAATTTTCTGAAAATTAGCAACAAATGCCTTCACACAACATTTAAACCCCTACCTTTCAAGAACTAACCCCCAATTGATTAAAGGTATTACAATTAATCAATTGCATATAGTAGGTACATTGCAGTATTTGCTTCGGTCCCTATTCTATTTAGGGACCTCCGGAACGGCTGCGGGTCTTGAGTCTGATCTCGCCCCTTGCCTCATTCCACACCTAGTCCCATCCCTGTCCCGAAACTGGTAACAACCGAAAGCTCTGATCAACAGCCATCTAGTGAACATTTCAAGCATCTTTCTAGTTTATCGAAATTGCTTAGATGATCATTGAACTCTCCTTCGGTTGCTGTCAAGCTGTTCTCTGAGCTAGCCGATAATGAAGACCAAGAGGAGAACACAAAAGCAATGATTGTCACAAAACTCTGGGCAGTAAACTGTGAGGGGCGTAGAAAGCCTACCAAGCAGCTCAGAGTCTCTTCTATTTGCTGAGGCGTGATGAGTCGGTTCAGACTCACGGACCGACCTATACTTGACGCTGGCTCCATACCGTGACATAGGGATATGTAGATTCTCAAGATCACTTTTAAGATTTTGTCAAGACTATTTCTCAGCCAGTAATAATGCAAGTTACTCCCTGCATTCAACTGAAAAACTCCTAGTATGAATTTTCAAAATAGACTTTAGCTGATTGAAACCTAAAATGAGAATCAGGCAGCCAAACCAAGGGGACCTGAGATAGCAGAACAGAAAAAAGGGGGATAAATGGTCACCTCCAACGGTACCAATTATCATTGTTGGCTTGCCGAATATTTGGATCATACACATTAGACTTACCTTTATTTAGTTTGAAAGCATAAAACTATGACCCTTATAAACTATTTAAAAATACCACGAGCCTTTAAATATTACGATATTCAAATCAAAAATAAAAATTCGAGTCAAACCTCCATCCAAAAAATCCGAAAATATGGTCCTTAACTTTGAAAATTAAAACAATTACTTTTCACGTGTAACCGAGCAAGTAAATGTAAAACAAACAAAATTAAGAGAAACAATCCATTACTAAATTTGACAGAAGCACAAAGGATATAACAACGCAACATAATCATCTGATAGCATTCCTACAAATGTATCATCAACAAGTGTGTGTGTGTTGAAATTCGCAAAGTATTAGAAAAATGCCTGGAGGAGCCTTAGGATCAATGGGGAGATTAGTCTCTATCCTGAAGATCTCCGCCGCTTCCGCTCTGCCGTTTTTCCTCATATAATCGTACAGGTAATGATCAAATCTACACTCACAGACAGAAAATCGGTCATCACAGGGATATCAAATTAGAAACATCAACAACAAAATTTACAACGAAGAATCACCACATGCATAATGTGATGGCCGTGTGTATAAAAATAAATGATAATAGCAAACACTTACTGCAGTCGAGCATCCCAACCGGAAGAATTCGCCATTTCTGCTCCGAGTAGAGAGAGAATTTTGGTAACGTTCGAAATAATAAAATGAATAAAGATTATTTTTTTGCGGGGCTGTGTCCCATTTATACGTGTAAGAGGCTAACTGTATTCGGTATTTGCGTAGACCGAAAATTCTTACACCGTATTCTTTCGTTCTTTCTTTCTTTTTCTTTTTTTTTTACAAACGCGGGAAAACGACACTATAGTAGAGCTCGTAAAAGCATTATTTTTTTCTTGTTTTTACTTTTTTTTTTCTATTGGACGAGAGAAAACGACATTATAGCAAAGCACGTGATTTTAAAGTTGTCTATAGGCGTACATATGAGTGGCAATTCGTATTATCGTGTCGTGTTCGTGCCTCATTATCGTGTTTTCATATTTATCTTATTTGATCATAAATATAACAATAAATATTAATTTGAATATATTAACAATTTCGTGTTTTTCGTGTCGTGTTTCGTGTTGTGTCGTGTCGTGCTGGGCTTATCGTGTCATTTGTCTCTGTAATCATGTTTTATAATCGTGTCGTATTGGTTCGTGCTATCATGTCGTGTCAGGCATTGCCACCCCTAGTCGTACACTTTTGACAAAAATTTAGAAAATACAGTCTTATGTGCAATTATATAAAATGGATTTCTTTGATTCGATCCACAAAATGTTAGTAGATTAAGTTAGAGAGCGTAACCTCTATCTTATGATTTAATATTTCGTAAAATAGTCTTACATGAAACTTACTTTGTATTTTTTTGGGAGAAAATTCTATGTGGTTTAACTGGAATTATAGGACTAATGAAGTTTATTAGTAGACACAAAACTATTAGTGAACTAATTTAATTTTTTTAAAATGTTATATTGTAAAAATAATTGAAAAATTCTATGATTTTTTAGTTCAAATCTCTTTGGTACTGGTATTAAGAAGAATTTTACTTTGTTTTTTACTCCAATATTTGGCATTAAACATCATTGAAATTATTCACATTTTAATTCCCGATGTACTATATTTTTTCATGTAAATTATTAGAGCATCTCAAATGATAATGTGGATGTGAAAGAATTTAAATATCACTTAAGATTTACATCATTTTTGAAAGAGAAAACATCTTCGATGTAAATGTGGATGAGTGTGGATATGATGTGACAGCCAAATTTGTTCACATTATAAATAATAATATCAATCTTTCACATTCTATTTAAGGGTGTAGATACATCTTAGTTATTATTACTCTTTTTAAAACTATTTCTATTAGTTGTTCTCTTTTCTTTTCCCTTTTTTTTTTGTCAAGGATTATTTTAGTGATGAGATGAATGTCACGTAAGATTAAATTCATATTTGCATTGGAGAGATCCATTTTGATTGAATATAAACGAAGAAAAAATAAATGATACATATAATTAAGGATGTGAATTACCTACTACCACATAAAATTAATTCCACTATTATATTGGTGATGCTCTTAACTATGGTCATAGTGTCAAAATCCTTCTTTAAAGAGCTGACCATCAATCTCTTATAAAGATTTTGACATATTTATGAGTATAGATTAAGATAATATGTAGTGGGATGGATAATCTTTTGTTAGATGTAAAATATTTAACAGTCATAAATACCCTTTATTTAGCACAATATCAAAGGCAAAAGAAAGAAGCTTATGGGCAAAGCATTTCTTGACCCAATAAAAAAATATTCAAGAACCACAACAAGGAGAAGCATGTTATAATTAGAAATAAGGCGTGATGTATGTAAAAAATTAGATGTGTTTATTTTAGTTACGATACAAAAAGTGTAAAATATTAATATATGCATTTTAACAATTTTATGATACCACATTTTAGGCATAGTGCAAAAGAGTAAGAATATATGTTTAACGCATTTTAACGATCTTGTTACAGTTGACGTATTAATCAAGGAGATATTTGACTACCAGAGGTGATGGGTATGAATAGCGTTCATGTGGGGCTGCGAATTAAAATGGACATACGAGGAAGGACCCAATTGACAACATGGGCACAATTGGACCTGTAGGTTAAAATGGACGAACGAGTTAGTGTCCAGCTGATAACATGACACGAATAGACGAGTCATACATGGACTGAGCCGCACCTAGAAACTCATTTATTTACGAGTTCCACCATCACTGTTGTCACACTATCTTCCTCACTTGCTCTCATAGCAATTAGAGTGAATGGACACTGAAACCTAAAGAACGAAGTATAAAGGTGCACACTAAAAGTTATAAATAAATAAAATTATCTTCCTTAATAAAAAGATGAGTGACCCTAAACGTAACATCAAATTCCCTAAGCGTAACATCATTTAATGTGTGAAAATACCTCACTACCCTTGTACACAATTAATAGAAATTAACCATTCATTTACTCACCCCAACCAACCACCCCCTCCAATCTCTCTCATTACTCCTACTCACACTAACTAACCTAAAACTCACTCACTCCATTTAAAAAAAAAAAAAAAACCTCTCCAAACTCCATTGTTCTAAAAATCGGTCTAGGCGCTAGGCGTCACCCTGGCGCCTAGAAATTTGGCAAATCGGCGAAAAAATCGGTTAGGTGGGCTAGGTGGCACCTAGGCGCTCTAGCCGAGCTAGGCGGCCAACCGCTGATTTTTTTTCCTATTTTTTTTAGTTTTTTTTTAAATTGGCCCTAAATAATGCCATTTTGGTTTTTTAAAATAATAATAATAATAATAATAAATATTAATTTCAAATTATTAAATTATTTTTGTAAATTTGTAAGTCAATGGACCTATGGATGATTGAACTATTAACTATTTTTTGTAATATTTTGAACCTTAGATGATATTAAATTTCTAGTTTTACTTTTAAAATTTAACATCATAATGTAATTATTATTTTTAAATTATTAGGTGATATTTAGTATTAGTATATTTAAAAAATTTATGTTTAATAATTAGGTTATAATAAAAATATATATTAAAAATTAGATATTATGTCTTATTTCTAGGCCCTGCCTAGGCACCTAGGCGCTGGTCTGCTCGCTTAGCTATTTTTAGAACCTTGTCAAACTCTCCAAACTTAAATTATAAAGTGAAAAAAAATATGTATAACAACAATTTATGTATAAATACACATATATTACATAAGTTTTTTTAAAAAAAAAAAACAAAACAACCGCTACAAACTCGCGATAGTTTTATGTGACTACTGCTACAGACTCGTGATAGTTTTATGTGACTACCGCTACACGCTCGCGATAGTTTTATATGACATTCGCTACATAATCGCGATAGTATCACAAAACATCCGGTATACCCTGAATTGAAAAAAAAAAGTTGGACAAAGAAACTGGACAACAAATTGAAACAAAATTCATACCTTTTGCAGAGAGAGAGAGTGCACAGACTGCTCAATTCGCCGAGAGAGATGGCAGACGACTCTCTTTCCACAAAGGCATAGAAAGAGAGAGAGAGCGACTGAGAGAGTGTAGACGTGTTGTTGAGAGCGAAAAAGTCGTGAGAGGTGAGAAAGAACGATGTCGGAGGTTTTGGTTGGAAGGGAGTAATGGAGGGGGGTTTGTTGTTGAGAGAGTTAATTGAGGGGGGTGGGTGTACAATGGTAGTACGATATTTTCAACCGTTAATGGTGTTACGTTTAGGGATTCCAATTATACGTTTAGATATTCTGTAAAAAGATCACCAACCCCAATGGGTGGGAGAGATGGCAAACGCACTCAAGCAAAGACCTTGAGGTCCTTAGTTTCAATTATAATACCAATAAGGAATCACACTTACCTATATAAAAAAAAAGATACATCAACAAAAGTCAACAGCTTTTTCACATACTCTGTTTATAGTCACATACAAATTGATGCCAGTCTACCTCCATTTTTTAAAACACAATTTACTTAAATAAAATGAGTGCGGGAGCAAAAAGACCACTCATTCAAATCAAACATAACTCATTAAAAATCAATAAAGTAATATATTTAGAGTGGGAATTATGCTAGCCTTACCACCACTATTACCACCAGTGTTACAACTTGCCTTGAGAAATGCATAGTTGAAGTCAACTATATCTTTCTCAAGGCAAGTTGTAACACCGGTGGTAATAGTGGTGGTAAGGTTAGTATCACTCTTAGAGTGGCCCTAAATGTCACACAAAAAACACTAAATACTACATTCATTAAATAGTTCAATTATTAATTAATCATTTTATAAAAAGAAGTTACTATTAACCCTAAACTCTAATTACTAATTAATCCTTATCCTTTTATATAAAGGAGTTTCAATTAATCCTCCTATAAATATATGTCAAATCCTCCTTCACAATTAACTATAAACCCTAAACTAGTTTCTTTCCAACAATTTATTTAATGAATTCTGATCCGAATAACAACGTTCATAATGATTCTTCGAATTCTTCGAATATATATATATATATATATATTCGATATTAAAAATCATGTTTAAAGAAGAAGAAAAAAACCAGTTGAAGAAAACTGTAAGGAAGTTGGCGTTTTTTGACATTTTTTTAGACTAGCGATTTTTTTACCTATTTTTTAAACAAAACTTGGCGATTTTGTACTATTTTTTATAAAAAAAACCTAGCGATTTTTTTTATAAAAAATTTGTAACAACATGGCGATTTTTTCATATTGTTTTAAAAAACCTGGCGTTATCTGAGGATGTGCTTGGCAAGATGAGTGCTCCATCGAAAACTGTTGTGCCAGTAATTACCCCCAATGAACTTGCTGAAGTAGATGGGCTCATATTTCGTTTCCCCACTAGATTTAGAATGATAGTTGCCCAGTTCAAAGCGTTTTTTGATTCAAGTGGTGGTCTCTGGAGAAACCAACAGCTTGCGGGCAAGCCTGCAGACATCTTCTTTAGCTCTGGCTCTCAAGGAGGCGGACAAGAGACAACAGCATGAGTTCCATTCTCGATCCCTTGATTCTCTTTGTATGAAAATAGATTACATATTGACTTTGATTTTGATGAATATGCGTGCAGCCTGACAGCAATTACACAGCTTGCGCACCATGGTATGGTATTTGTCCCGATTCGGTACACATTTGGAGCTGGAATGTTTGACATGGGGGAAATTAAGGGTGGTTCTCCCTACGGGGCAGGAACTTACTATGGAGATGGCTCGAGACAGCCTACCGAGCTTGAGCTAGCACAAGCGTTCCACTAGGGAAAACTTTTTGCCGGCACTGCAAAGAAGCTCAAGGGGACTGCTTGAAATTCCATTGCCCCCAAAATGCACATACATAAACAAACATCAATTAGCTAAATCGGAGTTGCAGTGATAACACAAAAATTGCCAGCTTGAAACTTTGCCATAGAGATTTAGAAACTCACGCTTACAAAACTTGGTGACTGAAAGATGCCGACGGAGATCAGGATAAAAGACGGGCTCGCTAAGAGTGGTGAGTATGAAAGACGCCGGAAGAAAGAGGACGCCGGAAGAAAAAGTCGCCAATAGATGTCGCTGTAGATACGAGGTTTTGGATAGGGGTTAGGGCTGTGTGTGTGTTTGATCATAATCAGTTTTCTTTAATTGAGTTTTTTTTAAAAAATGGAATGAGTATAATTTGGTAAACAAAAATATTTTAAAGTTTAATATTTTTCTTTTAAAATAGGACAATTTGGTAATTTAATCTTTTAAGTGATGTTACATTTAGGGTTTTTTGGTGTAACATTTAAGGATTCTGTATATTTAATACTTATTTGATTCAAAACAAAAATAATCTTTCAATAGTGATACAAACTCTAATACTTTTACATACCCAAGGTTATAGTGTGAGCCCTCCAAGGACGTAAAGAACTACTCCTTTTCGTAAATAATTGATCATTTTTAATTTATCTTTAAAATTAAAAATTCTAATTTTTGGAACATTTTAGTAGCACGTGGAAATTAATACTCTTAAGAGCTACACAAAGTGCCAAAGGTGAAATTAGTTCTTGCTTGTTTGGTAGTCGGATAAGGATAAGCAGTATTATTAATCTCAGTACTATTAGTGCCCTCGCTATTAATCCTCACTTGTATATCGAAAGTAGTTTTGAGATTACAAATATTAATCCCAATTTTTTTTAGTGAGGGCGCTAATAATACCACCCCCCCCTTGGTATTAATAATGAGGGAATAATGACTTTATCCGGATAACTCGTGCTATTAATCCCGACCACTTATTGCGTATCAAACATCAGACAATTCGGCTTATTAATCCTATTTGGTCTTAATCCTGGCTACCAAACAACACCTTATACAAAACCAAACACTTTTAGGCCCGAATGGAGTACAATATTTAATGCATGATATAAACTATGTATGTTGCTAAATTTTGTGAATATAGCCTTTTCCTTTAAAAAAAAAATACTTTTCATAAATCATAAATCACAAAGCACCAAAAAGGCGCAACCGCATGTCAGAACGATCTCACCAACAAGCTGACGCACTTGCTGCCAACTTTAATGTATATCTTCAAATCCTCTCTTAAACCTAATCAACAATGACTAATAAATATACACGCTGCCAAAAATCAGCACATCATGCTAAAAGTTTAGCCAGATGTTATCAATGACTAGTGTACAACAAACATTTCTTTGTCTTCCGCTAAACCCTCACTGTACTGAAGAGGTGGTGGCCTCCAAGCAATGGCATGACTATACCCCGGTGATGTACAAGCTAGCTGCAAACACAATATCACGCTTAATTGCATTAGAAGCAACCTGCATCTTCTTGTATAGAGCAGAGTTGCCCATGATTGCTGCAGCATTTCTGAATTCGCGACATGTCTCATCCAGCCTAACAATGGTCCTTACTATAAGACCTTCGGGAACATCAGTAAGCTCACATATATCAGCAAACGCAGTGCCCTGCAGTAAGAAAAGCAAGTAGCAAATGCATAAGATGATGAGGACAGGATTGATGCAATATGTATTATCTTCAATACCGGAGTTGAGAGAGAGAGAGAGAGAACCTTTGCCCATTCATAAACAACTTCAACAAGACCAAACTTAAGATTCTCTCGAGCATACTCCTGAGGGTCGACCTGCAGTTTGAACCGTGATTGAAGCTTCCCAAGCTTGATAGCTGTGTCGTACAATCTATATTATATTGAACTTATCAGATGGAAACAAAGGAGTTGCTAGCAAAAGCAGGTTCCGCTATATCTCAAAAATACAGTCTGATTACATTACATGATTTTCTTTAGTAAAGAAGTGATATACTCGCTCCAACCAATTTCAGACTCTTTCTCCTCCCACGCGACCAACTTTAGGGTTCTCGATTGTCATTTATTTGTCTCTTTACATCATTAAGTTACATAACAATTAGTATAAGTCTTGACAAGTCGCTAAAATTGACAAACTTTCTGCTCCAAATCTCTCTGGTAAATGCTTTGCTTCTCAATAACTTTTGAACCCCAGAACAGGGATAAGAAAATGAGATATAACACTTGCGTCTATTAATACTTCAAAATCCACCAATATATATATATATATATGATAGGTAAGTTTGGCCCCTTGGTATGGGGATTGGAACCAAGAACCTCAAGATTTTTGCCTCGAGTGCCCTTGCCTCTCTCCCACCCCTTGGGGTTTCCACTAATATATTAGATGTACAACGAAGGAACGCTCTGGTTGGGAATGTTCCATGAAATTCTGATTGATGCACCAATAACAAAATTGGTATAGAGAGGTAATATGCAATATGGGCTGGAACAAAGATATTGTGAAGGAGAGGAAAACGTAGATAAAACCAGATGCTTTGGACTAAACTTTTTGAGTTTTGACTTGAAGTAGAACTTAAGTGGTTGAACCATGCTAATTCTCGTTAAGTAGCACCCCAGGAGAGATTTGCACCCACTAGTCCAGGGTTTTGCTAAAGAAATATTTTGCTTCCATAGCCTGATAAATTGGAAAAAATTACATGCAATTTAGGGATCATGTCTCAACCAGGGCTCTTTGGTGTGTCCATGTCCCACCTGTATCTGCACAAGTCTGCTCGTACCCAAGGTTTGGTGCTTGGGAATCATTTAACTTGTCTTGGAGTTAGACACCTAACTTAAACAAATATGCAGGCTGTGCTGTGAAAATCCTGCACACACAAAGACATACACACACGCAGAGGGAGATGGAAAGTAACCTCTTTTTGGCCCTTGATAGGTTGGGAGTGAGAGCAGCTTCCGAAGTGTTCTTCTGCTGAAACACAAAGGCTGACATTAGTGCCACAGCTTCTTCTGGTTCCAGATCATCCAGTTGGTTCTCAAACAAGCACTCTGTGCATATTAGTTCCTCTCCAGAATTCATCTCACAAGCAACACGGCCTTTGATTTGAACTACAAGGTCAGCATCTATGCAGCCAATGTCCTTCAAGACATCAATCTGTAAAGCCACAACTCTAAGATGTAAGATTTGCGGTTCCTGTAAGATACACCAAAACGAATCGTAGATGAAATTGAACCGCCATAAGGGGACAGTGAGATTCAAGACACATACACGGCCCTGAAAGTCTGGCATCTGCTGAAGTGCTTCATCCGACATTTCAAACTTCAAAGCATTAACCTCCTCCTTGTGCTTCTTCATCTCTCTTGCTAATTTAATGTGCTCCTCCAACTTAATACAACCATGACACTTGTTCTGAGACATCCTTTGCGCTAAGGCATTCCATTTGTAGTAGGCTTCCACAAGATTCACATCTTTCAGCTTCAGATCTGACATGCAATTCCGCCAGCAGGGTAAAGCAAAAAACTCAAAGGGGGAAGAATGATTCTAAATGTGTTACACCTCAATGCAGACAAAGAAGCTCAACATAGACTTCAATTATGCATAAAGTGGTTCAGTTATATCGACATGCATCAGTTCATTGGAGCTAGAAATCATTTGAAGGATCATATGCACTGACATGATGTTTGTTTGGAGGGAAAAATGGAGGCACCAAAAATGGGGAGGGAAATTGGAGGGATGGATTTAACTTTTTAATTTTCTTATTTGGCAAGAGGTAAAGATAAAGGGATGGAAGGTGGACAGACGAAGAATCCCTTGGCTTTAAACATATACACCCCCCCCCCAGCCCAAATAAATGGAGGAAAAAGTGAAAATACCTTTGACTGGATCTAGGGCTTGAGGGTACTTATTTCCATCAGTTTTCTTCTCCTGTAGATTTTGTATAGTCTTGGAATAAGCTGCACTGGTAACATCTTCCAGTAGCCCAATTTGATCAATCTTTATTTTGCAATTGCATATGGACAAGAACTCATTATTATCAATTCCTCTGACCTCATAATTCACCCCAGCAGCAATACCACAGTGAGGCAACTTTATATTAACGGCACCTGATCCCTTGCGTGAAGTTGCACAAGAATAATAATCATCATCCATAGTTCGTTTTGATTTTGGTACCAACACATGGAGATCAGCATTTGTTTTCTTTTGAGGATCGCCTCTACCCAGAGAAGTTTGCAATGTTGAGGGCGTAAGTACTAAAACTATATATTGTTTATTATTGAGGGAAGGAGGCTTTAAGACAACTCCAAGTAAGTGGTCTTGAGCCTGTCAGTTTGGAACAACCAAAATATCAGCAAGTAGATATAATTTTGACCTTTAAAGAGTTTAAGTGCAGATGGACACATTTTACATGTAGGATTAGGAAATTTTGTAATTTGGATGCCTGGTCCAAAAGACCAAAGAAGCTGAATAAAATATTAGCCATTGTTTGGGTGGTGCAGAATAGAGATGTTAATCGAGTCGGCCCTAGCCCTATATGCCCACGAGTCCTGAACAGGTAGCACCTAAAAAATAATGACACCTTTATTTAAATCTAAAATTGGAAATTAAGTAATAAACGAAGTGACGGACAACAATCAACAACACAATCCAAAATAAAATAAAGTCACACAACGAGTCAACAATATCACTTAAGTGATGAATTTTTTTAAAAAAATACACTAACATTTTTTTTTTGATAAGGTATAGTAATATTAACAGGTGACAAATGAGGTGATGCGCCCTTGTACACTGGAAGTATACATGGACTAATCAGCAGTTAAGCACCAGAATTTCAAATACGAAAGGAAAGCCTTTTTGATTCCTTCAATATCAGATTCAGCATTCTCGAAAGCCCTTTTGTTCCTCTCTTTCGAGATGGTCCACCAAATAGCTGAAGGGGCATACTTCCAGAAAACACTCCTGTTTCGAATAAAAGAAAGCCAGCCCCAAAGCGTATCTATAACACTCCTCCTCCTCACATTTGCACATGTAGCATCGATTAACATAGATCATGCCCCGAGATCTCAAGTTTTCCCCCGTCAATATGACACCCCTAACTGCCTCCCAAACAAAAAAAGCTACTCTACCAGGGAATTTATGTTTCCAAATTTCCTTCCATGGGAACAAGCTTTTTTCCTTCTCTATCATCTTAGAAAGATCTAACAGAAAACCAGATGATTTTATCTTCACTCAAAGCCTGCCTCTTGCAACCATGGAGAAACTCCATGAACTGCCTCCTCAATCTCCCAGTCATGCAAGTTTCTGCTAAAAGCAGGACACCATAGGTCTGTTCCCCCTTGATTGACCACCAACGAACTCACCAGTTCCAGTTCCTCCTTGTTGACTGCAATATTGTAGACTGGGAAACATCAACTGCATGGTATTAGTCCCACACCAAAAATCCTTCGAGAACCTGACTTGATTTCCCAGCCCTACATCGAATTTAATGAACCTGTTGAAAGCATTCCATTCTCCCATAATACCTTCCAAGACACTAGAACCATGTGAGGACAGAACTTTCTTAGGGAACCAAAGATGATCACCCGCTCCATATTTGCTCACCACTAACCTCCTCCATAACGACTCTTTATCCGCTAAAAACTTCCAAAGCCACTTGCCCAACAGAGCCTTATTAAAGAAGCTAAGATTTTTAACTCCTAGACCCCCATCCTCCTTGTTAGAGCATACTGAATCCCACCCGACTAAGTGATATTTCCTCTTCTCTTTATCCCCATCCCAAAGGAAAACTCTTTTTAACTTCTCAATTCTCTTTAAAACCTAGGTAAGAGCCATGAACAAGGATAGAAAATAAGTGGGAAGATTAGATAGTGTACTCTTAATAAGAGTAAGTCTTCCACCCTTTGATAAGAATCGTCTCTTGTCTCTCAAACCTAACCATTACTGAGTTCCACACAGTGTTGTTATTAAAAGTTGAACCAAGAGGTACACCCAGGTACGAAGTAGGAAGGCTAGAGACACTACAGCCAAAGAACGAAGCTAAATCCTCCATGTTTTCCACTCTACCTAAGGGGATTATCTCACACTTCGAAACATTAGTCTTCAAACCCGATAAATCTTGGAAAATCAGCAAGATTAAACGAAGGTAACCCAGCTGATCGCTGTCCGCATCACAGCAAACTAGGGTGTCATCGGCAAATAGAAGATGAGAAATAGCAACACCCCGACCAGGATCATTACCCACCTCAAAGCCCTTAATAAAACCTGCTACTGCCTTATCAATGAGCCGACTAAGGGCCTCCATAACCACAATGAAAAGGAATGGAGAGAGGGGGTCCCCTTGACATAAGCCTCTCGAGCTCGAGAAGAAATCTTCAGGTTGTCCGTTAATAAGAACAGAATACCTGACAGTAGATATGCAGAATAGAACCCACTTTTTCCATTTCTCTCCAAAACCCATTTTATCCAAAAGATAAATCAAAAATTCCCATCAAACATGATCATAGGCCTTCTCCACATCCAGCTTGCACAGAATCCCTGGTTCCCCGCTTCTCACCCTCGAGTCCACCACTTCATTAGCAATCAAAGTTGCTTCCAGAATCTGACAATCACCCACAAATGCGTGCTACGAATCTGAAATCACTTGGCCAATCACCTTTCCCATTCTATTCGACAGGACCTTAGAGATCAGTTTATAGATGCTACCAATAAGACTAATAGGTATGAAGTCTTTTAACTCCTCAGCCCCTTTCTTTCTAGGGATGAGAGCAATAAACAAAGTATTTAGACTTTTTTCGAAACCCTCCTCAAAGAAATAGTGGAAGACCTCCATAATATCATTTTTAACCACTTCCCAGCAATGTTTGAAAAATTCAAAGGTAAAACAATCAGGGCCTGGGGCCTTATCCCCTTTCAGACTACCCAAAGCCTCCACCACTTCCTCTTCATTAAAAGCTTGTTCTAAATATCTCCTATCCTCCTCAATCAGGGTTTTGAACGTAATCCCATCTATTTCCAGATCTCTATCTCCATCTTCCGAGAACAGCTTTTGGTAGAACTCTACAATGCCTCAAACTGATTTGAGTCTCATCTTCCGTCACATTACCATCGATATTCAGAATCTGATTGAAACTCTTGTGCGCACTGGCCATCTTATAGAAAAATTTTGAATTTTTATCGCCCTCTTTCAGCCACAAGGCCATGGATTTTTGCCTGCAACATATTTCTTCACAGATGAGCAACCTTTTGATTTCCAACTTAATCTCTTCTTGATGGGCTGCTTCAGATACCCCTAGAGATCCTTCACCCTCATTTTCATCCAGAATTTTGACTTCCTCCATAGCTTCCTTGATTCTGATCTTGATTCTCCTAAACACCTCTTTATTCCAGACTTTAAGGTCATCTTTGAGAAGTTTCAGCTTTTTAGCAATTCTAAAACACGGTTTACCACTACCGCCTAAGAATCCCACTTTATCCTAACCCAATCCTTAAATCCAGGAGCTTTCAGTCACATGTTTTTGAATCTGAAGGGAATTTTTCTTCTAACATTATCACCCCCAAACTGGAGGATGATGGGAGAGAGATCAGAAACAACCCTAGGAAGGGTCCTTTGAACGAAAACACCTATCGTCTCCTCCCAATCAGAGCTAAGGAGAAACCTGTCAAGCCTTGAACATTGCCAATTCGACCCCTCCTGCCTCCTCGGAACCAAGTGAATGCGTTCCCATCGAGGGGCAAATCCATCAACTCCTGTCATTAATAAAATCGTTGAATTCCACCATAGCCTGTGAAAACGATTGACCTCAACGTCTCTCTCGAGGGAAACGTAACACAATGAAGTCTCCTCCCACACACCATGGAAGGTTCCATTTATGTCTAACAGAATTCAGCCCACAAATCTGACCGGCAATTATCTGAGCAAGAACCATATACACCAGAGAATACCCACCGAGAGTCATTAGCCACCCGCTTAAACAGACACGAAACTGAGAAAACTCCTTTCACGTGATCTTCAACAGCTAGAACTCTTCTATCCCACATAACAAGAATACCCCCCGCAGCCCCAACTGCGTTGAGATGAACCCAGTCCATCCACCTACAACCTCCAATAATGTCCACCAATTTTCTGTCCATACAGTCCATTTTAGTCTCTTGTAAACATACTACAGAAGGCTTCCACCTTCTAAGAGCTTCCTTAACCACTTTCCTCTTCCTGAAATTATTCAAACACCACACATTCCAACTGATTAGGTTTAAATCCATATCACAAACTAGTTAATTTTTTCTTTCCCGGAACTCTTGTCTACCCTCCCTGCAGCCCCATCAAAATTAATACCACAAAATAGATTTTTGACCTCCCTGCTTTTTGAACCCCAAGCCTTAATTCGACTCGCTCCCACCTTTTTACTAACCGACAGCCTCCCCTTTTCCATTTCGAATAATATATCCACAATTTTATCCTCGTGGCCTTTATAGTAGGCACCCAGATAATTCAGAACACCTTTAGCCTTCTTGCTCACCCAAACAGACATCTTTTTGTAAGGATCCCCATCAGTCAGTAACTTTGGTTCCAAAACCTCCTCAGGTCTGACCATCAAAATTGGGCTACAGAACACGACCTCCTCCGATTCCTCGCTGTCAGTACCACTCGACCTTGTATTATCGTCATGGGGGGGGGGGGGTCTGCGAATCATTCGGACAATCTCTTCCCTTCGAGTTATCCTTGGGTACGTCGATAGGAGGAAAATCATCTTTCTTCAGTTCTTCATTCTCCTCGAGCTCTCTAACCGCAAGAACTCTAACCATATCATGCGACCTCTGTGTCTGAACTTCGTCAACGATGGAACTTTTACTCCCATTCTCATCGTAATGGACTCCTTCCTTACCTTCCATCGTCGCCGATCCCTTCCCATGGATCCCGTTGACTTTATCGCTCTTGTTCTGTTCTTCTAGATCTGGCTTCCCGCTATACTGCTTATCGCAGATTAAAAAGCCCATTCTCATCGTAATACACTAACATAAATCTCGACTCAAATGATTTACTATTCTATGTTTCACTTAAAAAGTGTATTTTAAAACATTAAGCCAACAGACTTGGCTTTTCAATTTTACCCTCATGTGGTATAACCCTTTTGACTATGCTAAAAAAAGTTGTAAATATAATCAACTCTAATCATACATGTATGCTCTCTTTGTTACATGCAAAGAGTCGATTATACTTTTTGAGATATTTCACTTACAAAAGTCCACTTTCAAAAATTATGTATACAATTATGTAAACTTGATAATAATAATAATAATAATAATAAAGTAATTAGTATTATGCGGAAGCAAACCCGATCGAAAGATGACTAAAGCACTGTTGAAGGACTCGGTGGAGAAATTATTGTGGGGGCACCAATCACAACTTAGCACACACACAAACCAAGGATATTGAAGAGATGTGAGAAGAGGGAAGAAAACGGCTGAAGATGCCAAACAAAACTAGAGAACAGTTAGGGCTGAAATTTATTAAAAAAACTGCCAGCCCCGCACGCCAACCTGTATTATAGGGTCAACCCGAAATTTAAACGGGTTGCCTTTCTGGTTTTGGTTTAACAAGATCGACCCTTTTAACATCTCTAGTGTCTTTTGAACTTTGTATACTTCTAGTGTACTAAGGACACGTCACCTGTTTTGACGCTCACATTTATATACTCTTTACTTATAAAATAAAAACATCTATAGTGCAGAATGTAGGAATGTCCACTCTACTCTCTATATCTCAATGGAGGTGTTCAGATGATAAGCATTATGTATTTCAATAAACTATATAGTTCAAATTTTTTAGCTTTTCCAGTCATAGCTTAATGTGGTTATGACAGTGTAAAATTATGCGTGCGTGTGAGGCCTAACAGTCGTGTTTATTTTTCCAAACATTCTTCCTCTGTCTTCTCCTATATTGTGAAAAGAACAATGAAGGTCTAAGGTTATTTTGGTAATTATGTTCTCTAGTTGAAAGCTTCAAAAAAAAAACTTAAGAGCTAAAAACATATATATATATATATATATATATATATATATATATATGTATAAATTGGACGTGATAACCTGACCCATTAGTTGAACAGGTCGACCCATTACAAACTGTAACCCAGCTTAGCCCATCCCAACTCAACCCATTGCCAGGCCTATTAAATATGTATACAAGGCCAAAGGACAGGTGTACTAATACAACCGGTAGTCATCCTAAAAATAGCCAATTAAGCCTCACCCCAAGATCAGATGATTGCAAGAGCTCAAACCCTACAAGCTTGTATTGACACAGAAATCGAAGTGCTAGTAAATATGCAGAAAGTTATAAATAATAAGCCATATTTCAACCAAGATTTGCCCATTGGATAGCAAGAAGACCTTATAATATATAAGAATGAGAACTTACTGATTGTGATCTCACAACTACCACTCTTCCTATAGTAAGAAAGTTTTGAGAAACAGGGGACAGAGCAACTGCCTCTGATATCTGGTTGCTGTACATCTCCGCCTCCGAGTACCACTCATAGTATTCCTCAATTGCTGGCTCACCCTTTATACAACTACATAGAATAATCATGCTTATTGAAGTATGCACAAACAACTGTAACAAGTAGGGATCCAAGTAATTTCCCAACATAAGAGTAAACCCATACTTTTCATCATTTATGTATCTTGAAAGGAGAAGCCAATTAAGGCTCCGTTTGTTTCACGCAAAATGATTTTCGAAAAACATTTTCCTCATTTTCGGGTGTATGGTAATGCTAGGAAAATACGGTCAATGTAAAACATTTTGAAATCGACTGGAAAATGAACCATACACTAAAGAAAATAATCTACGGAGGTGCTCCTCCATAAGTCATTTTCTAAAATTACACCCCAAAAGTGGCTCTCCAATATGTCTGAAACAATATACTCCAACTTAAATAGTTGACATCCCTTCACACGCCAACATGATTGCCACACCACCACCCTTCCCCTTTCTCTCTCCTGCACACACCTCCAACATTTTTATTTTTATTTTTTCAAATTATAAGTGAATAAAACACACTTTATATTGTATGCTTTTATTAAATCTGCTATATATATTATTTATGTTTTATACGGAGTAGTAACTTTTAACAAAAATAATAATTATAAAAATTTATGACTGTTTTCTGTCACATTTTCAATGCGTTTACCAAACACTTAAAACACTTTCTAAGAATTATTCTCCTTGAAACAAACGGAGCCTTAATTCAAATGTTAAAGCTAGAATAATTCAACGAGCAAATTAAGGGAAATGAGACAACGAACAGTGTCAAAAGCATACAGCAGAAGAAAATGGCCTCATGACCGAAACTATATATATGCAAAACAGAAACTGCATCTTTGAACAATAGTAGCACAAGTAACCTTCAGATTCCAATTTACTATGATCCCAGTAAGCTTTGGCTTGAAGCCTCAAAAGCACAGTAACCCAATAACACTCTGGTAAAGACCAAGCCAAAGAGCAAGATTTGACAGATGACGGAAAGGAACTTCGTTATATTCTCGAGTAATTTTTTTGAAGTAAAATACTTGCTCAGTTCAAGACAAAAGGTTCACTATACTATTTTGGGATGTTTTACTTAAAGAGTCTACTTTTTAAAAAAATTTGATAAGTACGTTCAAAATTATGTCTACAGACTACAATCCACATAACATTTCAACTTTACCCTCTACATTTAATATTAACATATTGATTATGCTCAAACATTATTGTAATTATGACAAACTCTTATGCTAGTTATAAATATCTTAATTATTAGACTTTTCAAACATGGACTCTTTGGGTAGAACGGAGGGAGTAGGATAAAAGGTGGACTTCTAATGGGTATAACATGAGAAGGAACCAAGACCAACAAAGCTAAGCAATCATAAGAAGACATGTAAGATCAGAGTTCAGCAGCAATTATCATCAGTCAAAGATCTATCATGATGAACATATTACAGTAATTAAATTTGCAGTGCAAAGCACTTTATGTACAAATTCCAACAATGTAATAATCATTTAGGAAAATAATGGTAGTAGAAGATCTATGTTGCGCTTACTCAATAGTTTTGGTAGGCTGAGCAAGCTTTCGCATCAGAAGTTGCTGTTGCTCTGGAAGTTTTTTTTGAGCATGAAATTCAGCAAAACTTCTTTTCAGCATGTCCTCCACCTGCATTTTGTTGTACAAACATCAGATAACAAATTTCTAGGATGAGTAAATCTGCCAAGTAACGAAACCTGATAACCTCATGAATTGTCAGTGGTGCAAAAATATTATACTTAAACTGAATACTACTGCAACAAAGTATTTTAAGAACTGTTCTTTTTTTAAACATGATATCAATTTAGCAATAGCTATTAGCAATAGCTAATAGCTTAAGGTTTTAGAGAGCTGATCAGTTAACACAGAATTAGAGTGGTGGATAACAAGGTTAAGGTTACCAGTTCAAGTCTTCCTGCTTGCATAGTCCCCACTACAGGCACGCAAATAACACTGAGTCTGTTGTCATGTTGTGCTCCACAGCAGGTGAGCTAAAGTTTGTCTATGTCATCCACGTGCTAGTAAGGGTCACGTATGATGGGGAATTTTAAAGCCTGATATACATTGTAGGCCCTCTCTCTAATAGCTAATAGCTTAAGGTTTAAGAGAGTTGATTGGTTAACACGGAATTAGAGTGGTGGATAACAAGGTTACCGGTTCAAGACTTCCCACCTGCATAGTCCCCACCACGGGCACGTAAATAGCACTCGGTTCCGTTGTGTTCCACAGCATGTAAGCTAAGTTTGTCTATGTCCTCCACATGCTAGCAAGGGTCACGTATGATGGGGTATGTTAAAGGTACAGACTTTACTCCAATTGACCAAATGATACTTCCTCTCATCCATATGGCCCTCCCAAAGAAAATCCCTTTCCATCTTCTCTATTCTCTTCACCACTAAGGGATCGAAAATATCGACATGAAATAAGTAGGGAGACTGGCTAAAATGATTTTGATCGGAGTCACTCGCCCTCCCTTGGACAGCCTAATAAACATTGTAGGCCCTCTCTCTAATAGTGTATTTTTTTTCTAGAGAGGGTGACTTGAAAAATAAACAATTCCGTCCAACTGCACACTAACACCCACTTCTGGTCCATATCTGCATTATACATTATGTTCACAAAGCCACTGGAGGACAGCACTGCACTGCATGAAATCCATTTTCTGGATCAGAAGCATCCTTGGGGTGATCTTGTAGTTCCTACATGGAGCAGATGATGGGGTCGGTCTATTGATTTTATTCCACCTACTCCTGGCTAATGTCAAGTTTGAATATGATATGAATGAAATAATCTAACATAAAAATCCTAATCTAGAGCAAACTGCAGAAAAGAAAAGAGAAATTATCTGATGATAAGAATTCTATTCAAGCCCTTATTTAATCACTTAGGATAGGCCTTCAAACGTTGGTACTTCTTCGATAATCTCTAATCTGTATAGAACTTTTTTAGATGGTTTGCTCCGATAAACGGAACAAGAAATCGAGTATTGTGCCTATTGGTCGGAGAGAAAGTAAACAGGAAACTTCAGTTGAAGTAAGTTTTTCACTCCCAGTGCCCAATATGCTAATTCAAACCTTGCACTTTTGGAGTACTGAGTCGGGCCTATTTGATGATAATTTTTTGTAAAGTTTTTGGATAGCTTGACGATTAGCTTGGGATTGTTTTTGGCAGTATACTCCATGCTGATAGGACGCATCACCTGTTTTGACGTCGGTTTATAATATTTTTACTTATCCAAAAAAAAATGCTAAGGCCATAGTTGTCAAAGGCGGTCGCCTCTCTTGCCTCAGGCAAGAGGCGACCTTAGGCAAGGGTCCAGCGCCCGAAGTGGTACAAGCGAGTCGGTGAGCCGGAGGCGAGCACAGCCAGAAATTTTTAATTCCAAATCTAGCCTTCGATGTTCACTTTTCACCCAATCTAAATCCAGATCTGCTATCACCTTGACTTGGGCCAGAAGTCACCGGAGTGAGTGTCATGCGCCCCTCGCACCGTTGCCGGCGCCGGAATGTTTTTGCTGGACCTTCACAGACTAGTTCGCCGGCACCTATATATGTTCGTCTCTTGCTTGGTTTTTGGATTGGGTGAGTTTCAGGCAATTTTTGGAGTGATTCTATTTAATTGGTCACCGTAATGTTTATATATATATATATATATATATATATATATATATATATTCTCTGTGCATTAGGAATTGAAAAAAAGAAGAATGGGTATGCTATCTACTGTCAAGTTTATTCCCATTTTTTTAATTTATTTTTTTGACTTATCTTATTTTTATTTTGGGATTTGTAATTTTTGAATATTGATAATTTGGTTTACTTTGTGTTTATTTTTTAAAATGTTTAATTAGCGACAATTTTCATATTTTTTAATTCATGTTTTAGAGTTTCTTTTTAAATATTAATCTCATTTATACATGTTTTGGAATTTGTTACAATAAACTAAACAAATATATATACTATTTTTCCTAATTGTGTTGTTGATATTTATGTTAGAACCTAGTTTCATATATTATGTTCACTTATATCATGTTTGGTTGACATTTGTTAAGCTATATATATTTTATATATTTTTATTTATTTTTCCTTGATATTGTTTCCGTGGCGCCTTTTGAGCACTTCGCCTCAAAATGGACGTCTCGCCCACCTCTTGCCTTTCGTCTTGGACAACTATGGCTAAGGCCTGCTATGCTTTGGATTAAGGTGGTGCTCCTATTTACCCCATATATCAGGCTCACCCTTGCCAGGCCATAACATCTCTTCCATTTTTTCTTGTTCATTGCGTTCAATATCATTCATGTCTAAATGATGTTGCTCCCTCAGATATTTGTCTTCTAGAAACGCTCTGTTCGCCAATTGATTTCCTAAGATAAACAAGCGAGTCGGTGAGCCGGAGGCGAGCACAGCCAGAAATTTTTAATTCCAAATCTAGCCTTCGATGTTCACTTTTCACCCAATCTAAATCCAGATCTGCTATCACCTTGACTTGGGCCAGAAGTCACCGGAGTGAGTGTCATGCGCCCCTCGCACCGTTGCCGGCGCCGGAATGTTTTTGCTGGACCTTCACAGACTAGTTCGCCGGCACCTATATATGTTCGTCTCTTGCTTGGTTTTTGGATTGGGTGAGTTTCAGGCAATTTTTGGAGTGATTCTATTTAATTGGTCACCGTAATGTTTATATATATATATATATATATATATATATATATTCTCTGTGCATTAGGAATTGAAAAAAAGAAGAATGGGTATGCTATCTACTGTCAAGTTTATTCCCATTTTTTTAATTTATTTTTTTGACTTATCTTATTTTTATTTTGGGATTTGTAATTTTTGAATATTGATAATTTGGTTTACTTTGTGTTTATTTTTTAAAATGTTTAATTAGCGACAATTTTCATATTTTTTAATTCATGTTTTAGAGTTTCTTTTTATATATATTAATCTCATTTATACATGTTTTGGAATTTGTTACAATAAACTAAACAAATATATATACTATTTTTCCTAATTGTGTTGTTGATATTTATGTTAGAACCTAGTTTCATATATTATGTTCACTTATATCATGTTTGGTTGACATTTGTTAAGCTATATATATTTTATATATTTTTATTTATTTTTCCTTGATATTGTTTCCGTGAGCGCCTTTTGAGCACTTCGCCTCAAAAATGGACGTCTCGCCCACCTCTTGCCTTTCGTCTTGGACAACTATGGCTAAGGCCTGCTATGCTTTGGATTAAGGTGGTGCTCCTATTTACCCCATATATCAGGCTCACCCTTGCCAGGCCATAACATCTCTTCCATTTTTTTCTTGTTCATTGCGTTCAATATCATTCATGTCTAAATGATGTTGCTCCCTCAGATATTTGTCTTCTAGAAACGCTCTGTTCGCCAATTGATTTCCTAAGATAAACAAGCGAGTCGGTGAGCCGGAGGCGAGCACAGCCAGAAATTTTTAATTCCAAATCTAGCCTTCGATGTTCACTTTTCACCCAATCTAAATCCAGATCTGCTATCACCTTGACTTGGGCCAGAAGTCACCGGAGTGAGTGTCATGCGCCCCTCGCACCGTTGCCGGCGCCGGAATGTTTTTGCTGGACCTTCACAGACTAGTTCGCCGGCACCTATATATGTTCGTCTCTTGCTTGGTTTTTGGATTGGGTGAGTTTCAGGCAATTTTTGGAGTGATTCTATTTAATTGGTCACCGTAATGTTTATATATATATATATATATATATATATATATATATATATTCTCTGTGCATTAGGAATTGAAAAAAAGAAGAATGGGTATGCTATCTACTGTCAAGTTTATTCCCATTTTTTTAATTTATTTTTTTGACTTATCTTATTTTTATTTTGGGATTTGTAACTTTTGAATATTGATAATTTGGTTTACTTTGTGTTTATTTTTTAAAATGTTTAATTAGCGACAATTTTCATATTTTTTAATTCATGTTTTAGAGTTTCTTTTTATATATTAATCTCATTTATACATGTTTTGGAATTTGTTACAATAAACTAAACAAATATATATACTATTTTTCCTAATTGTGTTGTTGATATTTATGTTAGAACCTAGTTTCATATATTATGTTCACTTATATCATGTTTGGTTGACATTTGTTAAGCTATATATATTTTATATATTTTTATTTATTTTTCCTTGATATTGTTTCCGTGAGCGCCTTTTGAGCACTTCGCCTCAAAAATGGACGTCTCGCCCACCTCTTGCCTTTCGTCTTGGACAACTATGGCTAAGGCCTGCTATGCTTTGGATTAAGGTGGTGCTCCTATTTACCCCATATATCAGGCTCACCCTTGCCAGGCCATAACATCTCTTCCATTTTTTTCTTGTTCATTGCGTTCAATATCATTCATGTCTAAATGATGTTGCTCCCTCAGATATTTGTCTTCTAGAAACGCTCTGTTCGCCAATTGATTTCCTAAGATAAACAAGCGAGTCGGTGAGCCGGAGGCGAGCACAGCCAGAAATTTTTAATTCCAAATCTAGCCTTCGATGTTCACTTTTCACCCAATCTAAATCCAGATCTGCTATCACCTTGACTTGGGCCAGAAGTCACCGGAGTGAGTGTCATGCGCCCCTCGCACCGTTGCCGGCGCCGGAATGTTTTTGCTGGACCTTCACAGACTAGTTCGCCGGCACCTATATATGTTCGTCTCTTGCTTGGTTTTTGGATTGGGTGAGTTTCAGGCAATTTTGGAGTGATTCTATTTAATTGGTCACCGTAATGTTTATATATATATATATATATATATATATATATTCTCTGTGCATTAGGAATTGAAAAAAAGAAGAATGGGTATGCTATCTACTGTCAAGTTTATTCCCATTTTTTTAATTTATTTTTTTGACTTATCTTATTTTTATTTTGGGATTTGTAATTTTTGAATATTGATAATTTGGTTTACTTTGTGTTTATTTTTTAAAATGTTTAATTAGCGACAATTTTCATATTTTTTAATTCATGTTTTAGAGTTTCTTTTTATATATTAATCTCATTTATACATGTTTTGGAATTTGTTACAATAAACTAAACAAATATATATACTATTTTTCCTAATTGTGTTGTTGATATTTATGTTAGAACCTAGTTTCATATATTATGTTCACTTATATCATGTTTGGTTGACATTTGTTAAGCTATATATATTTTATATATTTTTATTTATTTTTCCTTGATATTGTTTCCGTGAGCGCCTTTTGAGCACTTCGCCTCAAAAATGGACGTCTCGCCCACCTCTTGCCTTTCGTCTTGGACAACTATGGCTAAGGCCTGCTATGCTTTGGATTAAGGTGGTGCTCCTATTTACCCCATATATCAGGCTCACCCTTGCCAGGCCATAACATCTCTTCCATTTTTTTCTTGTTCATTGCGTTCAATATCATTCATGTCTAAATGATGTTGCTCCCTCAGATATTTGTCTTCTAGAAACGCTCTGTTCGCCAATTGATTTCCTAAGATAAACAAGCGAGTCGGTGAGCCGGAGGCGAGCACAGCCAGAAATTTTTAATTCCAAATCTAGCCTTCGATGTTCACTTTTCACCCAATCTAAATCCAGATCTGCTATCACCTTGACTTGGGCCAGAAGTCACCGGAGTGAGTGTCATGCGCCTCGCACCGTTGCCGGCGCCGGAATGTTTTTGCTGGACCTTCACAGACTAGTTCGCCGGCACCTATATATGTTCGTCTCTTGCTTGGTTTTTGGATTGGGTGAGTTTCAGGCAATTTTTGGAGTGATTCTATTTAATTGGTCACCGTAATGTTTATATATATATATATATATATTCTCTGTGCATTAGGAATTGAAAAAAAGAAGAATGGGTATGCTATCTACTGTCAAGTTTATTCCCATTTTTTTAATTTATTTTTTTGACTTATCTTATTTTTATTTTGGGATTTGTAATTTTTGAATATTGATAATTTGGTTTACTTTGTGTTTATTTTTTAAAATGTTTAATTAGCGACAATTTTCATATTTTTTAATTCATGTTTTAGAGTTTCTTTTTAAATATTAATCTCATTTATACATGTTTTGGAATTTGTTACAATAAACTAAACAAATATATATACTATTTTTCCTAATTGTGTTGTTGATATTTATGTTAGAACCTAGTTTCATATATTATGTTCACTTATATCATGTTTGGTTGACATTTGTTAAGCTATATATATTTTATATATTTTTATTTATTTTTCCTTGATATTGTTTCCGTGAGCGCCTTTTGAGCACTTCGCCTCAAAAATGGACGTCTCGCCCACCTCTTGCCTTTCGTCTTGGACAACTATGGCTAAGGCCTGCTATGCTTTGGATTAAGGTGGTGCTCCTATTTACCCCATATATCAGGCTCACCCTTGCCAGGCCATAACATCTCTTCCATTTTTTTCTTGTTCATTAGTGCTCAATATCATTCATGTCTAAATGATGTTGCTCCCTCAGATATTTGTCTTCTAGAAACGCTCTGTTCGCCAATTGATTTCCTAAGATAAACAAGCGAGTCGGTGAGCCGGAGGCGAGCACAGCCAGAAATTTTAATTCCAAATCTAGCCTTCGATGTTCACTTTTCACCCAATCTAAATCCAGATCTGCTATCACCTTGACTTGGGCCAGAAGTCACCGGAGTGAGTGTCATGCGCCCCTCGCACCGTTGCCGGCGCCGGAATGTTTTTGCTGGACCTTCACAGACTAGTTCGCCGGCACCTATATATGTTCGTCTCTTGCTTGGTTTTTGGATTGGGTGAGTTTCAGGCAATTTTTGGAGTGATTCTATTTAATTGGTCACCGTAATGTTTATATATATATATATATATATATATATATATTCTCTGTGCATTAGGAATTGAAAAAAAGAAGAATGGGTATGCTATCTACTGTCAAGTTTATTCCCATTTTTTTAATTTATTTTTTTGACTTATCTTATTTTTATTTTGGGATTTGTAATTTTTGAATATTGATAATTTGGTTTACTTTGTGTTTATTTTTTAAAATGTTTAATTAGCGACAATTTTCATATTTTTTAATTCATGTTTTAGAGTTTCTTTTTATATATTAATCTCATTTATACATGTTTTGGAATTTGTTACAATAAACTAAACAAATATATATACTATTTTTCCTAATTGTGTTGTTGATATTTATGTTAGAACCTAGTTTCATATATTATGTTCACTTATATCATGTTTGGTTGACATTTGTTAAGCTATATATATTTTATATATTTTTATTTATTTTTCCTTGATATTGTTTCCGTGAGCGCCTTTTGAGCACTTCGCCTCAAAAATGGACGTCTCGCCCACCTCTTGCCTTTCGTCTTGGACAACTATGGCTAAGGCCTGCTATGCTTTGGATTAAGGTGGTGCTCCTATTTACCCCATATATCAGGCTCACCCTTGCCAGGCCATAACATCTCTTCCATTTTTTTCTTGTTCATTGCGTTCAATATCATTCATGTCTAAATGATGTTGCTCCCTCAGATATTTGTCTTCTAGAAACGCTCTGTTCGCCAATTGATTTCCTAAGATAAACAAAAGGGCCTCTACACCAAAGAAATTATAATACAATCTATTTGACGAATAAGCTTATTGCAGAATAAAAGGGTATCAAGTATCAACATCAAATTGGTTGCGTGCAATTCAATGCGGTGCATCACGAAAGCGATACGACTGATAATTTAGCTTTAAATCTGAATATTACTAATGCAGTTACTCAAACCTCTATGCATTCCAAGTTTTTCAAAACCAAGTTCTTTGATGTATATTACCTTCAATTCTTCAACACGAAGAAGATGCAAGATCATGATATAGGTCAGTCGAAATTGAGATTCAAGCCTTGTTGCACTGCCAACTATGACATGCTTCAAATCCTTCTCTTCTGGGATGTCATCGCGGCACATCACAAGAACTGTACCAGTTTTATCAAGTCCTCTCCTGCCAGCACGACCAGCCATCTGAGTGTATTCCCCTGGAAGTAACTGTCTAAATTCCTTGCCGTCAAACTTCCTTACAGTATCAAAAACAACCTGCCAGAAAATCACAAAAGACTATAGTCCAGATGAAAAGGAAAAAGGTAAGAGAGATCGAGGCATAAAAGTGTAGCAGATGAACTTTAGTAGTAGAAGGCCCTGAGCTGAGAAACATGAGAAGCAGCAACTGTTGAATGGCTACTTCACACTTTTCAGAAGGACCCACTCCCAAATCCTTAGTCCTTCCAAAGCTCTCAAGTGTGATCCAAAAACTACCCATATGCTTAACAGCTCAACAATTACAATAACGTGACGGGCGGAGAAGGCTTTTCATTTCCTTGGAAGGAAATCTGGAAATCTAGTGCCCCAATTAGTGCTGCATTCTTAGCGTGGGAAGCCAGTCATGAAGCGATACTTACTAGAGATGATTTTCGGCGAAGAAGGAAGGTTTATGTGAATTGGTGTTACATGTGTGATGTGTAGAGGCAATGGTGAAAGCAGAAACCATTTACTCCCTCATTGCCCAGTTGCGAGGGATCTCTGGAATATGGTATTGGGGATGCTTAGTATTTAATGGGTGATGCCCAGTACGGTCAAAGACCTGTTGTGTTGATCACTTTTCAAGCGGAGGAGGAGAAATCCCACTTGGGAGACGGTCCTTCTTGGTATTTGGTGGATTATTTGGAGAGAGCAGAACTGCAGAGCCTTCGATAATGTTGAGAGATCAGTGGATTAATTGAAGGCTTCTCTTTTATGAATTCTCTTTCATTGGTGCATAGAGGCAGATCATTTCGATAATTCTTTTGTGGATTTTGTGAATACCTTTAGCCTTGTGTAGATAGTTTTGTATACGGCCAGTGTACAAAGAATGCGTCTCCATTTTGGAGCTCTTTTTTGTTAATATATATTTTTACTTATCAAAAAAAAATATTACAATAAAGTGGCGAAAGAAGCCTACATAAATTTTCTGAGGGGGGAAAAATGAAGCACATTTGAACTTCAATCACCTTACCAGTAAATGAAAAGCAAAGAGAATATGTTTCCACGAGGAACTATCAGCTTATGGGAAAAAACAGTAGCCCTCGACATATCATTTAGCTCGTAATAGATTTAATTGACTTCAACTCAAACTCTTGAAAGATTAAATAACTCATATGCATAGCATCATTTTGATTGTAGACTTAATAAACAACAGAGGACCTCATAAATTCCAGAATGGACTGCGTTATCCATTCATAGCGTACGCTATGGGTATTTCCACTTTAGGCTTACATTTGACACCTCACTTATTCACCAATTGACAAGGCATATTGCAATAGTACAAGCATATAAGTCATCGATATATCAATTCCCTAACCAATACATTTTCTTCACATCAATCAACATAGCCTATAAACCTAGATGAGAACTTGCAGGGAAGAAGTTAATCAAGGAAACTTGGGCAAATAACAGAAATAATGAATTCTCAACTATCACACACTAAAGTAGCTGGAAAACCTTCCAGCTATGGCCTAACATCAACTCAACTCAACTCAGCCTTTGTCCCAATTACTTGGGGTCTACTACATGAAACTTTTTTCGCCAATATGGCCTAATACCAACTCTAACAAAAATAAAAATAAAAAGATAATGATATCACTAGTCAAAGAAGGACAAAAATTCATAACAAAACGGTACCACTTATAATGGAAATTCTTGGTCTCACGAAAGAGTAAAAAGCTAATCCAAATGTCAGCAAAGAGGCACACATGGACATTGGAGCTTTTTGATATTAAAAACATAAACTATAGAAGTGTATCTGGTCAAAATGTTACTAGTAATGTATTTTCCAAACAACAGCAATGCCAAAATGAAGACTCACCGTCCTAGCCGGGGCATTAACTCCCATGGCAAATGTCTCTGTTGAAAATAAAACCTACAGAAGTACAAAATAAGAACCAAAATAATTAATATATGAAAAAACACAAAAGTAGTCTCATCAACAGATGCCAAGTAAACACTTCAACTTTCATGTGCACAAGCAAGTTAAGACTGCATCATTACTTAAGACTTCAAGAATCTAGAGTCACTGATGGAAAGTCATTAGCTTTCCCCTCTTTGCTATTAAGAATTCTTAAATCGTACTAAGGTAGCAACAACACTGAATAACACTGCAGCAGAGCCAAAAAATTACCTTAATGACACCACGGCAGAAAAGCATTTCAACAACTTCCTTAACTATTGGAAGCAGCCCTGCGTGATGCACACCAATCCCTCTCCGAAGAAGGTTCTGAACTCTGACAACCTATTGTGAAAAGAAAAAAAGATTTCTCGTTTTCAATAGTTGCATATATATTGGTAATCTGATGCCAAAGTTGATATACATAAAAAGAACCAAGCAGCACCTGGGGTAGGTTCCTGTCAGATCCCTTTAATCGTGCAAATGCTTTGTCACAGAAAACACGAATTGTGCTCTTCTCAGAACTAGATGTGAGGTCAGTACTAGTCAGATTATCAGCTGATTTGTCACACCGGTTCTTGGAGAAACAGAAGATAACCACCTAGCATCACAAATTCATGAAGAAATGCTAAAATTAAAAGAAGACACCAAAAGCCCACATATACACTGATCACCATAATAGAATTGGGAGCATAGCTTTTATGAGCAAATCAGTATTGATTCAGGCTTTTATTAACTCCAGTGGTCCAGATCATAGTTGTCCATGGGTAAAAAGCACAAGACTATCCAAATTTAATTTCAAAAATACTCCTTGTTTTATAGGAAAAGAGTTGTAATAAAAACAAAAAACAAACAAAAATATATAATGGACAAAAAGTCCACCAAACAAAACAAGTGAACACAAATCCAAAGACCTGATTGCTCAAAAAGGTAACAAATCAAGGGAGATTAAGATAAGACTGCCTCCCAGTCCCTGCTAAGATACAACAGGGCAATACCCCAAAAGCTCTACAAAATTTACTCCAAAGAGAAACTGAAAATGCCAACTGATCCCCCAATACACTTGAACGACAACCTCTAGAAGTCAGATATTCAAGCATAATGCACCATAAAACTGTAAAAAATCCCCCGCCTCCAAAGAGTTCTCGACTCAAGTACCAAAATCCTCCACATTTGCAGAAGGAAACATTCCACTTTACAAGGACAAACCCGTGCCTTAATGCACCTCGTAAATCCTAGGCGGATACACACACACACGAGAGAGAGAGAGAGAGAGAGAGAGATTTAAATGAAGTGCTCTTACATACAGGTAAAAGTGATTTTTTGGAAAGCTTAGTAATAAGCAACAACCACAGAGAAGCTTCTGATCTCCTTGAACCCCAATTAGTTTGACCACCTCCATAATTTTGGTTCCCCCAACCAGCACCAGAATAGTTACCTACATGTTGGGATCCAGATTGTTTGTTCTGTTTACCCCTAATAGAATCATCGCGTTTTTGAGATCTAGCACCATCATGGGTTACTGAAGACCCTGCATACAATCCAGAACCACCACCAACTGTGCTCATATTTTTCTTCTTATGGGCATCTTTGGCAGATTTCAATCCCTGAGGTAAAAACTTCTCATTTTCACAAACTTTGTAAAATTCTCCAGAATAAAAAAGACAGTGCTCAAGTGGGACTGGTCTCTTGGTAGTCCTGAAAGGAAAATACCAAATAAGAGGTATATAAATAAACAAGTCAACCTCAAAAGGAGGATGGATATGGAAGTAAAACAGATAATCCCTCCAAAAAAGGAAGGGAAAAAAAAGAATGATAAAATGATTTAAATGGTCAAAAACACCTTAAGAAGTTTAATCTATGTTATAATAGAGGTCGGATCTTAACTAGCGGCCACGATTCGTTCTACCAAAGTTAATTAGGCAATCCAGATTCATCCATAAGTATGTGAATTACGGATAAAACCTTCTGTTATGGGTTTTGTTTGAATTACCCTCTCCACAACCAATTACGCTGTAACCAACCTATGGCACGGGCACAGATACTAGTATAAAGATAAAGTTGGTCTCTAAAATCATTGTCAAATTTTAATTTTCATGAATATGAGTATTTTCAAATAAAAATTTAACATATATTTTTATTATTTTTATTTTAAATCATAAACATGTAATTCAGGCTATTGGAAACTGTAATTAAACACATGGCCCTTTGAAAGTCTGCCATCTGCAAAACCAAAATTTGCCACCTCAAAATTTAGAAATAGGCATTTTCTTGGAAGGATGTGATGACTTCATGTGGGACTCCTACCACATGTCCTGAAATATGGGCTTTGAAATAAGTGCAATTTACCCAGTTACACGAATTTGCTTTTGCTTTGTCCTACCAATCCAATCAGCAAATTCAATTGTATTCGGTACCTGCAAAATTACAAATGACTCTCAGTCACATCTAAAGTACAAAAAGTAAAGATCGAGGACAGCAATAAAGTATTACTCTCAGTTCATCCAATGATTTCTTTTTATTTTCTTTTTTTGGATGCATCCGAGTTCCGACATATATTCTTTGAGAAATTGAGGCTTTCCTTATAATGAAGTCCAGCATAAAAAAATGAAGTCCAGCATAAATCTTATGTAATAATCCATGCCTCTGATCATAAGGATTACAAAATGGATTCACCCAAAGAAATGTACAAGGATCTTTGTTATACAGTTAAAACTTTGGGATCTCATAATGCCACCCTATCTCTCTTACATGCTCGCAAAGAAATCTAGACTGTATGCCAATCAATCACCTCAAATGGTGGTCCAGCTAGCAGTGTTATCCCACACTTATGGGATCCACTTCATGTTCTGCTCCAGACCACATTTGCTCGGTACCAGTTTTAATGACTCAATTACCACAGAAAACACTCATAAAATGCGCAGAATTTTTCCAGTAGAAGTAACTGGTTTCATATAACTTTACCTAATTGGTATGAGAACACAGTTGTAAGTTTAAAGGGGTACTTTAGTATCAGTCGCGTTGTTAGAAATATCCATATATATACATATACAACATAGTAAATGCATTTGTCAAATTATGAGTAGTTTGACATGCCTTGGAAACACAAAAATGACTATACAATCATCATTATGTCTTGAATTCATTCACAAATTCAAAGAAATTTTGAACATTGTCTTGGAACTTGCAAATAATGAGTAGTTGGTCATGCCTTGGAAGCACAAATGTTATTTGTGACTATACAATTATGATGAGTTGCTTGATTAATGATCCAATAAATTAATTAAATAATAACAAAATATGTAATACATCAAATTCAAAGTTATAATTACGAAAAAAAATAAAAATCTATCAATCGAATAATTTTTTTTGACACATGTAGATCATAAAATTTATGATTTTTTTTATGTGACTAATACATGATAAGAAAAATCCAGATTTTTTTTTTTGACAAGTGAGAATGAAATAAATTTAGTATCAAATCAGGTGGCGCGTCCTTTGTACATCAGAAATATACAAACTATCTCAATTAGCTAAGAGATAAACTATCCAAAAACTCTACAGAAGAAACATCTAAATATGGAGTCAATCCTGAGCACCAAAAAAATAGGGTCCAAGCCACACTTTCCTTCAATCTGTCCACACTAATCTCATTGCTCTCAAAAGCCCTATTGTTCCTCTCTAGCCACACCATCCAGCATACAGCCAAAGGAACTATATCCCAACAAATGCTTCTCCTTCTCCTCTTGTACAAAGTCCAGCTAATCAGGAGCTCCATAATACTTCTAGGCATTACCCACGAGATACCAAACAGATTAAGGACATAATTCCAAACTTCCTGCACCACTGGACAATGAATTAACAAATGATTAACAGATTCCCCATCGCATTACATATAGCACCAACTGGTCCAACTCCCGTAGATCCTATTCCGGGCCCGTAAATTATCCACTGTGAGTATCCTCTCCTTAACGGCTTCCCACATAAAAAAAGCTGCTCTAGAAGGTGCCTTCAATTTCCATTCCATCTTCCAAGGAAATACTCCATTTCTTCCCAAGGTCTGCTCGTACAAGGACTTTACTGTGAACACTCCATTCTTAGCCCCTGCCCACCGAACTTTGTCTCGACTAGTGCTGAATCCTTTTTGATCATATAAGAAACTCATAAACTGGCCCAACTCAGCCACTCCCAATCATGAAAGTTCCTCCGAAATACTGGATTCAATGTTACCACGCCATTTTTGCTACATATTCATCTTTATTAACTGCTATGTTGAAAAGGGATGGGAAATCTCTCGATAATTCCTTATCACCACACCACCTATCTCTCCAAAATTTTACAGACTCTCCATTACCTATTTCGAAATGAATGAACCTCTGAAACATTTCCCACCTCTTTATGATACCTTTCCATACTCCGGCTCCGTAGGTCAACTGAACCTCCCTAGGAAACCACGCATGCTCACTTTCCCCATATTTCCACAACTCTTCACCACAAAGCCTCCTTCTCCCCCAAGAACCTCCAAAGCCATTTACTCAAGAGAGCTGAATTGAAAACTCTCAACTTTTTAATACCTAACCCTCCTCCTTTCAAGTTGGAGCACACCGAACTCCACTTAATCAAATGATATTTTCGATCATCTGCTGGCCCATCCCACAAAAAGTCCCTTTCTAATTTTTCTAATCTCTTCGCCACAGCAACGGGAAGGCTAAACATTGACATGTAATATGTCGGTCGGTTTGCCAATGTACTCTTAATCAAAATTAGTCTGCCCCCTTTAGATAAAAGTTATCTCTTCCACCCTGACAGCCACCACTCGAATTTTTCAATGACTAGATTCCATAAAGTCTTGCTATTATAGGAAGCACCAAGAGGAAGACCTAGGTACAAAGTCGGAAGAGAGGCCTGCTTACACCCCAAAAAATTAGCCAGAGACTCCAAATTCTCCACTTCCCCCACCCAAAAATCTCACTCTTTGCGGTATTAATACGCAACCCAAAAGAGGCTTGAAAGAAAGATAATACCAGACGCAGGAAACCTAAATGAGGAGCGTCCGCCCCACAGAAAACCAATGTATCATCAGCAAATAAAAGATGAGATACAAACACCTCTGAATCACCAGCCCTCCCCACATAAACCCTTTTATAAACCCACCTGCCTCGGAAACCATCAACAACCCGCTCAAGGCCTCTGTGACCAAAATAAAAGGAAATGGTGATAACGGATCTCCTTATTGAAGCCCTCTCGTACTAGAGAAAAAACCAGCAGGTTCCCCAATAACTAACACTGAAAATTTCACCGTAGAAATACAAAAGAAAATCCAGTCTCTCCATTTGCCTCCAAACCCCATTCTAGACATCAAATAACCCAAAAACTCCCAGTTGTCGTATGCTTTTTCAATGTCGAGCTTACAAATCGAGATTTCGAACTATAATGATGAATTAAACATCTAATTATATGCAAAAGTGTATGTTGGTTCACTTAAATCAATTAGAAATCTATCATTTTTTGGTTTTAAATAATGGTTATGCTTTCTTTTTTATTCGTTCAAAAAATTGTCTCGTTTCTAAACTTTTATGTTTTAGAAAATTATTTTACCAATTTACTTTTTCTTCCTACTTTAATTATGACCACATCACAAGGGCTTTAATGAAAACTAAAAGAATGAATTCATATTTATGTAGTTTTTTCTAACATGATTTTTTCTCTATTCTTATAATTTTTTTATTTTTCTTCATTTTGCTTGATTTTAATTTAATTAAAAAAGATTAATGTCCGTGCGTTTAACGCATGGGTGTAAAACTAGTTCCTTATAAACAGATAAGCGACTGAACAACCAAAACTTGTTTTTTAGGTGGAGAATATTCTTTTTCTTGTACTAAGGGCTGGATCTCAATAGTTTTCAAAATCTGTCCTCAAGTGTTGATCACTAGCTGCCCTGCATCACCAAATATAAGTCTACGTATTTGTAAAATGAGTTACCGTGGCTGAGAGAAGGACAAAATTGATATGCCTCGGAAGCATGATTATCACTTCTTCCCAAACAACACCTCTTTCGACATCGTTCACATAATGCACTTCATCAAATATAACCTATTCTCCAGACACAACCAAAGTCATAAAGTTAGTACAGATTTATTTTTGAAAAAGTAAAAGTTTAAGTGAAACTGGAAAAAGCGATGATTAATGAAAAGAACATACAGAAAAAAACAACTAAGTACCACACAAAACGAACCGCTTTACCCATTCAATGTCTCGTATGATATCAGCACCCCTATACAGCATTGATCTAAGTATCTCAGTCGTCATTATCAGACAAGAAGCCTCTGGCCTCAAGCTAACATCCCCAGTGAGAAGGCCAACATCAAACTTTCCACAAAAGTCCCTGTACTTTTGGTTGCTGATAGTTTTGATGGGAGCAGTATACACGGCTCTGGTGCAATGCTGCATGACAGAAACATCAACTCATAAGCATATCCAAACTTTAGAGAAAGCAAGCAAGGCACGCACAGGAAGAGCTTCGTAATTTGAGGGTTTGCAGATGACTACATCCTAGAAGAAGTGAAATCTACTATAACTAGCCACTAGCTAAAAACATATAACCTTGACCTCAAAGCTAAAGAATATGGAAAAATGCCATACTTTTGATGCCAGTGCAAATGCATATTCTGCAACAACAGTCTTTCCAGCTGATGTATGAGCTGCCACAAAAACAGAATCCCCCTTTTCAAGATAATAGATAGCCTGTAATCACCACAGAAGCGAAACTATTACCATAGTGGAGAAACTAGTCGTTCAATTTAGAGGCAGATAACAAATTTACATAGCTTTCGCTATAATATAACAGGCAATAGTATTCCTGTCTAACTAAAATTGCTCTATTAGATCATAAAACTAAGAAAAGGTATGTTGTGTTATCAAAAAAATGTCTATACATCTAAACACAAAGAATAATCTTAAAATTCCAAGAAGTACATAAACTGTAAGACGAAGACAAATTTATAAGGCTGAAAACAATATTGAACCATCAAATTAGATCTATGCCTGGACACCACCAACAAAAGCTACCATAGATTGATGCAAGTACATGTTAGACGGCTGATGTTAAAACATGATACAAGTACATAAATATGTAGTTAAAATAAGACTTCAGAGAATTGAGTTGGACACAAAGACACATATAGGGACATCTACAGAGATTTATAATTATAATATGTCCTGCTAACAGTTCATCAAAATTCAAAAGGATCCCCCAGCCACCCCAAAAAACAAGGGATGAACTTCACTTGTTAGTTAACATGAAATTTAAAAGGTTCATGTACCAATTAAGGCCTCTGCGAAACCCATATATGCAGGTCTAATGTCAAACTAGTGCTGCTTGCAACGTTAGCTTTTTCAGAGCATCAAATGGGTTTTGTAATGCAATACAGGATATCGTATAATAATATAGTTAGAATGTGCGGAGGTATTTTTTTTTTCCATAAGTAAGATATTACTCCCTCTGTTCCGGACAAAGAGTCCACTATTCCATTTTGAGATGTTTCACTTAAAGAGTCCACTTTCAAAAATTAAGGCATAAAAGTGTCATTTTATTACTAATGAGCTACTAAAAGTGTCATTTTCTTAAAAAGTTTTGACTTTCAAACAGGGACTCTTTGCCCAGAACGGAGGGAGTATAAACCACAGGCGTCAAATCAGGTGACGCATCCTTTGTACACTAGAAGTATACTCAAAAGAAAAAAACCCAATTGATAGAATGTTCCAAGATATTTCAAAACGAAAATTGTAAGAACGTAAAGATGTAATAATTTAATATTTTCAATCTGTCATTCATAAAAATTGTGATACGCATCCTCCACTACTAAGGTACTGTATTCATAATCCCATAAGCTTTATTTTAAATAAAATTTCCATAACATCAGGTCAAGCTGATTCTGTGAGTAGTGATTGAAATACAAGTTCTAACTGCAACTAGCAAAAAATCCATAGGATGTGTCCCTTTAATTTGAGTGCTTCAAACATGTAACCATGAAGTGTTCTAGTAAAGGACAAAAAGTTTTTCATAGCCAAGTTCAGCGCTAGAAAACTAAAAGGTACAATGTTTTGAACATTCCTACCAAAAAGAAATATCATTAGGATGCTTGTGTTATTTGAACAACTAAGTTGAACAGTTGTGCTTTCTTTACACCTAAAACAAAAATCAAAGGTTTTCATGATTGTCAGGCCAACAAAAAAGTTTTGAAGGATTCACAAATACGTTGAATGCAATATGTTGAAATTATATCAATGTATAACTGGAAAAATTATAAATTTGGATGTTGATGCTTATCTTTCTCCATGTGAGATACACTAATGACAGCTATCAGATAGCATCTCAATAAACTTTTTAATATCTAGACGGACAAATAGCAGAAAAGTCATCATGAAACCCATTCACCATCAGGCAACATATAATTTGGAGTGATCCGTACCTCCTTTTGGAATGCATCTAATTCAAAAGGAAAATCAAGTGCCATATCAGGAACAAGTTCGTGAAAGTGATCCGCAATCCCCTCAGTACCTCCACTAATGGCCCAGTGCTGCAAAATAAAAGCATTCACTATCAAAACACATTGACAAATATACACAACAAACAGTTGCAAAAAGGCAGTTTAAGTAACAGCTCTCGACGATGATATTTCACATATACTTACTTCTTTTGGCTGTTCTCCCCCACCATCACTAGTCCGATCCAATCTTGAAGTTGATCCTCCTGAATCAACCGACAAAATTTCATCCAAAACAGATGATTCAGAGTCCAAAGCACCTGCACCAGCATCTACATCTGACTTATTCGCTTCAGCCTCAGACATCACAGACAACTTCACAGATGTGTTTACCACTTCCCCTTCCGACTCAGACATGTGACCTTAAAAAACAAAATACTATTAGCCGTACAGAAAACCAAAGATATTATGATAAACCATAAATATTTCAAAAGATTCAGTTTTACAACTGAAAAAAGGGCATTCAAATAAGAGGGAAAGTGTATATTCTATCATCTTATAGGGTTTAAATTATCCAAAGAACCCAGCTTTTGCAAATGTTTGTACAGATCAATATATATAAACCTTTTTACATAATTAACTCGTGATATATTGATTATGTACCCCTAGTTTGATGTCAGTAAAGGTAAGGGTAACAGCTCCTTCATGCTAAAAGATTATTTCATGCAATGCATTACTGAATAAGATCAATTGAAGAAGTGTAACTTAACCAAACACAACTCCACCTGAAGTTGAACAAGTATTGAATTATTTCATAATTATAATTTAAATCCATGACCCTCAAAAAGACAAAGATAAGACTTGAATTAGACAGACCATCTCCCACTAATTCTGTGACATCCTCTTCCCAAGCTTTCTTAAATAAGTCATGGAACTGAACAGATAACGCATTCTGCAGACAACAATAAGAGATCAATGTAAGTCCCATACAAGATTATTATAATACTTGTTTTGACTTAGTTTGGATTTGGAATAATGACAGTAATGAGAAACTGACCAGCTTTGTATCAGATGTGCTCTTCAGCACACTCTGATCTTCATAAACATTCCAAGTGTATGAATGTGCCTTCAAAAAGTCATTTATACATAAAGTCAAATATCAAGTTGAACAAAAAAATTATCAGATTTTGTTGAGTTTTTCCAGCTACATGGATAAACCAAATACCTTCAGTTTGCCAAGATCCATTCCTTCTTTGAAACTTGGAGGAGTAACTTGGGCTGGACCACCATTAAGCACCTCCCACACCCATTCACCATTGGAAGCACCATCCGGGAGAATCCTTTCCAAGGATTGAGAATCATCCAAGCCCCCAGGACGAAAAGGACGATTGCTAATGCTTCCCTTCACAAAATCCTTCGCAGGTCCAGTAATGCGTGGCAAAGCCCTAGAATCTTCAGCTCCTTCTGTAAGTCCAGATACATCCACCTAAAAATGATCATATAAGTAAGCTACATGAAACTGTGAGGAATAAGGAGATAAAATGATGTTAACATAACCACAAAGAATAATATGAAGTCTCTAAATACATAGGTTTTTCTGTTATCTTCGAGGAACAATAATGAATAGAACATGCGATAGTATTTGTGAAAGCCATAGAGTTATTAATATACAAGCTAAAACATGTCTAATACAGAGATCAAAATCAGTTACCTGCACTGATTTGGGTTCCCAGTTTTCAAGCCCTAACCCCCTCTTTGGGCGTCTGAAAGGCAATTCCCATGCGGGAACCATAACAGACCGTGGCAATGATGGCTCCAAGTGAATATTTGCTCTATCAAACCAGTCAAACTCCCATTGCCTTCCTGCTTTTTCTGGGGAGAACTCATCATGATCTAATCTCGGTAAAAGATACTTATCCTCAATATACTCTTTTATCGATTCCGGTGTTTCCCTAGCAAATGCAGGAGGCTGAAGCAGAGATACAATTAAGCCAAAACACGGAAATTTAATAATATCCGTAAGAGCTATATTTGACAAGTATTAATAGAGTGCTAATAATTTTTAAATAGTTATAAAAGGACAAGCAGTTATGCTAGTTTTCCAAACAAAGTATGAATATAAAGCACATGACCAAACATCCAAATTAATGTCTTCACTACTTAATGAAAGAGAAAAATTAAGTGATATAGTTGTAAAAGTTTGGAAAGGTGGAATTTAGAGCCACGAGAAAATAAAGTGCCAAAGGCAATATTAATAAACATGGTTGAGCCTAAGAGCTTAAGCTTTTAGATGAGTTGAATACTTAAGATGGTACCAATGCTCTAGGAAAGAAAGATGTAGGGTTCGAGTTTCCATGCTTGCCTCTGTTAGTCTGTTTTTCCCAACATTGGTAGCGCAAAATTTAGCACTCTATTCGGTTTGTGATGCATCTAGTAATGCATGAGGGAGTGGGGGTCACACGTGAGGGGAGTGTTAAGGCTTGATATACATTGTTGGGTCCTTTCTCTAACACCCTAAGCTTTTAATAGAGCACGATGCTCCACATACACAATTAGAATAAACTTCAAACAGATAGCTCAAAGCCTCAAACTAACAAGCTTGATCAAACATTCCTCGATTCAAAAAACTTACAAAAAAAGCATATATCACTGGAGTCCCGGATTTTTTTTTCTCTCTCTCTAAAGCCACAAAACCTAAGGGCAAAAAATTATTACCATCAGCTTCCACATTGCCAAAACCCACTGCATCCTTCATCAACACCCATGAATCAACGTAAGATAGCTATAACCTCCAAAGACAAAAATGATAGAACACAGCCCTTCAAAATTATGATATTGAGAGGTGGAAATCTATTCACCAAACTATCTTTTTTGTTCCGAAACTGCTATCAACAATTGCAAAATATAGGACAGAAAGTAGTCAGAGGCTTGGAGATGATGGGAGGAAAGAGTGGGAGCGAACATGCAAACAATTTTGACCCTGCATCTTATGCTTTAACTGAAGAATGCCATAACTTATATAAGTCAAACTTGGTAACAACAGCATACCCTTGGACCTTGAAGCAGATATATGTATATATACTTGCCCTAGATGATGGGAGGAAAGAGTGGGAGTGAGTATGCAAACAATTTTGACCCTGCATCTTACACTTCAACCGAACTTGTTAACAATTGCATAAGCTGGAAAGGGATTTTATGTGGGACGGTCAGGAGGATGCTCGTAGGTATCTAGGGGTGTGTAGGATTTTTTCGGAACCGGATCGAACCAATAGAACCGGACCGAACCAATCAAAACTGGACCGGACCAATACTTTGGTTTGGTCCTGGATCTGAATTTTCATAAAACAAGACATTTGGGTTGGTACCGGTTCTCGAACTAAAAAAACACGGAACTGAACCGAACCGACCCAATATGTTGTTTATTTATTTATTTTACTATATACATTATATATATTAATTCCTAATACTTTCTTTGTTCTACTTTTTAGTTGATACTCTTTTATTATTTTGTTTCCACCGGTTTGTTATGCTATGTGTTTCTAAGTTCGACATTTTTAATTGTTGAATGTACTTTTATCGAAGGTTTTTTAATTTTTTTTATGAAGTTTCAGTCTTAAAATTTTTATTATGTATTTGAATTAAAATGTTAAAAAGTAAAAAATCATAGTATTGGTCCGGTCCTGGTTCTCATGCATCTTTGATTGGTTCTGGACCGGACCAATGTTTTGGTTCTCATACATATTGGGTTGGTTTCGGTTATAAATTTTTTGAGAACAAGACTATTGGTACCTGTTTTCTCTTTTTTCAAAAAAATTGGACTGAACCGGACCAAACTCACCCCTATAGGTATCACTTGGTAAAGTGGAGTTCAGTATGCTCTAATTTGAAAGGGGAGAGCTAGGGATTAAAAAGCTGAGAGTTTTTAATTCCGCTTTATTGGGTAAATGGTTGTGGAGATTCTTGGGGGAGAAGGAGGCTCTGTGGAGAAGGGCTCTGGAAGTATGGGGAAGGTGAACACACGTGGTTCCCTAGAGAGGTTCATTCGTCATATGGCGTTGGCGTCTAGAAGGGTATTCGGAAGAGGTGGGAGATATTTAAAAAGTTCATCAGTTTTGAAGTAGGTAATGGGGAGACGGTCAACTTTTGGCAGGATAGGTGGAGCGGTGAGAGGGAATTATCGAGAGAACTCCCATCCCTTTTCAATATAGCTTCTAACAAAGAGGGATCGGCAACTTCAATCAGGAGCAGTATTAATGGGGTTGTTTCTTGGAATCCAGTCTTTCGTAGAAACCTCTTTGATTGGGAACTGAATGTGACGTGCCAGTTCATGGAATTTATATATGAGTAAAAAGTTTCCAGTTGTATGATTGATAGGGTTCGCTGGACAGGAACTAAAAAGGGGAGTTCATTGTTAAGTCTTTCTACGAGAAAATGTCGGGGACCAATGAAGTGTTTCCTTGGAAGATGGTTTGGAAATCAAAGGCGCCTTCTAGAGTTGCTTTTTTCATGTGGGAAGCTGCCAAGGAAAGGATACTCACAGGAGATAATCTTCAGGCTCGTTGCATAATCCACGTCAACTGGTGCTATATATGTAAAGGAGATAAGGAGTCCACGAATCATCACCTAATTCATTGCCCAGTGGTGAAGGAAATCTGGGACTATGTATTTAAAATTTTCCGGGTAGCATGAGTTATGCCTGGGCGGATTATGGATCTCTTGCTCAGTTGGACTTTGTATAAGAAGCCAAGGAGGAGCAGTTGCTGGGGCGCAATTCCTTTGGCAATTTGCTGGACAATGTGGCTTGAAAGAAACAACAGAGCTTTTGAAAATGTAGAGACCAGCGTGGACAAACTTAAAGAAAGGGTCTTCAGGTCTTTGTTCTTTGGGTGTCATGGTTTGACTTTGTCTGTTAATATCTCTTTTGTAGAGTTTTTGGATGGTTTATCTTTTAGACATTCTTAATGTAGATTGTATACTTCTGATGTAAATAGGATGTGTCACCTGTTTTGACGCTCGTTTTATATATTTTTACTTATATAAAAAAATAAAATAAATAAAAATAAATAAAAACAGTAGCATACCCTTGAGGCAGATGTATCATATATGTATATATACTTGCCCTAATAGATACTCCTTCCGTTCCACCCAAAGAGTCCATATTTGAAAAGTCTAATAATTAAGGGATATATGATTATCATTAGAGTTGATAATAATTACAAAAATGCTAGAGCATAATCAATATGTTAATAGCAAATGTGGAGGGTAAAGTTGAAATATTATAGGAAATGTAGACAAAAAAATTTGAAAGTGGACTTGATGCATGGACAAATCCAAGCGCAGCCCAAATATCATGCCTTTGAGAGCCAAGCAGTATATTATGCAATAAAGTTGCAATTTGATCCTAATATTTAGTAATTAGAGATTATAGTTCAGAATTAATTATTAGGTAATGCTTTTAGAATGTCTCTCTTTATTGTTTTAGTAATTAGGGTAAGCTTGTCTTGGGGAATAAGTCATCTAGAATATTCTTGTAATAGTATAAATAGCTAGTGAATCAATTAATAAAATGGTCTTGAATTATTGATATTTTATTATAACACTTAGGGTTCTTGGGTGATTGATTCTAACATCAAACGAGTGAAATAATCCTCGTTTATCGATCTACACTCTTGTTAGCAAAAATTGACCCCAATTGAAGGCATCCAGAAGGAACCTAGGGTTTATCCCATTCATCACAGATTGGATTGGGTTGACCCAATCTTTCCGCATCAGGACTCTTTAGGTGAATCATCTCAAAACAATACAATGAACTAGTACGGAGGGAGTATCTTACAAGAAAGTAAATTCAAAGAAAAACATGCCAATTAAGGGCACTTGGTCAAGATTGGTAGTTAAACCACAGCTTTTGGGATGTATACAAAAAGTGGAGTGAGTATAGGTAAATTATAACTCGAGCAAAAAATCCAAAAAAGGAAACCAACTTTAATACATAGCACACCATCTTAAATAGATACATCTTTGACAATATAAACAATTTAAAGATTCACAAATGAAATGGAAAAAATATATAAGTTGCCAGGATAAATGCAATCAAAACAGAATAATGAAATGTCAGCTATTGTCCATAGTGGATTTGGCCTCCTTGATGTACAACACGTGTCCAATCCCATTCTGATGGTTTGGATACTCCCAACATAACTAAGATCACTAACCTAGGTTAATCCTAATTATCTAACTACTGCTGCAACACTCTGTCTAGATCTCTAAGTATCTTTTGCTTCTGTCTCCTTGATCAACTAGCTCCACTAACCATCTTTTGCACTCAATTTATATTTTTGTGTTACCCTTTCTCTTCTCTGGTCTTGTTTTATGATTTGTAGTTTCCTCCTACCTTCCATTTCCTCACTCAAACTGGAGATAGAATAATTTGAAGATTGACTCTGGTAGCAAAAAATCCCACAGGATGCCATTTTCACTGCAAACACTCACTGAATGAAACTTGATACTCATTCCAAATCAATAAGCCAAAAAATTATTAACTCAATAAGCCCTGTATATACAAGAATCACTTAGTAAATCACTAGTTTTGTGATCCCCAAGTTTTACATTTCTTAGTGATTGTTCATTGACACCCCAGCAAGAGTTGCTGGCTTCTGCACACTGTATCAAAAGTCAGTGATTGGGTTCTTAGAGATCAATTAGGGGGCAACAGTCATACAGGATGGATATGGAGGAGAATTGGGTTTTGGATTATGGGTAGTGATAATGGTAAATGAAGAGGGTGGGGCAAAAGAGAAGGAAGGAGGTAAATTAGGAGCAGGGGAAGAAGATGGAGAATTAAGGGGCTTGTAGATGGCCAAAAGATATAGAGAGGGAGAGGGAGAAGGAGAGAGAGAGAGACTTTTAACCAGACTTGAAGACCTTGGGTGTTAGGACGATGGGGACCTTCAACATAAAAATGGACACTTGTTTTCATCAAGAAGGCCATTGAGTGAAATTATGTGAAAAGCGCAACGGCGAGGAGCTGAATCCGTCCATAGTAATTATTATCTTCCTACTGAATCAAAATTAAATGGAAAAGTATAGCCTTTACATTTTATAGAGATTCCTGCAGTAAAATAAAGTAAGTACATCTGTACATTCAAAGCATAAAATATATGACAAAAAGAAAAGCATACAAAATGATGTGAGAATGAAGGAATAGAGCAAATGTCAGATTAAAATATATGAGAACTTAGGTTGTAACGACTCAAGCCCGAAAGCCCGGTCCATTGCGTGTAGCCCACACACTGGCCCATTAAGCACCAAGCACCTTGGGTCATCCAAACCTACCACGAGCTGACCCAAAAGTCCATAAATAATATTGGTGTCTAGTAGTAGTGGGTGGCCACCTTATAAAGCACACACAAGTCCCACGTGATGTGGGATGGGGTATTACATAGACACCCACTCATAACCCATTAGTCAAGTTTCTTCATTTTACAACCGACAAAACCTTTTATAAATAGAATGTTCTCCACTAGATCTACAGGATAAAAAGTAAAAAATGATGAACATTGATCAGAAATAGAGTTAAACTAGGACTGGGTTCAAGCATTAGCCAACTTTCAGTGAACTAAGTACAAATCTCAGCAACAATAAATTCAGTAGAGTACGTCCGAACTTCTAATGAAGTTACGAACAAACTCTGGGCAGAAGAAAATTCTTCTGAATGGTCTCCCAGTAAAGATACACAAATGCGTTAAAAGATCGACAATAGCTTAAAGTTCAACGTCACCACCAAAGATTCAAAAAAAAAAAATCAAAGAGACGAATAGATGAATTGACCATATTGGCATGCCATGTACAAGCATAAAAGTACTATCCCCTCCATCCACACACAGGTGCACAAAAAGAAAGGTCTCATTTTGATTTTCCGAAATCAACTTAATCATTTGCATTTGTAAGGCCGATATTTGACATAATTTATTTAGTTGGTAATGATAAAAATACTACAATCTTCGAAAGCAACCTAACAAGTACCACCCCAAATGTTTTAAATTTCAACTAAATTGTTATTCTTTTGGCATAAAGACTATTTTTCGTAGGCCGATTCTTTTATAGAGTTTTTGATTTTTGAATAGTCTTGTTGTAGTCTAGTTCGCTTTTGTAGTATACCTCTAGTATACATAGGACGGGTCACCAGTTTTGACGCCTTGTTTATAATACTTTTGCTGTTTTTCTTAAAAAAAAATAAAAATTTGTATGGATATCCCGCCACAAAATGGTCAATTCGTCTCTGAAAAATCAAAATATGTTAATTGAGGGAGTGATTAATGTCTAACACACACAAAGAAAAGCACACAGTAATACAGACATATAATGGTAGACTGGTTTGCAGAGTAAAGTGAGAGAAGTACTGACGAGAATGAATTCAGGGAGTGAACTGAGGGGATGGGAGCGTTCAACGGGGGAGAGTGGCTCGATTCGAAGATGACCACTGTGTCCGGTGAAACCGACCCGGAAAGGGAGCTCCGTCACCGTGTCGATCCGATCCATTTGCCCGATAAATTTCACTGTTTCGTATTCCAATTCAAGGTTTCCACTGTTGAATTTAGGGGTTGATTTCTGTTTGAAGAATTTGTGCTTTCGCGGGTTAAGCAGGAAGGAAGGAAGGAAGGAAGGAAGCTGTAAGTCTGAGTTTTAAACCTTAATTAAACCCTCGCCGGTTGAGAAAGCATTCCGAAGTATTTCAGGTCGACCACGTAGACGCCGTTTCAGATAAAAAAGACTCAATTTTCGGTAAATTTCATTTTTGCCAAATCAAAATATAATTTTCCAGCAAATGTGCAACATCTTATTACCACAACCATGTTTTTTTATTCAAGTTTTTCGGCAAAAGTTACAACAACATATTGCATCATTATCCATTAAATAAATCATACCCCAAAAAATTGTCTCATTTTAAAATTTAATTTTTTAATATCATATTGTTATTCTTAAATTTTTTCCTTAATTGTACTAATAGATACTCCTTCTGTTTCTGACAAAGCATCCTTATTTGAAAGTCAAACGTTTTTTAAAAAATAACATTTTTAGTAATTCATTAATAATAAAATAACATTTTTATTTCTTAATTTTTTAAAATAAACTATTTAAATAAAATATCCAAAAATAGAATAATAATCTATTTGTCCGAAATGAAGGGAGTACATATGAGTATTTTTGCATATCAAAGAAAAAACATATTACTACTTCGCTTTATAAATGCAAGTTTACATTTGCATCTAGAATTAACTTAGAATGGATGTCCTATTTTTGGTTGATATATAAGCAAATTCTTAAAGATTAAAAATAATTAGATACACAATTGAAGTATAGTCACACTAATGTAGACTCTAAAATAGTAAAATCTTATCGCCCAAGTATAATTATCACCCTACGCAGTTGCCCAAAACCCTTTGAAATAACCACCCACATTTTTCACTCTATGAAAAAAAATTACACAAAAACCATTAATTCATTAAAATAAAATAAATTTTAAGTATTAATCTATAATACAATAGAGTTCATACTCACACATATATAATTGACTAAAGCTATCTAAAGGTTGAGATTTATTTTTTTACTGAAATCTTACGGTCACGATTAAAGTTTACCTTCACATATGCAAAGACGGTTGTACAACTACTCTCTCTCTCTCTCTCTCTCTCCAACTCCCTCACTCTTACTTCTCAATATTTGTATTGAATTTTATTTATGATACGTTAAACACGAGCCTCCAATAATATGCTCACGTACTAACGACGTGCCATAGGCACGGGCACACAATCTAGTTTATATTATAATTTCGCTCGGTAGTTAACTATTGGTCAGGATTCATTTTTATCAAACATGTTAAAGCACAAAATCTAAAGCATGATATACATTATTGGTACTCTCTCTAACAGCTTAAGCTTTTAGATGAGTTGGTTACTTAACAAAACATAACTACTGACCAAGATTCATTTTTATCAAACATAACTACTGGCTATGATTAAATCTCAATTTTCACAAGTGTGTGCATAAGAATGTAAATGACCGTTATTATGTTATTGAGATCTTATTGCATTAATTATCCAGTTTCTTCACGATGATTATCTCTAATTTATTTTTTTTATTTTTGTGTACCCTATATTTACTGCTTTACAAATATTTCTTTTGTAATTTCGTAATTGATTGTTATCGTAATCAACTGAAATCTCAATTTAATTTTTGTCCAGTCTAGATTTAGTTTTAAAAAAAAATTGTTCGTGAATTTAGTAATTATTTTTTTGTAATTTTAAATATTTGTATTTTTAATTTTTTTCTTTTAAAAAAAAAGTGCTAACTTTCTCTTATTGGTCTGAAATCTTTGTGATTTCAATTTCGAATAGTTTTTTATTAGTTCACTTCGTCTCATTCAATTTATTTTATGGTTTTTGTCTGAAATTTTCATTTTTTAAGTTTACTTCAATTAATATGTGTTGGGTTGGTGTGTGTGAGATAGAATGTTTTTGGATGTTTATTTCAATGTTTTAGCTTTTGGATGTCGTTTTTACTTTGTGTAGTGTATATAGATCCGACCCCTACAAAATCTCAAGTACATATTACTTTATTCGCATCATACTCATTTTATATACTTTTCATCTCCATACTGATATCATGTCATAAACACGAACACAAAATCTAGTTAATCATTAAAAACAATTGATAGACATATTAGTTATGGTGTGTGTTACACTAGTTATTATTCAATCGATGAAATAGAAGAGGTGGTCTTCTGTAAGACTGTCTTACAGATCCTTATCCGTAAGACGGATCTATCCAGGCTAAATGGGTCAAAATTCAGAAATCTAAATGCAACCCCTTAGTTTTTGAAAATTACAGCGTCACCCCTCATGTTTATATATGTAGAGTGTCACTTTTTACTATTAACAGTGTCACTTTATAGTATAATATGTGTCACTTTTGGTCTTAGAAGTGTGTCACTTTGCATTTTTAATGAAAATTATAATTTTTCCCTAAAAAAAGTTACTTTTTGGGATTAAATGTATCATTTTTAGTCTTAAATGTGTTACTTTCACTTTAAAAATTGTCATTTTTTTTATAAATAAAAATCATTACCTTTGACATTAAAGTGTTACATTATAACATTAAACTATCACTTTTTAGCATTAAATGTGTGTTACTTTTGACCGTACAAGTGTCATTTTGCCTTATAAATAAAAATCGTCGTTATTGACCTTATAAGTGTCATTTTTTAACATTGAAAATGTCACGTTTTAGTATTAAATGTGTCACTTTTAGCAGTCAACGTTAGTTTTAAAGTGACACTTTTTAGTATTAAATGTGACACTTTTTAGTATTAAATATGACACTTTTTAGTAGTAAATGTGTCATTTTTTAGTATTAAGAGTGTCACTTTTTAGTATTAAGAGTGTCATTTTTTTAGTATTAAGAGTGTCACTTTTTAGTATTAAATGTGTCACTTTTTTGTATTAAGAGTGTCACTTTTTAGTATTAATTGTGTCACTTTTTAGTATTAAGAATGTCACTTTTTTAGAATTAAGAGTGTCACTTTTTAGTATTATAAATAAATATATCACTTTTTAGTATTATAAGAGTGTCACTTTTTAGTATTAAAAGTGTCACTTTTTAGTATTAAATGTATCATTTTTTAATATTAAAAGTATCACTTTTTAGTATTAAAAGTGTCACTTTTTAGTATTAAATGTGTCACTTTTTTGTATTAAATGTGACACTTTTTAGTATTAAATGTTACACTTTTTAGTATTAAGAGTGACTTTTTTTAGTATCAAGAGTGTCATTTTTTAGTATTAAGAGTGTCACTTTTTAGTATTAAATGCGACATTTTTTAGTATTAAGAGTGTTATTTTTTAGTATTAAATGCGACATTTTTTAGTATTAAGAGTGTCACTTTTTAGTATTAAATGTGTCATTTTTTAATATTAAGAGTCTCACTTTGTAGTATTAAGAGTGTTACTTTGTAGTATTGTCACTTTTTAGTATTAAGAGTGTCATTTTTTAGTATTAAAAATGTTATTTTTTTAGTATTATAAGAGTGTCATTTTTTTAGTATTAAGAGTATTACTTTGTATTTTAATGAGAATTATAATAAATTTCTCTTTATACTGTCAGTTTCAACCTTAAAATATGTCACTTTGTCTTTTCAATGTGTCACATTTTGCCAATAAAACTTAAAAACAGCCCTAGGAGGATTCAAGCCAAAGACCAAACACGCTAAATTCCAAATCTTATGCGTTCCACTGAGAACCATCACAACAAATTATATTTTGTTAATTCTTATAAAATATTATTTATTTATTATGACCCGTTAATTTTTAAATGAGACTCCGTCTTAAGAATTTAAGATCCATGAGACCGTCCTACAAAAGTCTTTGTCGAAATAGAATGGTTAAGTTAAAAATGTAAAGTGAAAACAATATTCCAACGTATACCAAAATGGCAAAATGTTGGTGACAAAAATCTTTCCAAAATAATGTTTTTAGTTAAAGCTCATAGCTCGAAAAATAGGGTCACTCAATAAAAATTGGCATAAAAATGCATGAACAATCAAAAACTCTTCTAGACTTTTGTAAGTGTATTGTACAAACAAGTCTTCATGGCACATATGTTCCACGTGCAATCACTATTTTTATTTTACTAGTATCACGTTTATTTTAATTTTTAAAATTGTAAACTTCCACTTTATCCCTTTCTTTTTATTGTAAACTTCCACTTTATCCCTTTCTTTTTATTGTTTTCTCTAATCTCATTTTCTCACCCTCCCCCACCCCCACCCTCTGTAATATCCCCGAATTTTCTATAATAATAATAATAATTAGATATCAAAAAATAACTTGGCCTCTTTTGAATTATTAGTATGCCCACTTAGTTTTAATATACAATTGGGTTGTTTATTCAAAATTGGGTTTGAGCCCAATTAGTGATCAATTTATTTATAATAGCATAATAATAATAATAATAATTAATAATATAATAGTAAAATAAATAAAGAAGGGAAGGATATGGATCCATTGTTTCTAAACAGGAAAGGGGGAAAGAATTTATTAACGGTAGAGTTCGATTGAACTCGAGAAGTGAGAGGGACGAATGTATATTCCGATTTCGTTCATGTCCGATTAGAAGATAAAGGGTTTGGGCAATTGGATATAAATACCCTTGCTACTTTTTGGGTTGAGACACCCATGAAAAAATCAAACAGGAAGCTGCTGGCCTAGGGAGAGAGGACTGCAAGAACGATCACAAAATCGGATTGGCAAAATTTCTGGCGAAGGCAAGAAGAAAGAAAGGCGATTGATCCAGATTTTGAAGGTAAGTCGTTAAGATTCATCAGTAATTAGTATTTATATGGGTGAGTAGATAAACTTTAATTAAGCTCACCATTAAAATGGAGATGGAGTTGGAAACCTGCAAATTGGTTTGAATTGGCAGAAATGCTAGTAGAAATGTGTTGGAAAACAATTAAAGAAGAAGGAGATTTAAATTGAAAAGAAAGAGAAAGAAAAAAAAAAGAATTTATAATGTGCTGCGGATGCGTGCGTGTGTGCGTGTTCGTGTTTGGTGAAGAATAGATGGGAGGAAGAGACGAAGCCATTATTGATGCTGGAGGGAAGGAAAGAATAGGAAGTGAAACAAAGAAATATTGATGGAGGAGGAAAGTAGGAGTAAATGGTTGGTTGATTGACTAAGTGGGTAAGTATTATATAATTTCTTGGAGTTAGTTGCTAAATTCCTTTTTAAAAAAACTATATAGTTATTAGTTAAAATTGTGTTTTACATTTTAGATTTGGACAAGCGGAGTTAGCACTTTATTCGGGATTTAGTGATTTTGTCACGTGTTCGCAACGCTAGTCAGGTAAGGGATTATACGTCTTTAGATATTTGAACTTTTTATTTCAAATTGATAGGCTTCCACAAATTCTTTGACATTTACCTTTCTTTGAAACATAAACCAACTTTGAGTTGGAATTTGAATTTGAATTTCGTTCGCATCCGTTCTTTTGTTACTCCAAATTGTAAATCTAATGAGATATCTCACGAATATTAAATTTCCAGTGAGATATTTATGTGAAATCAAATTATCGTTGGAATATTATGTTTGAAATCTTACTATGATCACTAAGTTGAACAACCGGCTACTGGGGTAAAGTAGCATTTTGAATTTGATATTTGATTGTGAATTATGCCACCTGGCCCGTGGACTTGGTTATCCGGATATACCATTGTGAAATATGATTATTATTATATTGTGAATCATTGTTTAAAAGAAGTCATGAGACCGCTTATGTGATCATTGTATCCGCGGGTTGGTCGTCGTCTCCAATTGGTATGGGACAGTTGACGACGATTAGACCTCTCGCAAATGCTTTTGAATCTCTATCCTTCATATGAAATCTCGAATTCTTTTGTGACATTATGAAATGTGAAATTTATCATCTCATTGTGATATTCCCGAATATGAACCATTTGAATATTAATCACTTTTGAATACTTTATTTTTGATAAACCTTTTCCTAGATTTCGAAGGGGGTTGTATATGATCTTGCTTGGCATTGTTCGCTCATTTCTTCCAAATCTTTTTCCTTCCAGGTTTTAAGTAAATTGGATACCATCAAAGACGACCTGAAGATTTATTCTTTTCAAGTTATCTCGTTTTATATTATTTGGATAAGAATTTGGTTTAGCCGTTTTGGAACTACAGAATTGTTTAACTATACTTCCGAATTGTAATGAGTTCTCTATGACTTTCTTTAATTATTAGTCCTTAAGAGATGATTTTGGAATTATTGTGATTTAGTATTTGTAATAGTGACGTGTCCAAGATTTTTGGATTATAAATTGGTATGAAATTTTGGGGCGTTACAGTTGGTATCAGAGCTTAGGCTTCAGATCCGATAAGTCTTAGGTTTAGAATTTGTTGGAAATAAGAAATGATGGTATGTTAGGGTTATGATTTTTATTATTGGTTACCTTGTACTACTAAGTTTATAATCATAACATTGAGATTATGGTTTTATTGCATTTTGATTAGGGCCAATACATTGTTGATTACCTGTGGGGATGACGCACACTAAGAAACTTCTAGGAAGTCTTTACTTGGACTTAGGTTATGAAATTACTCTTAACTACGTTTTGAACTTAAGAAATGATTTTTGAATAAAGTTCACGATTACTCTTGTAGAAATTAGTATTGTTACTTCATTAGAACTTATGACGTTGTTGGAAACTTGGGGATTCATAATGATTTATGTACTCTAAGGATGGCAATATTAGTGACGATAACCATAAAGACAAATAAGCCACCATCCTCTTATGAGACAAGGGAAGGATTGAGCTTTTGTTTTGAATTTTAAGATCAATGAAATTAGTGATACTACTAGGAGGATTTTTTTTTCTTTTCTCGTACACGTGTCTCTTTGGCCTTGATTTGATTTAGTGTTTCGTACTTTTGCATGGATGCTTGGTTTGGAACCTATAGATAGGAGTATTAAATACCTTTAGAGTATATACAAGTACCAACAAACAGGTCATAAGACTTAATATGCCTTAGATAAAGATTGAGAATTTTCGTACGGAGTCCATTCAGTCGTTAAATTCACATTAGAATCTAAATTTTCACATGTGACATCTCGTTATGCTTATGACAGTGACTGATGGCTCGAGGAGGATGAAATGGAACACGGGGTGGGGTACGAGGTCGTGGACGTGGACGAGGTGGTCGAGGTAGGAGAGTCGCTGAAGACTCTGCCTCAGGAGTCGCAAAAAATCCCGTTGGGCCACAACCAGGAGTAAACATGAACGGTCTTGCTCCTGCAAACCCAACACTGGTGGCTCTTTTCCAAGGCCTCACACAAGCCATTACGGCAAGCATTGATCAAGCAAACGCAGCACCTGCAATTACGGCTACAGCTGCGGTGGCTACTGCTGCTGTACCACCACCACTACCAACTCAACCAACCACTAAGGAACTACTGGAAAGTTTCCATAGGATGAAACCCAAAACCTTCTCTGGTAAGCTAGGCATCGAGGAACCAGGAGAATGGCTAGAGAACATGAAGAAATTTTTTGAAACCATGGTGTGCACCGATGAACAAAAGGTAAATTTTGCTACATTCGTTTTGGAAGGGGAGGCTAATCAATGGTGGAAATCAGAGAAGAGGACAGCGGAGGCAAATGGAGTAGAAGTTTTTAGCTGGGAGATGTTCCGTGAAGCCTTTAACAGGAAGTACTTTCCCCCAAGTGTGCAAGAAATGAAGATGGTTGAATTTCTTTACCTTGAACAGGGGAAAATGACAGTCGATGAGTATGATGCAAAGTTCACGGAGTTGTCGAAATACGCTCCAGAACTCATTCGAGATGAAAGTCAGAAAGCCAGAAAGTTTGAAAGGGGCCTTAGCGATCAGATTGGCTATAGATTACTGCCTTTGAAACTACCAACTTATGTCGAATTTTTAGATCGAGCTCGTATGATCGAACTAAATTCTATTGAATACCGAAGAAAGAGGGATGATAAGAAGAGGAGTGTTGAAGACAACATAGAACGATATAGGGATCAATATAGTAGTCGCGATGAGGCTGGAGATAGAAATAAGAGAAGGAGCATAGAAGACAATCACAACGAGAGTACAACACAAGCTAAAAATCAAAGTTAGAATCGGAACATTAACCCCGTATGTGGTCGTTGTGGAAGTAAGCATGCAACAGAAACTTGTTATTGGGTAATCAGAACTTGCTTTAATTATGGCAAGGTGGGACATAGAATTAAGGATTGTCCGGAACCACTAAAGAGAAATTACATGTCAGGTACAAAAATGGAAGAAAAGGTGAAATCTAAGAATCAAGGGAGAGTTTTCGCAATGACGGTTGAAGATGCGCTAGCAGCCAAGGACATTATGATTGGTAAGGTCAACTATAATTGCATTACTGTACGCTTTGGTTATTTAAGGTGACATACATTTTTTTTTCTTTTCATATCTACCTAGTTTGAAATGGATACCTCACAATTAAAATATCGATTTAGAAATAGTATCTTGACCCTTTTTGTCTAATAGATGCACCAAGTTTAGAGGACTAAACTTCTTTTAAAGGAGTGAGAGTGTAATATCCCCGAATTTCCTATAAAAATAATAATAATAATAATTAGATATCAAAAAAATAACTTGGCCTCTTTTGAATTATTAGTATGCCCACTTAATTTTAGTATACAATTGGGTTGTTTATTCAAGATTGGGTTTGAGCCCAATTAGTGGTCAATTTATTTATAATAGCATAATAATAATAATAATAATAACAATAATAATTAATAATATAATAGTAAAATAAATAAAGAAGGGAAGGTTATGGATCCATTGTTTCTAAACAGGAAAGGGGGAAAGAATTTATTAACGGTAGAGTTCGATTGAACTCGAGAAGTGAGAGGGACGAATGTATATTCCGATTTCGTGCATGTCCGATTAGAAGAGGAAGGGTTTGGGCAATTGGATATAAATACCCTTGCTACTTTCTGGATTGAGACACCCATGAAAAAATCAAACAGGAAGCTGATGGCCTAGGGAGAGAGGATTGCAAGAACGATCACAAAATCGGATTGGCAAAATTTCTGGCGAAGGCAAGAAGAAAGAAAGGCGATTGATCCAAATTTTAAAGGTAAGTCGTTAAGATTCATCAGTAATTAGTATTTATATGGGTGAGTAGATAAACTTTAATTAAGCTCACCATTAAAATGGAGATGGAGTTGGAAACCTACAAATTGGTTTGAATTGGCAGAAATGCTAGTTGAAATGTGTTGGAAAACAATTAAAGAAGAAGGGGATTTAAATTGAAAAGAAAGAGAAAGAAAGAAAAAAGAATTTATAATGTGTTGCAGGTGCGTGTGTGCGTGTTCGTGTTCGGTGAAGAATATATGGGAGGAAAAGACGAAGCCATTATTGATGCTGGAGGGAAAGAAAGAATAGGAAGTGAAACAAATAAATATTGATGGAGGAGGAAAGTAGGAGTAAATGGTTGGTTGTTTGACTAAGTGGGTATGTATTATATAATTTCTTGGAGCCTTGCCAAAATTGTATATAATGGGTATTAATGAGTGGAAGAAATGAATAAAAGGGGGGGGGGGGGGGGGAAGGAGTTATGTCTGCTGCCCAAATTACGCTTTCTGTTAGTTGCTAAATTCCTTTTTTTTTTTTAACTATATAGTTATTAGTTAAAATTGTGTTTTACATTTTAGATTTGGACAAGCGGAGTTAGCACTTTATTCGGGATTTGGTGATTTTGTCACGTGTCTGCAACGCTAGTCAAGTAAGGGATTATACGTCTTTAGATATTTGAACTCTTTATTTCAAATTGATAGGCTTCCACAAATTCTTTGACATTTACCTTTCTTTAAAACGTAAACCAACTTTGAGTTGGAATTTGAATTTGAATTCCGTTCGCATCCATTCTTTTGTTATTCCAAATTGTAAATCTAATGAGATATCTCACGAATATTACATTTCCAGTGAGATATTTTTGTGAAACCAAATTATCGTTGGAATATTATGTTTGAAATCTTACTATGATCACTAAGTTGAACAACCGGCTATTGGGGTAAAGTAGCATTTTGAATTTGATATTTGATTGTGAATTATGTCACCTGGCCCGTGGCTTGGTTATCCGGATATATCATTGTGAAATATGATTATTATTATTATATTGTGAATCCTTGTTTAAAAGAAGTCATGAGACCTCTTATGTGATCATTGTATCCGCGGGTTGGTCGTCGTCTCCAACTGGTATGGGACAATTGGCGACGATTAGACCTCTCGCAAATGCTTTTGTAACTCTATCCTTCATATGAAATCTCGAATTCTTTTGTGACATTATGAAATGTGAAATTTATCATCTCATTGTGATATTCCCGAATATGAACTATTTAAATATTAATCACTTTTGAATACTTCATTTTTGATAAACTCTTTCCTAGATTTCGAAGGGGTTGTATATGATCTTACTGGGCATTGTTCGCTCATTCCTTCCAAATCTTTTTCTTTCCAGGTTTTAAGTAAATTGGATACCATCAAGGACGACCTGAAGATTTATTCTTTTCAAATTATCTCGTTTTATATTATTTGGATAAGAATTTGGTTTAGCCGTTTTGGAACTACAGAATTGTTTAACTATACTTCCGAATTGTAATAAGTTCTCTATGACTTTCTTTAATTATTAGTCCTTAAGAGATTATTTTGGAATTATTGTTATACTATATTATAATGCCTAAAGCTAATAAGTGATTGTGTGTGTTTTCTGTGTGTGTTAGTATGTAATATATTAATCATATATACAATCAATGATTTTAAGTTATTTAATATACTACAAATACTAATACCAAAATCGTGTGTGTATTTCGTGTGTCCGTAAGTATATTTTATTTTGAAATGTTTAATGATTTATTTGATAGGCTACGTTAGTACAAAATCTTGGCTTAGAAATTATTATTTATTTTGAATTTAGATTCGGGCAATAGAATTTAGAGTGATTGTACGTGTGGTGGATTAATTTTGCTGAACATTTGAGGTAAGAGATTATACATCTTTTAGATATTTGAATTCTTTATTCCAAATTGATAGGCTTCCGCTAAATTTTTGACATTTACCGTTCTTTGAAATATGTACCAACTTTGAGTTGAAATTTGAATTTGAATTCCGTCGTACCCGTTCTTTTGTCATTCTAAATTGTAAATCTCATTACATATATCTCACTAATATTTAAATTTCATTGAGATATTTTTGTGAAACAAAATTTTCGTTGGAATATTATTTTTGAAATCTTATTATGATCACTAAGTTGAACAACCCGTCTACTGGGGTAAAGTAACATTTTGAATTTGATATTTGATTATGAATTATGCCACCTAGCCCGTGGCTTGGTCATCCGGATATACCATTATGAACTGTTACTATTAGTACATTGCCAATCCTTATTTAAAAGAGGTCTTGTAACCGCTTATGTGATCATGGTATCCGCGGGTTGGTCGTCGTCTCCAACTGGTATGGGACAGTTGGCTACGATTAGACCTCTCGCAAATGTTTTTGTATCTCTATCATTCATATGAAATCTTTAATTCTTTTGTGACATTATGAAATTTGAAATTTATCATCTCATTGTGATATTCCCGAATATGAACCATTTGAATATTAATCACTTTTGAATACTTTATTTTTGATAAACCTTTTCATAGATTTCGAAGGGGTTGTATATGATCTTGCTGGGCATTGTTCGCTCATTTCTTCCAAATCTTTTTCCTTCTAGGTTTGAAGTAAATTGGATATCATCAAGGACGACTTGAAGATTTATTCTTTTCAAGTTATCCCGTTTTATATTATTTGAATAAGAATTTGGTTTAGCCGTTTTGGAATTACATAATTGTTTATCTATACTACCGAATTGTAATAAGTTCTCTATGACTTTCTTTAATTATTAGTCCTTAAGAGATGATTTTGGAATTATTGTGATTTAGTATTTGCAATAGTGACGTGTCCATGATTTTGAGATTATAAATTGGTATGAAATTTTGGGGCGTTACACCCTCCCCATCTAAATCTACTAATCCTTTTTCAACACACCACGTGTCATTAATTATGAAGAGTATGAAAAATGTTGGGGACAAATTCCCCGGGTTAATTGTAAACAAAATTCTGCCCTATTTTAGTTTTTTTGTTTTAAATCTTGTGTTGTTGTTTTTTGCATGAAAACCTCAATCATATTTTTTTTTCCAAAAAAAACCTTTCATCCAAAGCCAGTTAGTTTTGGGATGGGAAGGGTGACTGGACTTCGACGTGGCCGCCTACGTGGACTGGGCGGGTGTCTTTTCGTCCACGTCATTTTCCCGCCAAAAACCAATTTCATTTTAAACCTCGTCGTGTTTATAAATTTCAAAACCAACCTTTTTATCAGTTTTTTTTTTCAAATTTGATTGCAAAAAAAACCTCAAACAATTTTTAAAATGAATAGATGAGTTCGTTGTCATTGTAGAAGGATGACTGTCATGCGAACATCATGGAGACATAGACAGATAAAAATCCAGGAAAAAGATTTTAGGTTGTGAAAGATATAAAGTAAGAACTTTATTTTATATGATTAATTAACTAATTAATTTTGCTATGAATAAAATATTATTGTTAGTTAACTGATTTTTTTGTTCTTGTAGAATGAAGAAGACCTGTTCTTGTAGAAGGTGGGACCTCAGTGAAATCTCATGTGCTTATTCTACAAGAACAAAAAAAAATCAGTTAACTAACAATAATATTTTATTTTAGTAAAATTAATTAGTTAATTAATCACAGAAAATAAATAATTTATTTTATATCTTTCACAACCTAAGAACTTATTCCTGGATTTTTATCTATCGATGATGTCCGCATGACAGTCATCATTCCACAATGACAACGAACTCATCTATTCATTTTGTTAAAAGTATATGAAATAAAGGATAATTAAATGAAAATTGTTGGATGAATTGGTATATATATATATATATATATATATATATATATATATATATATATATATATTCAAACTGTCAGGGTTCATTACGAAGTTTTAAAAATTATACGAGGTTTTTTTTGCAATCAAATTTGAATTTTTTTGATTAAAAAGGTTGGTTTTGAAATTTAAAAATAGGACCTAGTTTAAAATGAAATTGTTTTTTGGGGGGAAAATGACGTGGACGTGAAAACTCTAGTACAGTCCACGTAGGTGGCCACGTCGAAGTCCAATCACCCTTCCCGTCCCAAAACTAACTGGCTTTGGACGGAAGGTTTTTTTTGGAAAAAAAAATTAGTTGAGGTTTTTCATGCAAAAAAAAAAGTTTAAAACGAAAAAACTAAAATAGGTCAAGGTTTTTTTTGTAATTAACCTAATTCCCCATCTTGTTTAATAGATAGTGTAGATATTAGTGAAATGCTATTGGACTAAAAATATATGAAAAATTGCTGACCGGTTCACTTTTTGAAATTTCTAATCGTTAAAGCACCACTTTTTTTTTCAATCGAAAAAAAAAGTCATTTTTGGGGGCAAAATGACTACGATACCCTTAATAAACCGAAAAACACGATATGGTGGTTAAATTTTGCACCACGATACATCAATTTTATTGCATCATTTTTTGCACCGCAATTAAACAATTTTTGAACCACGATACATAAGTCTTAATTACCTAATCCAAATTTGCACCGCGATAAAATAATTTTTGAACCACGATACATTAGTCTTAATTACCTAATTCAAATTTGCATCGTGATAAAATAATTTTTAAACCGCGATACATAAGTCTTAATTACATAATCCAATTTTGAATTGTGATACATAAAATATTATCTAATCCATTCGTACACCGCGATACAAAATGATAATGAATCAGAACACGTTCTCCACCTTCTTCTTCAATCTCCTATGTCGTAAGTCTCCTTCTTCATCATCCTTCTCCGTCTTCATCTCAACTAAAAAATCATTCAACCCAGCACAGATCCATTAAAGTTTCGTTTTTCATGAATCAAAAAAATTGTTCGTTTCGTTGCGCAACAATGATGATTTTCGAATTTAATGTGTTTGTCTGAGCTTTTGTAGGAGACAATGGTATTTTCGAAATAATATTTCGAAAAAAATAGTCTTTTATGGTTGAAAGAAAGAATGATAAACTTTTGGGTTACAAACTTTTAAAAAAAAGACCGACCAAAATTTTACCAAAAAATATAGGTCTTGGAAATATGGTATTCACACTAAGAAAGCAAAACTTACCCGTGTGTTTATAAGTTTAGACCAAATGTAACTCAATTAAATATGATCTTAATGAGTTGCTATTGCTAAATCAACACGATCTAACTTGTCATAGCCTAACTCGAGTAGGCTCGACGGGCTCCCTACCCAGCCCTAAGTCAAGCTAAGACCCGACTTCTTGGACCTATGGCTAAATATACCCAAATTTAGTCTTGATTTGATCCGATTTAACTATAACTCTACTTGGAAATGCCTTCCTAGTTGTAGGCACGAAAAAACAACTACCATCCCAAATACTAATACTGGATTGATGCATCATAGTACCACATCACCAAATAACTAGGTAACACCGTTTCGCTAAATAACTTTCTCAAATATAACCCAAAAGGGAGTTTAACAGTCGGGTTCGACAATTTATGATTATTGGCTTAAAATGGGTTATGAATCAGGGGTGTTTATGAAGTTTCTCTTTAAAATGAGGCTTAAATCGTAATTTGATCTTCTTACTTTGATGAATTATTCGTTAAGTTTACACTATTTTTTTTCAATTTAATCACTCTACTAGATCTAAAGATTTGATAAGATCTCTGCAAACCATTGAGTCCCCAGTTGACCACCACCGTCACTCAAGGTCTCCCCCCCCCCCCGAAATAAGAGGCACCAAAACATCCACTTCCAATCTGGTCCATACGTTCCTGGTTCCTTCCTATGAAGTTCCATTTCGAAAGGTGCTGAGGGAATCATCTCTTCAAATCTCACATCTGAAATCCTCTGTGGCTCCGTCCTCCTTAAAATATCACCGATCATTCTTCGCAAAAAAGGTTGTCCCCACTTTGGAAGCTAGGGCTTACTTCCGAGGTTAGACATGTTTGTCAGACCAGAGACCTCAGACTTTCTCTTTCATTCCCGAGCTTACTCACCCAACTGTGTCAATCTCTACATTTTCATTCACCACTTGAAAACCATCTATTCAATTGATGGTCAGTCCGCACCTTTAGATCAAAAATTGAATCAGTTGTGTTGAATCCTTGGATTCTGATTAGTCAAATCCTTGATTTAAGTTGATGAATTTTTCCAGTGATTTTTGGTTGATTACCGTGCTACCAATGGATTTTGGGGAAAAGGGACACTGTGTGCAGGATTAAAAAAGTGGTAAGAAAACAAATGTAAAGGAAAAGAAACAATAAAATGGTTGAATTGACTATACGAACATGATGTTTTGATTTTCTATGTTAACTCTTTTTTCTTTACATATGTTCTCTCGATTAGTGTTCTGATGCTTTTAATTTTTGTTTTATGGAAAAATCATAAGGGTTAGGCTAGTTTGAAGTTGAGAGACGTGAGTTTGAAAATTGGAAAGGGTGGGGATAACAACACCTCAATTCCCTATTTCTACGAGGATATTATCAATTACGGCCATAAAACCTAAACATTTATCTTTTATGGCCTTTGACTGGATCAAAAAAGTGGTAGGTAGAAACTTCTTATTCTACCTTTTTTTTAAATCCATAAGTGGTCGAGTATTCAGCCAGACTCATAACAACATAGGTCGAGTAATTGACTTTACTCATCGACTTTGAATAATCGACTCCTCGACTTCGAATAATCGACCTATAATCGACTGAGATAATCATCTCCTCTTTCACAATTCATTTGTTCGAAGAGAAAAATCAAATAAATACCCTACCTCTAACAGCTACCAAGAGACCCTATTTTGATCGATTCAACAACTCTTCTTAATTTGCTTTCAATTTCATCAACATTATCAAGGTAGTTCTTTGAAATGCTCGACCTAATTCATAGTCAGTTACTCTACTCTCACATTTTTCCCACACAGTCTAATTAATCTAGATATATTGGTCCTCTATTGTAGTTTGAGTGATTCATGCTTTAATTAATCAACATATTTTGCACTACAATTCCAATCAACTGTATGTGTAGAAACATAATTGGTGTTTATGCTTATTGTTTTTTATGTGTTTCATGTTTACAATTTGCATTTTAATTTATTTTAATAGTTTATGTTAATCTGTTTAGTTTTGCAAACATGAGTGAACTCTTTCAAACATGAACTGAATTTTTTTTGTTTTCAAACATGAACTGCATGTTTTTTTGGTTCTATCTGTTTAAAACATAATTGTTGTGATTAATATTTACGATTTGAAATTCTATTACAGAGAATATGTCATTCATTACTCCATCATCAGAAAGATACTCTGCAAAAGTATCATGCAGAAGTAAATTGTCAGTTGTAGATTATGTTTATCAAAAATTAGATAAAGAACACAAAAAATTGTTCTTGGATTCTGCATTTAGAAAGTTGTATGGGATTAAGGAGAATATGAACCCCTCCAATATGTTGCTACATGTTTTAGTTATGTTGAGGATTGAGTCGCCCGATGAAAATGAGTTGAGGTTTTGTATTGGGGGTCAGAAAGTGAGATTTGGGCTATCAGATTATACGCTAATTACTGGTTTATATTCGGGTGATGAGAGTGATTTTACTAAGGACATCCCTACAACAAACAAATTATTTAATGAATACTTTGAGGGACGGAAAAAGGCTGTGAGACCTGAAGAATTAAAGGAAGCTTTTTCAAGTGCAAAAAATGAGTTGAACGGATACAAATTGGGACCTGTGCTGAGAGCCAAGGAAATGACTACTTCGATTGACACTGATTTTTTGAATATCGTGGATAACTTGGAGTTGTTTAATAATTATCCATGGGGAAGAAGGTCTTATCCCAATCTTCTAACTACACTGAAAAAACTTTCGAACCAGGATGGTGTTAAAACCAATACGTTCTATGGCTTCCCATTACCAATACAGGTAAACAGTTGAATTCAACTATACATCAAATGACAATAAATTATTTTCATCACATGTTTCTTACATATAACTTTGTTTAGGTTTGGGTATTTGAATTATTTTGCAACTTTCCTGGATTTGAATATCAGCTGGAAAAGATAGGAACAGAAGTTCCTAGAATGTGTAACTGGAAGTCGATAGGAAATCCAAGCTATGAAGAGATTATTCAAATCTTAGATATACAACATGTAAAATCTTTCCATTATTTCTACCACGATAATGAAAGATTTATTTTATTGTGCATTTCATTAATGAAGTTTTTATTGTTTTTGAATTGACAGGATGTTGCTCTTCTTCCTTTGGTTCTGAATGATGCAGAATCTTGTTTGCATTATGTTTATGGGTTTCTGGGGACTTGGTGTACAATATACACATATAGTTTAAAGGAGCAACCAACTGAAGAAGAAGTTGCCCCTGCTAATGATTTGATGAGGGTAATCTTGGATGTTGTGACTTCTATGCAACAAAAGATCAATGATAACTTCCTTGAAATCAACTGAAAGATTGATGATCATAGTATTCAAATACGAAAGATTGATAATCATATGATTGAAATGAACCAGAAGATCAATGAATTAGTTGAGGCAAGGAGGCAGCAAACACCATCCCACCACTGGCAGACACCACATAACCAGGATACGGCGATAATACCACCTCTCCATGATACGATGATGACACCACCTGACCACGAGACGGTGAAGGCTGCTGGAAATGTAATGCAAGAGAGGCATGTTACAACTAAGAAAGCTGTTGGAAATGCAAGGCAAGAGAGGCGTCTTGCAAAGAAAGGTTGGAAATCCAAGACAAGAGACTCCTCGCCGCAAGTCGAAGGCGCTGAAATCCAATGCAAGAGAGGCCTCAAGTGAAGGCGCTGGAAATGCGGTGCATGAGAGGCTGCTACAACTCATCAAGTGAAGGCCGAAACACAATTAATAAAAAGAATCAAAATTGAGAAATGGCAACAAATCGAAAATCAGAAAGAAATAAGATGAACATTTGGAAGAAGAAGTGTAAGGAAACAAATGGAATGACTATAGAGATAGATTAATGCATATAATAGTATGGTTGTTTTTCTTGTTTTTGTTGATGTTTGGTGGATGATGGCATGGTATGGTAGTTTTGTTGATGTTTGGTGAATGATGGCAAGGTTGTATATGTTTGCCAGTTTTTGTTAGTTGACAATGATCATATGTAAAACATAGAGTTATTTTTTGGGAAGGTTGTATATGTTTGGTGGATGATGGCAGGGGGATTGGTACTTTAGTTTTGGCAAGGTTGTTTATGTTTGCCATTTTTAGAACTTGATACTTGAAATGTGCATCTACTTCGCCGCCGCTTGTATTTGTTTGAATGGGGAATTCGGAGATGACATTGGTCATGTATTTTCTTTATTTCACAGAGGTCATGTAAAATACACTTGTTTATGACAATGACAATCCTTGCTTACCTTGATTAATGCAATGAAATTGCTCTATTTTTGCTTTATTTTGGGTCCTACTTGTATGAGTTTGTAATTGCAAATATATGTCAATTGAAAATATTTGTATATTACTCAGACAGTTTGTATATCACTTTCATATTTGCATAGTGTAGATTAAACTTGCTGAGGGTAGGGTAAATGAATCAGTTTACACCTATGGTTGACTTGAGTCAAGTAACTGACATCAGTTACTTGACTCATGCTTAAAGTGATAAAACAAGGTTGTATGCCTACTTGCTGATATTCAGCAGGAAGAACTTTTACACTTGCTAAAGTCTAATCAATTCGATTAATAACGAAACTATGTTTTGAATAGTGTAGGATGGATTACTCAACCCAATATTATAACAAAGTGAGTCAAGTAACCGACATCGTTGACTCATGCTTAAAGTGATAAAACAAGGTTGTATGCCTACCTGCTGATATTCAGCAGGAAGAACTTTTACACTTGCTAAAGTCTAATCAATTCGATTAATAACGAAACTATGTTTTGAATAGTGTAGGGTGGATTACTCAACTCAATATTATAACAAATGAGTCAAGTAACTGACATCAGTTACTTGACTCATGCTTAAAGTGATAAAACATGGTTGTAGGCCTACCTGCTGATATTCAGCATGAAGAACTTTTACACTTGCTAAAGTCTAATCAATTCGATTAATAACGAAACTATGTTTTGAGTAGTGTAGGGTGGATTACTCAACCCAATATTATAACAAATGATTCAGGTAACTGAAATCAGTTACTTGACTCATGCTTAAAGTGATAAAACAAGGTTGTATGCCTACCTGCTGATATTCAGCAGGAAGAACATTTACACTTGCTAAAGTCTAATCAATTCGATTAATAACGAAACTATGTTTTGAATAGTGTAGGGTGGATTACTCAACCCAATATTATAACAAATGAGTCAAGTAACTGACATCAGTTACTTGACTCATGCTTAAAGCTATAAATCATTTGTTATAAATCATTCATGTTGCAACAATTGTATTAAACTAATCACTTTGGATAAAATATTAAACTTGAGTACTTCAATGTAATTGAGTTTAAGAGATACAAAAGAGTTTTTGGTGTTTCTCTAAAAAATTCAATCATGTACAGCTTCATCGGCATCGTCATCAGAAGATTTTTCTTCGGCTTAACGTAGTTGTTGAGCTCGCCTAATCTAAATTTAAGGCTGCAATCTTCTCTTTGTAAGTCTTTTTCAACCTTTTCACTCTTGCCTTCGCTTTTCTTCCTCTTCCTTGTGAGCTAAGGCTTGACTCTTAGCTACTGCTCGCTCTATGTGCTCTTCACGCTCCTTGTATGCTTTAATTGCAGTAGACTCACCTGCAGTAAGCCATCCAAGTTTAGATTAAAAAAATATATATTACGCCACCTACCTACTTCCCCTACAACCCACAGTGCAGTAGACTCACCTTTAGTATATGCAGCTTGAATTGCAGCAGAGATGGAGTCCTGAATAGATGGTAGAACAACTTCAATCTGTTGCTGTAATCCTGCAACATGTTCGTTCATCTGCTGTTGCACTCCTTCAATTTGTTGATTCAATTGCAGGTTCATCTCTTTGAGGTCTTCTTTGATATGAACCTGAGTGATCTTTAACATGTCCAGGGCTTCATAATAGCTTGAACCTTCAGGAAAGACATGTGCAGTGGCAGTAGGAGTTGATGTGGAAGGGACATCAGTAGCAACATCAGGAACAACAGTTGGTGTAGGAGCAGCTGGATTTGATGCAGTAGGTTCTGTTATTCGAGTAGTTGGAGGGGAGGGTGCAGCATGCACTTCATCAACTGGAGAAGATATAGGAGTAATATCTGGAAATATGATCTTCTGTCCAGTTGGCTTATTCAGTGCATCCTTAATGATGTCCTGTTGTTTCTGTCTCATTTGATATGCTAGCCTGGCAGGAGACAATATTTGAACAGCAGTATCATCATCATCATCATCATCATCATCATCAGATTCTTCATCAGAATTTTCATCATTTGATTTGTCATCATCATCCACATCTTCAGAATCTTCTTCCTCTTCAGCTTCCTACTCAGAAGAGCTGGAGCTGTAACTCACTAGAGGAATAGCAGGAGTGGCATCTGTTGGCATATCTTCAGCAGGAGTGGCATTTGTTGGTATTTCTTCAGCAGGTCTATTGACCTCTTCATCTATACCAGCTGCTGCAGAGGGCTCTTGGGTATCTGAAATAGATGTAGATGGAGTGAATTAGGTTTAGTGTAGGTCAACTTCAGGTTCGGGAGATGGGGGTAGGATGAAGGATATATGTTGAACATTGATTGGTTGAGGTGAAGTAGATGAAGAAGGAATGGTAGGTTCTGATTCAGGTGCAGTAGATGAAGATGGGGTTTGGTGGGGCTCAGCAGATGGCTGGGAAGATGTTGATGCTCCTCCTGTCTTTGATGATTTCCTGCCAAAAATTGACACGTATTTGGCAGTAGCCATTTCAACCTTAAGCTTGATATTTTCCATGACTTTATCTTGAATCTTTTTGAGTTTTGCCTTGTTCATTGGAGGTAGTCTACCTGCTTCTCTATCTATCTGGTCTTCATCAGTAGCAGGTCTGCCAACAACATAAGGATCATCAACCCAAATCATTGGTAAACCATACTCAGCGTTGTAAATTTCCCACACATCAACTATTAGCTCATCTTGCACAAACATGTCTTGAGCAAGATAGAAGGCATTCCATTCCACGGGCATTAGGTCAAAACATTTGCCGTAATTGATGGCAATCTCTTCTGCAGTGGACAATCCTTGCACGGGGTTTTTGTAGGGAACCCATAATTTCCTGTTCAAATTTGAGTCCACATATTTGATGGGATCTACCCTTGGTTTGTCCTCCTTCTTCTCCTCATGAAAGGATAGAAGGGCTTGAATGAAGTAGGGTAGATGGTCAATAGGGAAGGCCCAATCAGTAGGAATATCAATAGGATTGCCAGAGAAGCGATCATTTCTAGGATGAAAGGTTGGGTTGAAAATAGGTGGGAAGTATGGTTTGCAAGGTTGTTTTGGGTTGGAGGTAGGTAAAGCAGTAGGTGATGAAGGTGGTTGGTTTTGAGGTTCAGAAGTATTAGGGAAGGGAATGAACGTCTCAGGGTTTTATTCAGCAGTTGTCCTCTACCTCTTCCTAGCATACTTTTTCCCAATGGGTTTGGCAGGTGCATCACCAGTGGGTCTTGCAATTGTAGCTTCTGAAGTTGGTGGTGCAACTACTTCTTCATCTATCTCCTCCTCATTAATTACCAGATTTATCCTTCTGCTTTTTCTTTTTGGAGCATCAGGTACCATAAACTTGCTTGAGTTAGTGGCCCAGGTGATATCTGCTGAACCATACTTCCTTCCGGTCACTGGTTTAATCACATCTGCAGGTGCCACACTCCTAACAAGAACAGGTATCTTTCTCAGAAAGTGGGTAATGATGAGGTAGTGGGTGATTTTGGATTTGACTGGGTTCTTCCTGTATCTCTTCATATTCTCATAAATGAGTTGAACTAAAACAGCAGCCCAGTTGACTGTTTCTCCTAGCACAATGGCAGCCATCAGTGCCAATTGGTGTTTGGTAACCTTGTCTTTTGCCCCAAATTTGACAATTAGGCATTTGTCTAAAACAGAAGCTAGTGCATAATAAAGGGGCTGGAAGATATTTTTCTTTTTCTCTGCAGCTATAGGTACAGGAACATTTCCCATCATAACAATCCATCCACCCGACACAATTTCGTTGCTAATTTCAGATAGACACGAACCTGCAGTGTTGATATTGGGAAAGGCATTCAGAATGGTTTGGGTATCAAACACTACATCTATCCCATTGATATTTCCAGAAAGGGAGTTTGGTATATTTGGTGTGGGTTGCATCTGGTGGAAGAATAACTCTGTTAAAGTTTGGCTGTAGGTGCCTATGTTGAAGGTCAGAAGGGGAAAAAGTCAAGAATTTGTGAGCAACGTAACCAATTCTTGGCCAATTTCAAGTTTCTTCAGTGCGTGGACATCCAAAATGCATCCTAGGTCGGAGTTATCAGGCAAGTTCTTGGCCATTGCACCTGAGTTCAAGAAGAAAGTAGGGTTTAAGAGTTTTCGGGAAGAAGACTAAGTACAAAAAACAGTTACAAAGAGAGAGGAGAGAAAACTTTTTGAAGATTTTTTGGTTTTTTAGTTTTTGAAAAGTGGTGAGTGATAAATAAATATGGGGGCTTCAATGATAAAAATAAAAAAAACCTGGGAACTGCCTTCAAACTGTAAGGAGTTTTTGGGTATCGCGCCAACATTTAAAGTTTGTCAGTTTTAGTGGAATGTGTCTAGTGCGTCGGTTTGAGGAAGGTGAGCAGTTGTAGAGACATGATGTGTCAACATCAGTGATATAAAGCACATGTCTATGTGGCATAATTAAAACTGGATTGAATGAGAACGCTTAAAGTTATCAAGTGTTGACCTAAAAAATAAAGTTTCAATTAGACTTTTTCTTTTTTTTTTTTTTGCCATAATTTTTTTGATTATTTGATTATTTGGGCCAAAAAATAGTGTCAAACGATACAACAAAAAAATTAGTGTCAAACGATACCTAAAAAATAATTTATTGATTCTTTGGGCAAAAGTAAAACGATACCTCAATAATTTTTGAAGTAAAGTAAGTAACGTAACATTAGTCTTCGATTCTTTGGGCAAAAGTATCAAACGAGACCTCATTAATGTTTGAAGTAAAGTAAAATAATTCACGTTTGAACAATCTACTTTTAGTTATTTGAGTTACGTAACGTTAAGTTGCATTACGTTACGTTAAGTTACATTAAGTTACGTTACGTTACGCGTTGCCACGTTACGTTGCGTTAAGTTGCGTTGCGTTAACGTTACGTTGCGTTGCGTTACGCTTAAGTTACATTGCGTTACGTTACGTTACGCGTTACTTTACGCGTTACGTACGTTACGCGTTGCGTTGCGTTACGTTGTTACGTTAAGTTACGTTACGTTACGTTAAGTTACTTTACATTACGTTAAGTTAAGTTACGTTACGTTACGTTAAGTTACATTACGTCTCATCAAAACACAACGTTATGTAATGTTAGATCTTATCATAACACAACGTTACGTAACATGATAACACAACGTTACGTAACATGATAACACAACGTAACGTAACGTTAGGTCTTATCATAACACAACGTTACGTCTCATCATAACACAACGTTACGTAACGTTAGATCTTATCATAACACAATGTCACATAACATGATAACACAACGTAACGTAACGTTAGGTCTTGTCATAACACAACGTTACGTTTCATCACAACACAACGTAACATAACGTTAGGTCTTATCGTAACACAACGTTACGTCTCATCATAACACAATGTTACGTAACGTTAGGTCTTATCATAACACAACGTTACGTCTCATCGTAACACAACGTAACATAACGTTATGTCTTATCTTTAATTTAATTTCTAACTCATAGTTATTTTTTGATAGCTATGTAATAATATAAAAATAACTAAAATAAATGACAACGCTTGATACCTAGGCCCATAAATAGGTAATACGTAATTAGTTTTTCTTATTTTTGACAAAAAAATTTGAAAAGTCCCTCCAATGCCATATTCCCCCTAAAATTTGAAAAATCCCTCCAATGTCATATTGAATTGAAACGCTTTTCCCACCTAGGGCATAATTCACTCCAACTAAAAACTCTCCCTCCAACAGTTCTTGTCTCCGTCTTCTTGACTTAGGGCTTCTACGGATAATCCAACGCACATACTCACTCAATTCCAACGCCATACTCCCTCTCCTCGAACAACGAACAACTCAACACTCAAACAAAATTGATTCCCAAAAAATGGAAACCCCAATTTTCCAAGAGAAGGAACTCGAATCATATGACTGCAATTTGACAAGAGTTTGCAATTGTGGTGTTCGCGCACCTATGTGGACATCTTGGAGTGATGAAAACCCAAGTAGAAGGTTCATTGGATGTGGAAACTATAAGGTTATATTTATTTCTTTTTTCATTATTAATTATATGCGGATGTTTATTTATTTATTTTTATTTTCAATCTCAGGATCAAGCTAACCACTGTAAGTTTTTGCTTGGATTGACCCACCACTGCCTGAGAGATAAAAAAATAGTTATTTGTGGACGGCTTAGATCACAACTAGTGGATTTGAAGCATGAGGTTGACAAACTTGAAAGTCAACTCAGACAAAAGGTTCAACAAGCTGAAAAATTGAAGATAAAGAACGAAAAACTCAAAGTAGAAGCAAGAAAATTGGAAGAACAATTTCAAGTCAAAAGAAAGAGCTCGATCCTATTTTTGTGCAATTCTCTAATTTGGACAATTGTTGTTGGCCTGATTATTGGAATGTTCAAAGGAAACACAAATTCCAACAATTTGTCGCTTCCTTAGTGTTTAATTGTAGTGTATTATTGCTTGAATGTAGATATTCCATATGAACTTTTTATTACTATGCTTAATTAATGGAACTTTTTGTTATTTAGTGATTCATTTACCTCAATCATTTGTTATACAATTGGTTAAGTAATCGACCTACTAATATCGTCGAGTCGGTGACATACATGCTTTGTGAACCTACCTGCTGGCAAAGACTAGTGTTACGTTATTTACAGATTTGCTATGAACCAACTTGAAACATTAATGATTTAGAATTACTTAAATACATTATATAAAATTTTAGTTTCGAAAAAACTAATAACTAAAATTAGAAATAACCTCTTAACTAAAATTGAATTCGGTTACTTGACTCATTTGTTTTAATATTGGGTTGAGTAATCCACCTACACTATTCAAAACATATTTTGGTTATTAATTAAGTTGATTAGACTTTAGCAAGTCTAAAAGTTCTACTGTGAATATCGGCCTACTGTTGTTTTCATCACTTTAAGCATGACTCAAGTAACTGAAGTCAGTTACTTGACTCATTTGTTTTAATATTGGGTTGAGTAATCCACCGTACACTATTCAAAACATATTTTGGTTATTAATTAAGTTGATTAGACTTTAGCAAGTCTAAAAGTTCTAGAATATCGGCGGTAGCCTAAGTTTCATCACTTTAAGCATGACTCAAGTCAATTACTTGACTCATTTGTTATAATATTGGGTTGAGTAATCCACCCCACTATTCAAAACATAGTTTGGTTATTAATCAAGTTGATTAGACTTTAACAAGTCTAAAAGTTCTACCTGCTGAATATCAGCAGTAGGCTACTTGTTTCATCACTTTAAGCATGACTCAATCGGTTACTTGACTCATTTGTTATAATATTGGGTTGAGTAATCCACCGTACACTATTCAAAACATATTTTGGTTATTAATCAAGTTGATTAGACTTTAGCAAGTCTAAAAGTTCTACCGAATATCGGCGGTAGGCCTACTGTTTCATCACTTTAAGCATGACTCAAAGTCGTTACTTGACTCATTTGTTATAATATTGGGTTGAGTAATCCACCGTACACTATTCAAAACATATTTTGGTTATTAATCAAGTTGATTAGACTTTAACAAGTCTAAAAGTTCTACTGAATATCGGCGAGGTAGATGCCTACTTCATATTTCATCACTTTAAGCATGACTCATGTCGAGTTACTTGACTCATTTGTTTTAATATTGGGTTGAGTAATCCACCCTACACTATTCAAAACATATTTTGGTTATTAATCAAGTTGATTAGACTTTAACAAGTCTAAAAGTTCTACCTGCTGAATATCGGCAGGTAGGCCTACTTCAACATGTTTCATCACTTTAAGCATGACAAGTCAAGTTAATAGCGAAGTCAGGTTACGACTCATTTGTTATAATATTGGTTGATTAGACTTTGCAAGTCTAAAAGTTCTTCTGCTAAATATCGGCATGTAGGCCTACAACCTTGTTTTATCGGCGAGGTAGGCCTATGCAAGTTTAATGTACACTATGCAAATATGAAAGCGATATACAAACTTTACAAACTCAAATAAGAAATAGTACCCAACATTGAAATTCAAAATTAAAGTTACAATACATTGAAATCTAAGCGATCATTACAAAACATATAAATTTCAAATCCGACATTACTAAATTTGTGAATGCCTATCACTCATAGGGGTTTGATCACGACACGAAGGCGGTTGTGGCCAACTTGACGACACTCTGCATCTTTGTCTTCCGAAAACTCTCGAGTTGACGGAATTCTTGTTGTTCTACGACGTCGGCTCGGCGTCGGACTAAAGGTGGCAAGATAGTCATTTCCTTAATATTATCCGGAATGTCCCATTCTTCTTCATAGGCACGGGAAGATGTTTTGGGAATACGCCACTCTCAACACTCGGTTGTATAGAATGATGAGCACAACGGGTGCAATGAAAAAACCTCTCCTTTGCAAGCTGCTATTGCATGCTCGCATGGTAGGTGGTCCAACTGAAATTTTTGGCGGTGCAAGTATTCCCATCAAAGTTAAGCGTGTAATTCTTGGTCCGCTCCTCACCACATACTTGGGCGATCAATGGGTTCAACCACTTTGTAAACTTATTGGCTTTACGAATTGCTTTGCCTAATTTATCTTCCATTGTTGGGGTTAAAATGGTTGTACAACAATGTCTTTTGCGCCGGTTTCGCCTTTCACAAAACCATGCACGCAACTTTTCCCAATAAACTCAAGCGGCGAAAGTATAGGACTCTGTCGGGCTTTCCTAAAGCGAGTTGAGAGACTACTACGCATTGTTTGAAGTCATGATATTGTAACGGTCTCCTTTGAAATGTGACCTTGCCCACGTTTCGTTTGAAATTTGTTTCGCTAAGATATTTCCAACCCTTCTCGTCGGTTTTCTCAATTTCGGACATATGCTTGCGAAACTCTTCTCTTGGTATATGCCTCTGCGGCTCTCTTGAAACAGTGAGACGTGTCGGCCTTTCGAGTAACAGTCCTTAAGTTGCCTTTTATATGATAGATACAATGAGCATGGCGTGCATTTTGAAAAACAATACGGACAACACTAATAAGAATCTTGTCGATCGGATATCACAACAAGTCCTTCATGGTCACTGTTATTTCTTTCAACTTTGTAAAAAACCAAAGTCATGATGCATCATTCTCGGAATCAACAACACCCATGCAAGAGGATATATCGTATATTTCCATCTGGCAAGTAGCAATAATCGGCGTACCTTTATATCTGGAGTTAAAAATGTTCCATCCTGACAACTACAGCGTTGCGAGTGGAATCCAAGAATGCAAGCCATGCAAAAAAGTACTTAAAGCGGTTTTCACTATCAAGCTCTAAAGAGAAGGCGATGGATTAACCAATTTCAAGTTATGGGCAAATCGGCCAACTTAGTGTAACTATCCTCGGTGAACCCTTAGGTGTTCTAAAGGCTTCTACACCTCCTCGCCTTTTGATAACTTAGATCTACACCAAATGATCGGTAAACAATCGGCAGGTCTATGCGTAGTGTACGATCCTCGAACCTTGGCGATATTTGTACTCAATAATCGCGAGCTTGCTTACATGATTAGCCATGGACATATTTAGGGGGCAAGTATGCTCACTGTATATTTTCGAATCGAAAATAATCACATTCTAAGTACTTTGTTGCAAACAAACGCCATTTGCAATTATCATCACCACAAACTAGTGTGTACACTTTCTTATTCGATTTTTTTGTTTTGAA
>CM028382.1:89534542-89602975 GCA_013146195.2 Codonopsis lanceolata
AACATTTAAAGTTTGTCAATTTTAGTTGAATGTGTCTATGCGCCATCGGTTTAGGAAGGTGGCGTTAGCAGAGACATGATGTGTCAACATCAGTTGATATAAAGCACATGTCTATGTGCATAATTAACGAGGATTGAATGAAGCGGCTTAAAGTTATCAAGTGTTGACCTAAAAATAAAGTTTCAATTAGACTTTTTCTTCTTCTTTTTTGCCATAATTTTTTTGATTATTTGATTATTTGGACCAAAAATAGTGTCAAAATGATACAACAAAAAATTAGTGTCAAATACCTAAAAAATAATTTATTGATTCTTTGGGCAAAAGTAAAAACGATACCTCAATAATTTGAAGTAAAGTAAGTAGCGTAACATTAGTCTTCGATTCTTTGGGCAAAAGTATCAAAAGCGAGACCTCATTAATGTTTGAAGTAAAGTAAAATAATTCACGTTTGAACAATCTACTTTTTAGTTATTTGGGTTACGTAGCGTTAAGTTGCGTTACGTTACGTTAAGTTACATTAAGTTGCGTTGCGTTACGTTGGTTAAGTTGCGTTACGTTAAGTTACTTGGCGTTGCGTTGCGTTAAGGTACATTGCGTTACGTTGCGTTGGTACATTGCGTTGCGTTGCGATTGCGTTACTTTTTGCGTTAAGTTGCGTTGCGTTACGTTGGTTAAGCTAAGTTACTTGGCGTAACGTTAGGTCTTATCATAACACAACTTATGCAACATGATAACACAACGCAACGCAACTAGGTCTTATCATAACACAACGTTACGCCTCATCATAACACAACGTAATGTAACGTTAGGTCTTATCATAACACAGCGTTACGTAACATGATAACACAAGCGTAGCGTAGCGTTAGGTCAATAACAGCGTTACGTAACATGATAACCTGGCGTAGCGTAGCGTTAGGTCTTATCATAACACAACGTTATGCCGTCTCATCATAACACACGTTGCGTAGCGTTAGGTCTTATCATAACACAACGTTATGTCACGTAACATGATAACACAATTAGCGTACGTAACGTTAGGTCTTAGCGTCATAACACAACAGCGTTACGTTTCATCACTCTTAACACAACTAGCGTAACATAAGCGTTAGGTCTTATCATCATAACACAGCGTTACGTCTCATCATAACACAATGTTAACGTAGCGTTAGGTCTTATCATAACACGCAGATTACGCCTCATCATAATCAACGTAATAACGTTAGGTCTTTATCATAACAACGTTACGCCTCATCATAACACAACGTAACGTAACGTTAGGTCTTATCTTATCTTTAATTTAATTTCTAACTCATAGTTATTTTTTGATAGCTATGTAATAATATAAAAATAACTAAAATAAATGACAACGCTTGATACCTAGGCCCATAAATAGGTAATATCGTAATTAGTTTTTCTTATTTTGACAAAAAAATTTGAAAAGTCCCTCAATGCCATATTCCCCCAAAATTTGAAAAGTCCTCCAATGTCATATTGAATTGAAACGCTTTTTTCCCACCAGGGCTTATATAATTCACTCCAACTAAAAACTCTCCCTCAACAGGTTCTTGTCTCCGTCTTCTTGACCTAGGGCTTCTACTGGATAATCCAACGCACATACTCACTCAATTCCAACGCCATACTCCCTCTTCTCGAACAACGAACAACTCAACACTCAAACAAAATTGATTCCCCAAAAATGGAAACCCCAACTTTCCAAGAGAAGGAACTCGGATCATATGACTGCAATTTGACAAGAGTTTGCAATTGTGGTGTTCGCGCACCTATGTGGACATCTTGGAGTGATGAAAACTCAAGTAGAAGGTTCATTGGATGTGAAAACTATAAGGTTATATTTATTTCTTTTTTCATTATTAATTATATGCGGATGTTTATTTATTTATTTTTATTTTCAATCTCAGGATCAAGCTAACCACCATAAGTTTTTTGCTTGGATTAACCCACCACTGCCTGAGAGGTCAAAAAAATAGTTATTTGTGGACGGCTTAGATCACAACTAGTGGATTTGAAGCATGAGGTTGACAAACTTGAAAGTCAACTCAGACAAAAGGTTCAATAAGCTGAAAAATTGAAGATAAATAATGAAAAACTCAAAGTAGAAGCAAGAAGATTGGAAGAACAATTTCGAAGTCAAAAGAAAGAGCTCAGTCCTATTTTTGTGCAATTCTCCTAATTTGGACAATTGTTGTTGGCCTGATTATTGGAATGTTCAAAGGAAACACAAATTCCAACAATTTGTCGCTTCCTTAGTGTTTAATTGTAGTGTATTATTGCTTGAATGTAGATATTCCATATGAACTTTTTATTACTATGCTTAATTAATGAAACTTTTTGTTATTTAGTGATTCATTTACCTCAATCATTTGTTATACAATTGATTAAGTAATCGACCTACTAATATCAGTAGTCACCATGCTGTGAACCATACTGGCAAAGACTTTGTGTTAATTATTTAGTGTTAGCTGATTTGCAGCTACTATGAACCAACCTGCTGAAACATTAATGATTTAGAATTACTTAAATACATTATATAAAATTTTAGTTTCGAAAACAACAAATAACTAAAATTAGAAATAATTACAGTTTCTCACCTACTGAATGTTTCAATTAACTGAAGTCAGTTACTTGACTCATTTGTTTTAATATTGGGTTGAGTAATCCACCATACACTATTCAAAACATATTTTGGTTATTAATTAAGTTGATTAGACTTTAGCAAGTCTAAAAGTTCTACCTGCTGAATATCAGCAGGTAGGCCTACTTACTATTTCATCACTTTAAGCATGACTCATGTCAGTTACTTCACTCATTTGTTTTAATATTGGGTTGAGTAATCCACCGTACACTATTCAAAACATATTTTGGTTATTAATTAAGTTGATTAGACTTTAGCAAGTCTAAAAGTTCTACTGTGAATATCGGTAGGCCTACTTCTGTTTCATCACTTTAAGCATGACTCAAGTCAGTTACTTGACTCATTTGTTATAATATTGGGTTGAGTAATCCACTGTACACTATTCAAAACATATTTTGGTTATTAATCAAGTTGATTAGACTTTAACAAGTCTAAAAGTTCTACCTGCTGTATATCAGCAGGTAAGCCTACTTCATGATTCATCACTTTAAGCATGACTCATATCAGTTACTTGACCCATTTGTTATATTATTGGGTTAAGTAATCAACCGTACACTATTCAAAACATATTTTGGTTATTAATCAAGTTGATTAGACTTTAGCAAGTCTAAAAGTTCTACCTGCTGAATATCAGCAGGTAGGCCTACTTCCTGTTTCATCACTTTAAGCATGACTCAAGTCAGTTACTTGACTCATTTGTTATAATATTGGGTTGAGTAATCCACCGTACACTATTCAAAATATATTTTAGTTATTAATCAAGTTGATTAGGCTTTAACAAGTCTAAAAGTTCTACCTGCTGAATATCAGCAGGTAGACCTACTTCATGTTTCATCACTTTAAACATGACTCATGTCAGTTACTTGACTCATTTGTTTTAATATTGGGTTGAGTAATCCACCGTACACTATTCAAAACATATTTTGGTTATTAATCAAGCTGATTAGACTTTAACAAGTCTAAAAGTTCTACCTGCTGAATATCAGCAGGTAGGCCTACTTCCCGTTTCATCACTTTAAGCATGACTCAAGTTAGTAACTGAAGTCAGTTACTTGACTCATTTGTTATAATATTGGTTGATTAGACTTTTGCAAGTCTAAAAGTTCTTCCTGCTAAATATCAGCATGTAGGCCTACAACCTTGTTTTATCAGCAGGTAGGCCTATGCAAGTTTAATGTACACTATGCAAATATGAAACTGATATACAAACTTTACAAACTCAAATAAGAAATAGTACCCAACATTGAAATTCAAAATTAAAGTTACAATACATTGAAATCTAAACTGATCATTACAAAACATATAAATTTCAAATCCGACAGTTACTAAATTTATGAATGCCTATCACTCATAGGGGTTTGATCACAACACGAAAGGCGGTTGTGGCCAACTTGACGACACCTACTGCATCTTTGTCTTCCAGAAAACTCTCAAGTTGACGGAATTCTTGTTGTTCTACGACGTCCAGCTCGACGTCGGACTAAAGGTGGCAAGATAGTCATTACCTTAATATTATCTGGAATGTCCCATTCTTCTTCAATGGGCACTGGGAAGATGTTTTGGGAATACGCCACTCTCCAACACTCAGTTGTATAGAATGATGAGCACAACGGGTGCACAGAAAAACCTTTCCTTTTTGCAACTGCTATTGCAAGCTCGCATGGTAGGTGGTCCAACCGAAATTTTTGGCAGGTGCAAGTACTCCCATCAAAGTTAACTGTGTAATTCTTGGTCCCGCTCCTCACCACATACTTGAACTGATCAATGAGTTCAACCACTGTAAACTTATTGGCTTTCTGAATTGCTTTGCCTAATTTATCTTCCATTGTTGGGGTTAAAATTGTTGTACAACAATGTGCTGCTTCGCGCCTTTCACAAAACCATGCCTGCAACTTTTTCCCAATAAACTCAAGCAGCGAAAGTATAGGAATCTGTCGGGCTTTCCTAAAAACTGAGTTGAGAGACTCTGCATTGTTTGAAGTCATGCTATTGTAACGGTCTCCTTTGAAATGTGACATTGCCTACATTTCGAAATTTGTTTCACTAAGATATTTCCAACCCTTCTCGTCAGTTTTCTCAATTTCAGACATATGCTTGCGAAACTCTTCTCTGGTATATGCCTCTGCAGCTCTCTTGAACAGTGAGACCGTGTCAGCCTTTCGAGTAACAGTCCTTAAGTTGTCTTTTATATGATAGATACAATGAGCATGACGTGCATTTTGAAAAACAATACGGACTACACTAATAAGACTCTTATTTCGATCGGATATCACAACAAGTCCTTCATGGTCACCTGTTATTTCTTTCAACTTTGTAAAAAACCAAAGCCATGATGCATCATTCTCAGAATCAACAATAGCCCATGCAAGAGGATATATCTGCATATTTCCATCCTGGCAAGTAGCAATAATCAATGTACCTTTATATCTTGCAGTTAAAAATGTTCCATCCACAACAACTACCGGACGTATTGCAGAGTGGAATCGAAGAATACAAGCCCTATACGCCAAAAAGAAGTACTTAAAGCGTTTTCACTATCAAGCTCTAAACTGTTGATGGATTAACCAATTTCAAGTTATGGGCAAATGCGGCCAACTTAGTGTAACTATCCTCGACTGAACCCCTTAGGTGTTCTAAGGCAGCTTCTCTACACCTCCTCGCTTTTTGATAACTTAGATCTACACCCAATGATCGGTAAACGTCGGCAATGACATCAGCAGGTCTATGCGTAGTGTAACGATCCTCAAACCTTGGTGATATTTGTACTCCAATAATACGCGACGTTGCTTGTCTATGATTAGCCATGGACATATTTAGGGGGCAAATATGCTCACCTGTATATTTTCGAATCTGAAAATAATCACATTCTAAGTACTTTGTTGCAAACAAACGCCATTTGCAATTATCATCACCACAAACTAGTGTGTACACTTTCTTATTCGATTTTTTTGTTTTGAACTGAAAGTTGTTGTTCAATGCAAGCAAGTGCACAGCTTCGTGAAGCTCTTTCTTGTTATTGAAGACCTTGGCCAACCTTCAAATCAATATCTGCAAGTAACACTCGCGATGTACTTCCAACCGAAGAAACTAAATGGTCACTTGTGAAGTCATTTCCTTCTCGGCTGCCTTGATCTCGATCACCTAGGCTAAACTCAAATCTCGGTGGTGTTGAGAAATCATTCTCATTATAGGATAAAAATTCTCGAATTACCTCCAACCTATCCGAAGAATCATTCGTATTATGATCGCCTCCTTCAGGTTCCATTTCATTACTACCAACTCCATTATTTTCTTCTTCAATTTGTCTGTCACCACCACCACCAACTACATTATTTTCTTCTTCATTTATGTCACCACCAACTCCATTATTTTCTTCTCGGTGCCCGTCGCAATTTTCTTGGCTCACATGGGTTACACACAGAGGAGCCAAATAGCATTGTCTATTAATATTCAAGTACCATTCAACTTCATTGTTTGAAGTAATCCGGACTGGAATTTGAAAACTATGCACCGTTGCTGGAGTAAGAAATGCTATCTCTATATCATCAACTTTGCAAATGTTTCGTACTTTAGCATATAACTATTCACATGAAGTTTCATCATTGATTGCAAGCCCTCTTGCATTTTGGTTGCCACTAAATTTTCATGACCATCCGTTGTTTTCATCTATAAAATGTCCAAAATAAAACACAGTGGTCCAAAATTTTGGTGAAGTCATAACTGCAATGCAATTGAATAAAAAATTAGTCTATAAAATTGTAAAATAAGATTGTAGTTTCATAAATAAAAATAATGAAAAATATTAAGTCTGTATTCAATTAAGCCACCAAAATTACAAATTTGAAATGCAACGTTTATAGTGGATTAGTTGACCAAACACGTATACACTCAAGTAGATTAATTGACCCCTTAATATCGAGTTAAATTAAGTTAAGACAATGCAAAACAGTTTATTTACTTGAGGTTGATTAATCGACCAAATACAATTCAATACAGCCGATTAATCTACCAAAATAAAAAACAGTCGATAATCCTTACTTTCATTCACTGATTTCAATTAATCAACCAAAGACAATGCAATACAATTACTTGATGTCGATTAAGAGACCAACACAACCAAAATGAAAAAAAGTCGATACCCCTTTTAATTTCATTCACTGATTTCAATTAATCAACCAAAGACAATGCAATACAATTACTTGATGTCTATTAAGAGACCAACACAATCCACTACTATAGACTCTCACTGGTCTTGTAATCGACCAATCATTCAATAAAATTCGAAAAAACGAATCCTAAATACGAACCTTAATCCAAATACCGTCCCTGGCAGAGTAACAAAGTAGGTAAGTAGAGGGAATTTGGAAAGATGCAATACTGGGAAGACCAAATTGGAAAATCACTGATAGTTGCAAAGCCGTTGCAAAAATATTGTTTAGGTTGAACTAACTGCGAAAACCAGAGGAAAACGAAGAGGGTATATAAGATATTCAACATAAGGCGTTGATAACTCATTTATCCTCATTTAAGAGGAAGGGATATAATAGATATTTCCATTCAAATATGGCTATATATGATTGTTTTCTATAAGTGTGGTTATTTTTGTAACCTATTTATTTTTTATGCCCATGTTAGTCCCAAAGGGCACAATAATAAGTTAGAAGGGGGGGGTTGAATAGCTTATTAGACACTTAAAACTTTTCGTATAAATTCCTAAAACAAGCACTTGTAATCTATTGAAAATATTGAAGTAGCGGAAGTCTTGTAAGGAAGACAGATCAAGTCTGCCGGTGAAGCACTACCGGTAGGCTTAGCTGAATACTCAAGTATGTTGTTTGAAGCGATAAGTAAATAGATATGAAGCAGTAAAAAGCAGTAAGCAACAGTAATGAAAGAACACAAGTATTTTGAGATGGTTCGCACTATAAAGAGTGCTACGTCCACCACCAATGCAGTCAACCTTGGATTTAAATGTGCATTATGTTTTCCACTAGTTCTATTACAAAGAGTTCCAGTGGATCGTGTACAAAATATTTGACTTGTGTTTGGGGGTTGGGAATTGAATATCTGGACAAATAGAATATTCAATGGTGCAGAAGAATAGTTTAAAGAAACAACAATAAGAAGCAAAAGATAAAGTGTTGATGCAGATCTTCTTGTTGTTGTTGAGGACTTCGTTGATCAGTTTACAATCTATTGAATGCACTGAGTATAAAAGACTTTATGTTGTTGGAGAGATTCAGAGCATTATTTTCTTCAGTCTTTAATGGCAATATTTATAGCTGGGGCATTCTTGAGACCATTGGAGAAGACGAAGAATAACAGCTCTATTAGGTTGAATGCATTAAATGCATGAGGCTGACTTTGTTGATTTCGTCTTCACTGATACTGAGCAGGGAATGGTGCAGAGTTGTTGCAGCAACTGGTAGGTGAGCAATCAGAGTTGCAGACCTGCAATAGTTGGTACAGTCTGAAGTGTCAATCTGTTCACCTGCTCTATCACTATACAGGAAGCGAAAGTCTTCATGCTTTTCGGAAAGCTGGACAGGCGTGTCTGAGAAGTCAAGTGATGATAGAAGATTGGTTTAATTCAAATTCAAAATGATAAAGTACGAATTTAATTAATCCACTAAAACTTGATGACTGGACACGTCATGCTTGAATAGGTGCAGACAAGGTCTGCCGCTGGATGCTGAAAGAGGTCTTCCATTGAAGCCTTGCTGAAGTCTTCCGCTGAACCTGTGAACCATATAAAAACTATTTTATGACAAAGTTCTATACACAGTTGCCACGCTAATTGATACGCAGCCCAATTAGCCACTAAGCATAGAACCTAATGTAATGTATGAACAGATGTAAATCAAGATACAAATGAGAAACAACATCCCAATATGAAGAAACCCCCTATTTCTACCTCTCATTTATCTATACACCCCACTTCTTTCACACATCTCACTCTACACCCCCACCTAACTACCAATTTTACCCTTCCCACATCTCTCTACATCGTCTTCCTCCCTCAGTTTGGCAACACCACCATCTTCCTCGAGTTCGTATTCCTCCCTCTGTTTTGCGTTCCTCGACTTCCCACCTCCGTTTGTCTTCCTCCCTCCATGATGCGTCCCTGGCCTTCCCACCTCCGTTCTGCGTCCCTTCAGTCCAGTCATCTTCTTCGTCACCGGCCACTTGCAAATCCCATCTCCGATACCGCAACATCTCACACTGGTCGAACACATATAAGAGTGTTTGACTTATGGTGGTCAAACCAACCTCAACCATTTCGACTCATGGTAACCGAACCAATCTTGGTCATTTCATCACTCCATGACCGAACAATATCAAAGTGTAGGAGGTCGGTTTTTACGTCTTTTCACTCAATGACATTTGTATAATATTTTTAAGTGGGGTGTAGAAATAGGATTTTGGAGTGTGGTTATCCCCACCCAATTGGAAATTATATTGAAAATATTAATAAGGGTATTTTCGGGTATTTATTAATAAATTCTTAAGCTTTCCATTCAAAAAAGTTGGACGAAGTGATGAACGTGAAAAGGAAGACCAAGTACAATCACTAAATTGAGGGGGAAAAAGTAGAGTGAACTTAATGAATAATTCGTTAAAGTAGGGAGACCAAATTACAATTTAAGCCTTAGAACAATGATAAAATCTGTTGCCAAGTTCGTGGAGATCATGAACCGTTTTCCCTAATTAAGAGCAAGTTCTGTTTTAAAAGAATGGAATTAAGCTTTATAACTCTAGGTTTGAACCAAACCAGCAATGACGAATCGATTTTCTTTTTCCCATGCCTGGCTGATGAATCTGATTCCAGTTAGTACGGCCACATAACATTCAGGATCGTATGAAGAAGTTAGAACATTATATGTGCCATAAGTGATGGTTATTGGTGGGTTACGTACTTACGTATTATATTCATGTATGCTTCAACAAGGTTGCTGATACAGGCGAAGGAAAGGATCAAAATATAAGACAGATATGCCGGCATGCAAACCAAAACTTTCTATCTATTTGTTGAAGTTAGAACATTATGAAGATCGTTGACTTAATCTTGAAATAGATTCGCGAAAACCAATTTAATTCTCCAAAATATTACTATTCATGTTTGTCACCACCATTTGTTTTTTAAAATCAGAACTATTTAGATTGAGTAGGGTTCTACCGTCGTAAGATGGAGCCCCATTATCTTACAATTCAACCCACCAACACACGGTAGATCAGATAAAGTCTTACAAAAAAATATCTGTAAGACAGTCTTACCCAAGTTTTTGCCAAGAGATTTTGTAAGCTGTAAGTCCAAGTTTTGGCTTCAAAGAAAATAATTGATTTTACCATCTACAGACCATCAAGCTATAAAGAACAAACAGTCAACTTATAGCTTGTCCAAAAAACACGAAGATTAGGAATTTGGCCAAACGTTCAAATTCACCTAAGAAAGTTAATTTTATAATACATTCAATCGGAATCAACCTTTCCCTTCTCAGGTACATTGAATGTAACATGATACAAGAAGATAAATACAAGCAAAAATCAATATTGATGTGCTTGAGACCTCTGTGACTGCTACAAAAAGAACGGACCTAAATTTTGTTCTTACAAGTGACACGTGAACGTCTTTGTTAGAAATCACGACTATGAAAAAAGCTTCAAGCCTAGCAGTGAATCAGGATAAGCGGTTGATACAATCCATTAAAGCATCAGTTTGTTCTGGCTTACCAACAGAAACACGAACGTATCCCTTTAGTTCTTTGTTACTGTAATGACGAATCATCACCCCCATTTTTGAAAGGTCCTCCTATCAAGAAACAAATCGATATCATAAGTAACTGGAAAAAGAGCAATGCAAAATGCACAAAAATCTCAACACAAATTACATGTAGTTAGATGAATTATCTCGCAGGTCCATCATATATTCACATGAGCAACGCATCGGTTAGGACTCAGGATCCACACACTGGTCTAATAAGAGCCATCCAAAGACATTCATGCTAGATCATAAACAAATTGAATAAGACGCAGTGCCATTCAGGCATAGATCAAAATGCCCCGTGAGATTTAACAAAGGTAGACCCACCCATCCGAGCCCATCACAGACCATTTCTTTTGAAAGTAGAAAAAAGAAGCCGTCTATGGGGCTTTTACATTGCTCGAAGGGTCTGCCCCTCATCCTTAACTGGACTAAGTTCTTAGCTTGGACCTCTTCTCACTGCTCGTATCAGAACTGAACCAAACCGATTACTTGTACTGATTGAACTGTGAATCATTCACTAGAGTGGTACAATTCTCTAATGAGACCAATTTAACAATTGAAGCGAATTGACAGGATCTAACCAAGTTATACCACCTGATTTTCTTTGAACCAGTTCCTCAACCACCGGTTCAACCAGTATGAACAGATGAAGCTTTAACGAAATAAAATAAGGAGTATGTCAAGAACAGTTAAACGCGCAAGTATCATAGGACATTTAAATTTGCACTACCATCCCTTGAGGTTGACTATTAGCAAAAAAAGTGTATATGGAAGATATCCTGTTCAAAATCCCTTTACATTCCAGTTAAACACTGTTTAGCATGTTGAACCATTAAACCATGATCCCCCCACAGGTTAACGATCATGTCCCATTATTCAAGCTAACCACGATGGTAAATCAGATGAACCAACAACTTTTTCCAGCCATGGGAGAAAGATAAGTATCTTACCTTCAGCTTCTTAGCATCCCTTCCAGCGGTAACCTCGCAAAGAATGAAATTTGAATAGCTAGGATATGGATTGAGAAATGGCACTTCTTTTAATAGCTTATAGAGCCTCTCCCGTTCTTCCACCAAAGCCACTTTAACTTTCTGGTTAGAGATTTTTCACTAACTATATTAGCATTGATCATGTAAAAGAATAAGGCTGGAAAATAACTTAGATCAAGCTAAATGGATAACTCAAAATCAATGTGGGTAAGTAGAGAAGAAATAGTTAGTTGTGAAGTACCTCTAAATATGCTGGATTTTGTAGTGCTGCACATGCAGAAACTTCAGCGGCAACAGATACATTATAGGGTTGCTTTGCCCTCCATAGGAACTCAATAATGCTCAAAGGAAATGCTCCATACCCCACCCTTAGTCCAGCCAACCCTGAATTCAATATTTGTTTATCATTACACTAAAATTAATCCATGGTATACTAAAATCTACAAAAAACATAAAATCATAACAATAATAAATAAAAATTGATTTACTATATACGCCCTGACACAATCCACATCAAGCCATTCAGATTTCAGAACCTGTCACTCCCTGTCCCATACAACGAGACCACTTTCAGAGTAGGTCTTTTTCAAGGTATGTTCCCTATTTCCACATTTACTACGTGTGCAATAAATCGTGAAAGACATGCCACTTCCAACGCTCAGCAAAGAAAAGTTCAAATCTCAAAATAAACATTAGAATCCTACCACTGCCAGATAACCTCGGGTGAGACTACCACCACGCCACCAAACCATCACTGGTGGCCCATTCACAACCCTTTTCATCTATGGCAGCCTCTTCACAGTCATTGCCATGTGCACAAGCTTACAGACAACACAATTGAGAAAACAACCGCCTATAGTCAGAAATACGACTCTACAATGGGACAAGCCAAAATAGTAGAAGTCTTCTTAAGAGGGGCAGAGTAATATCTAAACTTTAGTAACATAGTTATGGAAACCATTTTCCACTATTTCAATTCAAAAGGCTAAATGAATACAGCTGACTTTAGGCCCATTAGTCTTATAGGATGGGTATATAAAATTATGGCGAAAGTGCTAGCAAACAGATTAAAAAGAGTTTTAGAGAAAGTGATTTCAGAATCGCAACATGCTTTTGTGGGTGGGAGACAGATTCTTGACGTGGTGCTGATAGCCAATGAAACAGTGGACTTGAGATTAAGAAGTGGAGATCCAGATCTGTAAACTGGATATCGAAAAGGTCTATGACCATGTGAACTGGGATTTCTTGTGTTATTTGTTGTCTAGAATGGGTTTCGGGGGAAAATAGAGACATTGGATTTACTTTTGTATATCTACAGTGAAATTCTCCAGGGTTTTTCTCTAGCTCGAGGGGTCTCCGTCAAGGAGATCCGTTATCGCCTTTACTCTTCACTTTGGTCATGGAAGCTTTGAGTAGGATGTTGTTGTGGTTTCTTGAAAGGTTTCAATGTGGGGAGGCCCGGTGGTCCAGAGGTTGTAGTGTCCCATCTTTTATTCGCGGATGATACTTTGGTTTTTTGTGAGGTGGACGCTGATCAATGAGGGTATTTGCGTATGGTGTAACTTTTTTTTTTCCAAGATGCTTCGGGTTTGAAATTAATATTGCTAAAAGTGAATTTTTTCGGTGGGGGACATAGAGAATTTCGAAGAGCTGTCCAACTTTTTGAGATGTAAGAGAGCTTCTCTCCCAACGTGTTACCTTGGCCTCCCTCTAGGCGCAGCCTATAACAACAAAGTCCTTTGGAATTCAGACATCGAAAAATTTGAACGAAGATTGGCAGGTTGGAAGAGACTTTTGTTATCAAAAGAGGGTAAGCTTATGCTGATAAAAAGCACTCTAGCAATACGTATTTCATGTCAGTCTTCTCCCTTCCTACCTCGGTGGCAAAGAGGCTAGAAAAATTGGAAAGAGATTTTTTTGTGGGAGGGGACAGAGGGTGACAGAAAATATCACTTGATTAACTGGAACTCTGTGTGCTCTAATCTGAATAGTGGAGGGTTAGGGATCAAAAAATTGAGGGCTTTTAATACCGCTTTGTTGGGGTGGTTGTGGAGATATTTGGTGGATAAGGAGGCTCTATGGAGAAGAGTGGTGGTCGGAAAGTATGGGTCAGGTGATCATGCATGGTTCCCTAAGGAAGTTTAGCTTTCTTACGGGGTTGGATTGTGGAAGGGCATAATCAAGAGGTGTGCGTCTTTCAAATGATTTCCCTCATTTGACATAGGTATGAGAAATTCCATTCGCTTTTGGAGTGATAGTTGGAGTGGGGATATGGAATTACGGAGAGCTTTCCCTTTGCTTTTCAATATAGCAGTAGATCAAGAGGCCTTTGTCAATTCAGTTCTAAGTTTTGCAAATTAAAGTAATCTGGAATTCTGTTTTTCGCAGGAACATACATGACTGAGAATTGGCGGAGGTGGGTCAATTTTTGGAATTTTTTATACAATCAGAGAAAATTAATGGCAATAGCGACAATAAAGTCTGTTGGGAGGAGGCAAAGGATGGTGTGTTTACTGTTAAGTCCTACCACGAGAAGCTTACTGGTAATGCTGAAGTGTTCCCTTGGCGCTCGGTGTGGAAGACAAAGGCGCCTTCCAGGGTGGCTTTTTTTATGTGAGAAGCTGTCAAGGGTGGGATTCTTACCGGGGATAATTTGCGAGCTCGGAAAAAGATCTATGTAAACTGGTGCTATATGTGCAAAAGGGCTGTGAAGTCTATCAATCATTTGCTTATTCATTGCCGAGTAGCGAAGGTTATTTGGGACTATGGCAAAGGTTATTTGGGACTATGTTCTGAATCTTTTTCATATTTCATGGGTCATGCCTAGCTCGATCAGGGATCTTCTTCTCGGATGGTCTTTGTATAAGAGAAGGAAGAGGAGCAGCTGCTCGGATGCGGTCCCTTTGGCTATTTGTTGGACAGTGTGGAATGAGAGGAATTATAGAGCTTTCGAAAGCAAGGAGACCAGTTTGGACAGATTGAAGGAGAGGGTCATCCAGACCCTATTTTTTTGGTGCTCCGGGTCGCTTCCGTCTTTGGACAACTCTTATATAGATTTTTTGGACAGTTTACTTGTCGGTTATTTTTGTTGATAACTGTATACTCCCGGTGTACATAGGATGCGTCTCCTTATTAGACGCCTGTTTTTTAATATATCTTACTTATAAAAAAAATGAATACAGCTGACTGAGGAAAAAAGAGACCAACAGTGTATTACAAATAAACTCAGCTGAGTTGGATCTTTGAGCTTACAAAACTTACTATATTTGTTTAAAGATGGCTTCCTTCAAGAAAAAAGGTAAGCAAACATGAAATCCAAAAGTATTTTTTAGATGACTATATGCTTCATATGTGAAATTTGTGGTAACAGCCTAGAAGCACAATAACAGGAAAATTATCATCTTCAATTTCCTTGGACTTGTCCATATTGTTAGGGGAGGAAAGAACTTTCCAAGTCAACGCATAAATACATCCTCGAAGGGCAAGCCACAGTAACATGACTAGAAGAGGCAACAAAAATGTAAAGTATCTCCCTCCAAATTTACCGAAGTCAACAATGATGCAACTAACGGTGCGGCACCGAGTATTGACATACTTTTAGCTGTGACTTTCTGTTTTCATTTTCTCCTTTTTCTTCATAACTGATTTTAAGGATTGCAGATTCAAGGAAATCTATAAACATACCAGCCCTTTTGCTAAATGTCCGAAGAACAATTAGATTCTCATGCTTCTTCACCCATCCCATCTTTGATTCAATTCCCGAAAATTCAATGTATGCTTCATCCAATACAACAAGTATAGGCAGATCAAGTATCTTCAGTAAATCTTCATCATTGATTACACTGTCAAAGAATAGATGAAATACAAATGATTACTATTGAACCTTTAAGTAACCCACTATCCAGCCAATACAAAGCTAAGTAACTTCATGCAATAGATAACAATATAAATCTCACTGTTTCATGCCAAAGTAAAATAACCAGTTTCACATAAAGTTTTTGCTGAACATTCATACTTTCACTATGTTAATGCTAATCCTTTAGATCTGTGTCCCAGACCATGTTCTATTAGACTCAGGGTCGGCCCTGGGGGGTGTCAAGATGGGCTACCGCCATGGGCCCCCAATTTTTAGGGCCCCAAATGTTTGGGTACTACCTTATATTTAGTATATATATTATAGTGTTAAAAAAGTTTACAATTGATTGGTTTCACCCAGTGGTTATGATGCACATGATTTAAGGTAGAGGTCATAAGTTCAAATCCTAGGTTATCACTTATTTTAGTTTGTTACTTTTTTAGTCTGTGAACTGTATATAAGTTATAACGTGTTGATTAATTTAGTGTATAGTAGATTTTTTAGTCTGTGAAATGTATATAAGTTATAACGTGTTGATTAATTTAGCGTATAGTAGATGACCCAATGGTTAACATACTTGGTAGATTATGAGTGATTTTGGGTTCAATTCTTGCTATAACCTTTTTACTTTTCTTTTTTCCAATACTTTAAATGATTTCTTTTTTATAAAGGGCCCCCGTTTTTTTTTGGCCATGGGCCTCTCGAAACTCAGGGCTGGCCCTGATTAGACTTGCACCCCTGGTGTTCAAGTGATATGTATCATTAAACAGGGAAAAATGAGTCGAGGAAGAGAATTGAAATTATGACAAGCATGCGTGCAAACATATTCCCATTAGTTTATTTTGGGAGTAATATTGCAGTGATATATTTTTTTGATAGGTGGTATTACAGTGATATATTGAGATTGTGTTCTTATTTCCAGTTCCATTTGTAATTTCTGAGAATTTGAACATGGCCACCAGGTATTTCTTTGCTTATATCATGGCCCTTGGGTAAGGGATTATTTAGACTTTGATGATTAGATATTGATTTTGAACTAAATTCTCCTTCATCCCCAAGGTAGCTTCCATTCTTCCAATCCCGAGGATACTTTCTTTCTTCTCTTCTTCTCAACCTTAACTCTGATTCTCAAGTGGTCCTGCGTCATATAGATCTCAAGACAACAAACCTCACAATAGAATTCTTATTACACTTTCTCATATCCTTATGTTTGATCCGATCTTCAATTGCTACTCTTAAAAGTTTGAAAAACCTGGTGTTTAAAGGGCAGCAAGAGTCCAGCTACAAGGAGGTCTAGGAAGTTTCCAATGTAGGTGTTAGTGAATAAGGGGTATTTTATAAGGGTGTTATGTGTAACTTCTTAATATATGCACATATGTATAAATACCCTAGCCTAACCTTTTTAGGGTTTAAGGCTTCCAAAATCATATTCTTCTTCTTTCTTCTCTTCTCCGTTTCTTTACATGGTATCAGAGCAAGAGGATTCATGAGTCATGCCATTGTCATGCATAAAAGTAGAGAAAGGGGTGGAGAAATATTCTTTTGCATTGTCACTACGAAGAATTTTAATAGGCACACCAAACTGGGTATTAATTTCAGCACAAAAACCACAAAAAATGGAGAATAACTCAGAACGATTTCTCATTAAATAAATCCAAGTTACACGTGAAAAATCATCGACAAATGTAACAAAGTACCGATAACCAAGTTTCGACACTACCCTAACAAAGTACCGATAACCAAGTTTCGACACTACCGGAGACGGACCCCAAACATCAGAATGAACCAACTCAAACGGGACACAAGCCCTTTTATTGACTCTAGGAAAGTATGAAACACGATGGTGTTTAGCATACTGACAAGCTTCACAATTTAACACCAATGTTAGGCCTACATCTTTGTCGAACATCACTACTATCTAACTAGTTATGCACCATGGATCATGCAAAGGCCTTTAACTTGAAGGGAACCTTGCCTTCCAAATGAAGGATTCCCATGGGAAAAAAAGTTAGCGAATCACGAAGAAGAGTATTTGTAAAAATAAATGAAAAAAAATAAAAATAGGTCTCTTTGTAAGAGATTTGGATGTGAAAATGCCATTAGGGTCCAATAACCATAAATGCCTATCAGGAGTCAAGACCATCAGCACTCTGTGATGACAGGAGATTCAGTACAGCACCAATTTCTCAACTCTCCATCATCAAGATGCCTGAATGGGAGCAAGTTCCAGGACCAGGGTTGCCCCATATGACAAGACAATTGGCGATCGGAGCATCATAAAGAAAATCCTGAACAAACAAGGGTAAAGAGTAGACAAAGTACCTATCCCAACCATAGATTTAGATTTATATGTTTTTAAATTCTTCATATTTCTTATAATGAAATTTTGATCATAATTACCAAAAGAAGACCTATTCCTTGAACACAAACCAAAACTCTGGCCTGGCCAATAATTGGGGATCAAGATGGGCTAGATGAGTCTATATAGAGGGTGCTTATCTTCTTTTCTCTTTAGGTTTTTGCTAAGGATTCCTGGGCCATTGGTACTGGTACACCCTTGTCCGGGTGGTCCAAGCAGCTTATATACGCTGGATGTAGCTAATTCGTGAGATTTTCTCTGCACAACCTCCTTATGGATCCAAATACAAAACAGTAAGAAGAGGTGCAAACTCGTATAAAACTAATTCTACTAGGATTTACCTTTCCAGTTGATTAGAGGTTTGCTTGTATTGATGGGGGGAGGGGGGTCATGTAAAGAAAAGGTTAGGCTGATGATCTATTAAAGAAAAGATTAAAAAAAAAATCTCCTCGTTGCCTTTTTATTCCATCCTCAAAATTCTACTCTTTTAAAACAAATTGAGTCTTTCCACCCAATTCTAGTTTTAACCCTATCTTTATGTCTAATTCCATGGTCTTCTCTATTACTGTATTACTCAAGAAATAAGCACTATCTTTGGCCAACAACGTTCTATATGCTAGAGAAGCATATTACAGGCACCAAAACTGTTGTGAAATCTATGGACAGTAAATAGGATCCTTTTTGATGATGAATTCGTATAAAACTAAGTGCCCCCATTGCAGTTGTTCTAGAAATGTCTGGCGACAAAAAGGCAAGTTTATACTAATTCATATTAACCGGAGTCTTCGCTTTGCCCATAGTACTTGTATCGAATTGACAAAATTCAAGTTGCCACAGGTGTGGGTACAGCACACTTGTCCAATCCTTCACCTTTTGGGCCGGATACTTCTGTTTTCTTTTGGCTGTTTCTGATTTCAAATAGGATTGTTTGACCAGATACGTTCTTATGCTTTCATCAGAAAATCTTTGAACTGCAATATAATGGCAATAGGTAATAGGTCACAGCATGACGAACTTGAACCATCACCCCCATTACAAGGTCTAAACTAGGAGTTATAGAGACTTCGCTGATGGCTAGAATTCGAGTCGGCATTGAGAGAGAGAGAGATGATACATTTCAAGTTCTGAAAAAATGAAAAATAAAATAAAAATGTTTGACTTGTTGATGTCTAGCTGCTGTATTGGCCAAGTACAAGATATTTTTATATTCCTGATTTATTCATCCCTCCCCAATTTATTTTCAATCAGACCTTGCCCCTTGTAAACATAAAACCTTCTACTCTGCTATATACTAGATCTTAACTCAGGGAATTTTTTTATAGATTTCAAGTTATTCTAATTTTATACTTATATTCATCACATCCGTGAAAGGATATGCATGCAACTAACACAACCCCGTGAGGGCCGTGACCTTATCTTACTTATGAAAACTTTTTAGCAGATAATATGCACCCTGATATTAAGAGATATAACTGAATCTGGCACCTAGATACATACCCACACCTGTAGCCAAGTCCGGGTAACCAATTCTATTTGATTGTCATTCATCAGATTCCTTCTGAACTTCATTTTTTTTTAATAAGTAAATGTAATATTAACACAACGTCAAATCAGGTGACACGTCCTTGTACACAGGGAGTATACAAGACCAAAAGAATTAGATCTACAAACTATCCAAGATATTAACATTAGAGCCCCCTGAACTTGGTGCCACATCAGAATGCCAAAAATCAAGTAACTGATGCACTTCCATCTTTAGCCGAATCAAGTAACTGATGCACTTCCATCTTTAGCCGGCCGACGCCTACCTCCTCATTGTCAAACACCCTATGATTCCTCTCCTTCCAAATGCTCCACCAAATCGCCAAAGGAATAAACTTCCATCTACTGTTTTTACTTATACTTCTGGAAGAGCCCCAACCATGAAGAAGATGGAGAAAAGTCTTTGGCATCACCCAAGAAATACCTGCTGCACACAAAAAGGAATCCCATAAGGTCCTGACAATAGGGCAGTGCAGAAGCAAATGATTTACTGTTTCCTCCTCCTTTTTACACATGAAATACCTATTAACATAAACCTTCCCTCGAGCTCTCAGATTATCCCAAGTCAAAATAGCCTCCCTCGAAACCTCCCAAGTAAAGAACATCACTCTACTAGGAGCCCTCAACTTCCAAATTACTTTCCACGGAAAGTGATTCCCATCCTCATTTTTCAAGAAAGGGTAGAAACACTTCATCGAAAAAGTATTCCTATTCGAACCGTCTCAAACAACTCTATCCTCCCCCATACCCCTCCAGACATCATAAAGCATTCCGAAGAGTCTAGAAATATTGTCGATCTCCCAATCATGTAACTATGGAACGAAGGGCTCCAAGAATCTGTCCCATTAGAGCATTCCACCACCTCACTAACAATCTCATCCTTGCTTATGGCTATCTCATACAAGCTAGGAAAACCCCTTTGAAGAGAAACCACACTGCACCACTTATCCTTCCAAAATCTCACCTTCTCCCCATTTCCAATGTTGAAGGAAATCTGATTTTCGAAGAAGTCCCAGACTTTCCTAATGCTCTTCCAAACGTTTACCCCATAAGAACATGAGACTTCCTTCGGAAACCACAAAAGGTTCCCTTCACCATGTTTGCCCACAACAACCCTTCTCCACAGCGCTTCCCTTTCCCCCAAGAACCTCCATAGCCACTTACCAAGCAAAGCCTTATTGAACACCTTAATGCTCTTAACTCCCAAACCTTCATTCCTAATGCTGCTACAAACCGTTTTCCAGTTTACTAGATGATACTTCGTGTCTTCCGCCCCTCCTTCCCACAGAAAGTCTCTTTCCAATTTCTCGATTCTCTTCACCACCGATGACGGAATCTGAAACAGAGAAAGCATATAAATTGGCAAATTCGAGAGCGTGCTCTTAATCAGAGTTAATCTACCACCTTTGGACAAATAACGTCTCTTCCAACTTGCCAACCTTCTATCGAATCTTTCAAATATCAAATCCCACACCCCTACACTCTTAAAAGCTGCCCCCAAAGGAAGACACAGATACTTCGTAGGAAGATAACCTGCTGTGCACCCAAAAAACTCTGTCAAACTCCCCAAATTGAAGACTTCACCCACTGGAATTATTTCACTTTGAGATATTAATTTTCAGCCCCGACGCTGCTTGAAAAAATAGGAGAACCAGTCTTAAGTAACCCAATTGAGCTTTATCCGCCTCACAGAATCGGCGAACATCAAATGCGATACAGAAAAGTCTGCATTACCCTCTCCACCAACCTTGAATCCCTGAATAAAACCCCCTAACACTGCCTTATCAAGTAGCCTGCTCAAAGCCTCCATCACAACTATGAAAAGGAACCGAGAAACAGGATCCCCTTGGCGCAGGCCTCTCGAACTAGAGAAAAACCCAGTCAGCTCTCCATTGACCAAAACCGAGAATCTCACCGTAGAGATGCATAAGTAAATCCCATTTCTCCATTTGTCCCCAAAACCCATCCACATCAAAAGATACAGCAGAAAATCTCAATTTATGTGATCATATGCTTTCTCTATATCCAACTTACAAAGCACCCCCGGAACCCCACTTCTCACCTGGCATCCACCACCTCGTTCGCTATAAGAGTAGCGTCTAAAATCTGTCACCTACCAACAAAGGCATGTCTGATACTACCTTACCAATAAATAACCTTCCTAAGCCGCGAAGCGAGAACTTTAGCTATTAGCTTATACATGCCCCCCACAAGACTAATACGCATGAAATCCTTCAATTCTTCCGCCCCCTTCCGCTTAGGAATGAGCGCAATGAAAGCGGCATTAAGACTTTTTTCAAATCCCCCCACCTCATGAAACGAATGAAAAACCTCCATAATATCAAACTTCACTACCTCCCAACATCGCTTAAAGAAAGCAAATGAGAAACCATCCGGACCCGGAGCCTTGTCTTCTTTCAAATTCCGCAATGCCTTGTCTTCTGAACTTCATTAAAACTAAATAATTGCGGATATTCTTCAAATAACCTGGATTCTCCTGTCATGGGTCAGTCTCAATTACAGCCAACTATTGCCTATTTTCCGTATCAGTAAATTAACCTCAAACCATTTAAAGTAGAAACAGTAACCAAAACAGATTGGAAAATGGCATAAAAGAGGTCTGAGGATACTAGGAATACCAAAATATCCTTTCGTTACTCGAGTGAGGGATGACAAAGTATAGTAATTACATGTCGAGAACAGCAGTAACTGACTATACCCACACTAAGAAACGCGCTTTGTCAAACACCCATTTTAATCATCAACTCTTTATGATTAGATTTGTTTCCATGGAACATGTAAAATGTACACCAGTAATAATGAAAGATATTAATGAGAGTGGCATGTGTGACCTTGTTTTGGACCAAATAGACTGACCGAAAAGGATTCGTGTAGCCGACTCCAAGTGATTAGGACTAAAGTTGAGTTAATTGTATTTGTTTTTTTTTTTAAATTAGCGAATAACAATAAAAAGAGCATAGTACAGTACCATGTATATAGAGGTCATTCTCCATGTTAACTTTGTAGTACACTGAAACATATGTGCCAACACACTAAAACTATTAGCAGTCTGGATAGGCAGATAAATCATGAATTGAATGCAAACCATAGCAGGCTTATTGTACAAATGATCAACTTCTAGATTAGAAACCAGGAACCAGACAGTTATGATTTTTAACTTTCATTTTTTTTTTTTTGGGGGGGGGGGGAGGGGGAGAGGTCCCTGTCATGGGAGAGTCGACCAATAAATTGAATGCTTGAAGCTAAATCATGATTGGAGCAGATTTACAGAAAAAGTTATAGCTTTCACAGAACCAGATAAATGAAATATAAAAGCATCAGTTACCTCCCATCTGGATTGTTGGGAGAAGTAAGAAAAATGCACTTTGGTTTCTGCTGCTCTACAACTTCAACAATAGTTTGTACATCCAAGCTGAAGTCTGACTTCCGCAGTACTGCTAAGTCAGGTGGCATTCAGCAATGGTACCCACATTTGATAATGTATAAAATAAATATATACACAGACCACTCTTTATGAATGGGAACCTTGAGAAATAATCAAAGCATTTCTCAGTTATGGTAGGGGGAAGAATAACAGTTTCAACTGAATATGGATGAAAATAAATAGAAACAAAGAACTGTGCCCTTACCCTTGATTACATGTGCTCCATTGACAGCAGCATCAAATTCATACATAGTAAAGGTTGGGGGGCAGTCCACAATACTGTCACCTGGCTCCAGCACACACCTGCAGCATAAAAGAAAGCAAAAACAAAAATCAAAGAAAGGGTTAAGAGCTGAAAGTGACAGAGCAGAACACATATTGAGGGCACTCTAACTGGGATTTCTGATAAGTCACCCTAGTTTAAAATAAGAGCTTAATATGGAGGACTGACCGCATAATCAAATCAATGAGTTCATCAGCACCGCATCCTACAAGAATATATTCAGACTCAAGACCAGAATCCTCAGCAAGAGCAGCACGCAATCTACGGCTCTCTGGGTCAGGATAAATATATGGAAATTTCATTGAGCCCAACGCCTCAAAAACCTACAGGAGCTTTGAATATTAAAAGAATATTAAAAGATTACCATGTGCAACTAGAAAGTGATAAATTATTGAACTTAGAGACAGAAAAGATCTCCTGGAACTCTAGAAGCATCAGCTAAGAATCAGCTGCCCTTCCATTACGGCATCTTGTCTGTATTTGATACAGAGAGAAGACCTTTTTCAGATAGTTGAGGATAAGCACCAGATATGTGTTATGCATTGGTTCAGAACACTTCATTTAGTTTCTTGGTACTTAACTAAGGGCATCAGAATAAAAATCACATCCCACCCTCCCCCGTTGTTCCTTGTACGCTTTGTAATTTATTTTTTCTGTCATGGCAACTCTGGAATAGGACCCAACACATCACCACGTGCTCCGCATGTGCAAGGGGACAGTAAACTAAAGGGAGCCTTGTGTACTCCCAAGTCATTCGTGATGTAATTCTATGAGGGATCCCCATCAATTCTTATGAAACAAGTGCTGTGAGTGTTGGAGGGGGGGCGAGGAACTACAGCAAGTAGACCTCACTCTGTGTCCTCAACACCAAAAGGCTTAGCGAACCCAAGGGGGCGCACAGCCCAAGCTACTATTTACCTTCCACCTTACAGTGTCCTGGCCAGAGCATAGTCAGGGAGACACTGGTTGCAGGTACTCATGTTGCTGCTCAACTGCCCCTTGAGACCAGCATATGGGACCGTAGAGGGTTTTGGATTTGCGACTAAAGTACGGAGCTTCATCGTGTCGCCCCTTCTCAAAGAGACATGTGGCCTCACTAAGAAGTAAGAGAGAACTACAAATGACATCCCATGGGGGGCACCTGACACAGACAACACAAGCGCAAATACAGTTCCCAACCAATCAGATAGCGTCAGCACATTGTACAGTGCTTAAGAGCTTTTCAAGGCAATTACTATTCACAGCTTATAGCTTGATACATCATTTATGACCAAAAAAAAAAGGTTTTTGCTCAGACATTGGATCTCTGTTTTGGGAGTTTCTATTGTGCTACTTCACCCACTCACACAAACCGTACTATTTCCCTCTCTCCCATGCTTTAGTCAGTCTGCACTTCCACCATCACTCCTTTCAGTCCTTTGTTCCTGGTGGTTTGTTGGTATGTAATGACAAGCTTCATCTATTGCTTCCTTTCTCTACAACACTCTCTGAACCCACAGGGATACCATCCTTCAACAGTAACCATGACAAATGCTGTTGTATTCTGTTATGAAGTTAACATAGCCATCTGTTGAATCCTATTTACAATCATACTGGATTCGTGGTAACTCTATACACATTCCTGCTTCACTAGATATCACTTATTTTCACATTTGAAACAACTATTAAGATGGGACTTGCCTCCGGAGGGGGACCATATGGGTTTTCATTTGCATCTAATTTTATAATATCCTCAGGCTTTCGACCAAGACGAGTTGACAAAACCTGTAGGAAAACCGAAAAAATGCTTATGAGAATTAGTATAATTTAGCACAAATACATATGCAATCAGCTAGTAGTGAAGGCTTCCATCATTATTTGCTGGTTTTGCAAAGGAAAAAAGAAAGTAGAATTTCTGATATCCATTAAACAATTAAACGAAATTGAAGAGACTTGTACACATACACATGAAGAAATAATAATTAGTTATTTTGGCGGAACTGAATTTCTAACATCCACTAAGGATGTCTATCAGTTCAAGTTGCAAAGTTGCAAAGTTGGTTTCTGGGTCAGTAGATTGATAGTCCAGGTTGCCCCTTTCACTTTTGAGGGAACAAGAAGCTAGGCCTAGTCGGATAGCCAGATGAAGAGTGAGAGTGGGAATGAAATTCAGATTCCTACTCAAACAGATTCACTTGTTTGGGGAGCTAAAGAAGTTCTGGAATCCTCTAATGAGTTCTCTTAAGAAGAGGTACCTCATTCTTCATTGAGCACTGGTAATCTTACATTCCTTGCCTATGTGATTGAAATGTGCTACAATTAATTACATTCTGCTTCCTGACTTTAAGATCTCGAAAATGATTCATGATGCAATTTCCAGCCGATTTCAACCACCACTTGAATCAAGAAAGGTTTACTTTCTATTTTACACATATATTAGGAAAATGACTAACTTCATGTTCACTTCCTACAACACCCTCAAATTCTCCTCACGTATCAAATCATGGGAACCCACTCTACTTTCTAATTCAAAGCCAAAGGGGTATCATAAACAAATAAACAATTGATCAAAGAAAACTTTCTTAGAAAGAATATTGGACTCTTTTTGGGACATTTCCAGAAAGGAACAAGGGACCCACTTTTGGGGATGGAAGGAGTAGTATCTAACTACTCCAAAGTTCTCTAACTGGGGACTAAGTCCTACACTTCGTCCCTCTTTTGAAATACATTGTTATTTCTTTTCTGGTCTTTCATAAGGTGTCCCAAAATCACATTGAGTCTACACTAATTCCCACTCGTGGTACTGAGTGTGTCCTGCCCATGGATTTGTACCTGGTGAGAGTCAAACACTTGTACTTGGTGAGAGTCGAGCACTGACATTCCGCTAAATGGATGGCTTCAAATAGGAACTGAGTGGTGGTCAAGCCACTGAGTCATTATTATTTCTATTACCCGCTAATATATTCTGTTCCGGCTCCTGATAAATATGTTAGTTAAATTAAATTTATATAAACAAACAGAATGCTAGAATTGTATTATTTAAACTTGGTGACAAGTAACATATGAAACACTCTTAGCTTTTGCTTGGGTCTCTGTCTTTTGAAACTCTTGGTAAAAACATATAAGATCTTTAACTAACCTAACACTCACGAAGGAGCAGTCTAATGCCACAAGGACTTGTGCAACTTCAATTGGTGAAAGATAAATCAACCGGAGCTATTCTCATATTTATAAGAATAATACAACAGCATAAAGAGGTCCAATGTATGCACTATAAAACTAACAGAAGAAAGTGAAAAATATAATATAACAAGAATTATACTTCGGAAAATGAACCAATAAATTTCTATCAATAAAAAATTAAAATGATTATGAGCTAGCAATAAAAGCAATTACATATTCAATAGCTTAAATGTTGTAGCTTGAGCCCAAATTGGGAGTCACACTTGACTTTTCAATCTCAACTAATCCCTATTTGAATCAATATTGACTTAAGTCATTAATTATTGAGAATAAGAATATAACCTTCATAAATTACTTTTAATAATAATACTACTATGACTTACAAGTAGTTTTGAAACAGAGAGTAAATCCATATCGAATCTTCATCTCAAGAAATGAAAACAATAGTCCTTTATGGAGGACCGGAGGGAGTACTACATTCAACCAAGACAATTTTAACAATCATAAATAATGTTTCTCCCATCGTAAAACGAGTGATTAAACTATCCAAAACACTTGAAACAATCAATCAATCCTAAGAGGCGGAACAAATGACTACCTCAAAGGGTAAAATTGGCTGGTAAGGAGACAATTGGCGGAGGTGGGGCCGAATAAACGAATCTCCAGTCAACTTCTGTTGCTGCCCTTCATTGACAATTTTTACGGCCGCGGCATTAGAAGCCATACAAGTGACTCTCTTGTAACTGACTTCAAACGAACAACAGTTGGGCCTAATTGGGGGAACAGAGGAGCAAGAATTGGACGGACAGTTTTGTAGTTTGATCATGCAAAGAGATGAGCCGCCAATCACACCCATTAATCTATCTACCTGCATTTTGTTTTCGACTCAAATTTGATCAAAATCATTTTCAATTCAATTTACATGTGGACCACGTTATCAGGAATTTATGAAAACAAACAATTTTTAAGGGAAGACGAGATTGTGGGACAGGAACTTACAGTCGCCGAAGGTTTAGCCGTGCTTCGTCGGAGGCGTTACTGGATGTAGCTCGGAAGTTGCAGTACAGCCGCCGGACTTGGGTTTCTAGCTGAACTCAGAAATATAAACAGGGAATCAACGGTTTGTCCAACCTCAAAATTAGAAAGACCGGCGGAGCCGTCATGGTAATTTTGCAGCACGTGACAAAAATGTAAAATTACTAAACAGCCCTATTATATACCCTCCATCGCAGAATATTTGTTATTTCCACCGTCTTAAAATTATCGTAATTTAATAAAATACATTTGACTGAATTATTAATATTAATTTATTATGAAGTTACTTTAAATCTCATGTGTATGTAGTTCATAATTAAAATAGGATAAAAATATAATGGTAAAATGGTAAAAATATTGTCTTAAAAAGTTTCAAACAAGATAATTATTTTAGAACGTACAAAAAAAGTAAGAATAATGTCGGAGATAGTACTTTCCAACTAAAGGGTTTATGTATTAAAAGTATAATAATTAAAGAATAAATAACTAACATTAAACTTAATAATAATAATAATACTTGAGTATAATCAATATATTAATATCAAATGTGAATAATCAAATTAAAATAATATGAAAATTATAAACACAATTTTTGAAAGTCGGCTTTTTAAGTGACACATTCTAAAAATTTATAGTGCACTCTTTGCATGAAACATAAAGCGGATAGATGAAAGTGTTATCTACTCTTCGTCCCAAAATAAATAATATTTTAACAAAATAAAAATTGCCCCAAAGTAAATGATATTATAGAATTTCAAGAAAATTTTATCCAATTTTGCAAAAATTGCCCTTGTTAGTTACTAAATAATTAAATGTTGTATTGGGGAAAAGTAGAATGATTTTATAAAGGATGCTAAGAAGATTGAGAAAAATAATCATGCAACTTATTAACAATAATTACATTTAAATAAGGGCATAACAATTATTTATAAGTCTACTTAATTTATGTGCAAATTTCTAAAATATTATTTATTTTGGGACGGTTGGAGTATTAAATTAAATATACACATATTTAAGAAAATATGTAACTTTATATAATTTTTCTTTAGTATCTCTTGTTTATAATTAGTACTCCATTTGTTCAACCAAAAAAAAAAAACACCTAGCCCTCTCCGTTCCTAAATAATCGTTATTTGATTGGATACACAAATTATGAAAAATTAATTGACTTTATTATAAATATTGATAGAAAACTAAGTGTCATTTAAAGTTCTTTTACATCTAACCATAATTAAATTAGGAAGAAAAAATAGGATAAAATGGTAAAACTGTGAAAGTGTTTTTTTTTTTTTTGTAAAAAAATATATTTAGAAACAAGACAATTACTGAAGCGGACCAAAAAAATCAGGACCATTATGGAACGGAGGGAGTAGCTAGTAAGCCTAGTATCAAATCAATAATGTATATTTCACAAATAAAGACACATGCATTAAGGCAATTGGCTTGTAAGAAAAATCAAAAAGGAAGTTAAAAAATATATATTTTGGGATGTCTCAAAATAAAATAAGGAACACTTATTTTAGGACGTATTATTTATAAACAAGCCTTTGAGGCACATGCAATGCAGATTTTATGCATAACTAGAAAAGTGGTTAAGTGGATATTAATTTAAGATGTTTATAGCATAAGTAGAAGGCAAAGTTGAAAAATTAATGAAGATTGTACACATAATTTTCAAAAGTAAACTTATAAAGTGCGGGGGGGGAGTATTGGTGTACATAGGCTTCGCGATTCTTTCTGTGATATGTTTTTTTATTTATAATTTTTTTCTCTCGTTGGTCCCATTTTGTTTTATTTTTATATTTTTCTTACTTTTCGTTCAGTTATTGCAAAACATGAAGAAAAAAAAAGAACATAAAGAAGATTGTAAGGTAAGTGTTTATGTACGTTCATGATTATTAATCATCGCTACTCGAATAAAAAGGTTACTCCCTCGCAATTAATTCTATGGGAAGGGTGGTATTGTTTGTCTTTGTTATGTTATTAATACTCCCTCTGTTCATAAATAACTGTTCTCATAAGTGATCAAAGACTACAAATTTTAATTAGTTAGGGACATATTTTAATTAGTTAGGGACATATCTTAATTAATAGGGAGTATATATTATTAAGTATTTATGTAATTATGATGAACTCCAATATATTAATGAATTATTATTATTAGACTTTTTAAACATAATTCTTTCTAAATATATAATATGTTGCACTCATACCAAAAATTGAGGAGAAAATGACAAAGACCTAAGTTTCAGCTTTTCAAAAAAAAAAAAAAAGGTAAACAAACTAGGAGGAGGCACAATGAAACTTTCAGAAAATACATATTACCGACTTGTTCCCGGATTAGGAATGTTGCATGACTGTATAATTACAACTTTGATTCTCTCCAGCTTCTGGTTGGTCCGACAAATAGTTTCTGCTGCTCTAGGGTTTGTGCATCTTTGCAGCACCATTAATATGATGCGGGTTAAGGTGAACTACGCGACGCAAGCTTAGATGACAATCAAAGAGCTAATTAATTTGATCTGTCAGCAAGGAAAAGAAGATAATTATGTCGCCCAGGTTAGCTAGACACGTAAATCATGATGGTCGGTAATGCTCGGAGTTTTCGATTGCATGTCAGTCATGTCTTGGACCCAGCCCCCACCTTTGAATGGTAAAATTTATCAACTATACTTCATTCAAATCTGTTTAATTTGTGAAATATTGCTACGATTTGGCTAATTCAATGATAAGTTTGAGTAGTAATTTGTATTAATGATGTCATTATGTCAATATGAATTTGTTTAAGATTGTCGGTCTAATCCAAGTTCTTACTCTCAAGCATAATCAATTTGTAGTTTAATAGCATATATTAGACATCGGTCCGAGAATGACACATAACCATTTGTTACAGTTAACAATAGTTGTGAAAGCATTGAGATCACCAATTGTGCATAGCCTTTCCTTCTTTTTTTCTTTGTTGGGAAGAATAACGTAGGAGAATATATTATTGTACAGAAAATTTGTAAGTTTATTTGAAAAATACAAAGTATTGTTCGAAAAATAAATACTATTGTTTAAAATCACTGATCGAAACAAATGGCTAGGTGTCATTTCTCTTCGTCCAAAAAAGTTTGTGTGACCTGTTTGGTTAGCCTGACAATTTTTTCATGAATATTTATTGTATTTTTACTTAATTTAAGAAAACAAAACTTGAACCTTTGTAAACTACGTACTAAAATGACTATAATCTAAGTTTTAAGAAAAAAAACAACTAAGGATGGGGTTATTTCCGTCCCAAATATACTTCTCCACCCATGCATGGTCCATTAATATAATAATTAAAACAGATGGTGTATATAAAATCAAAATCCCCCCCCCCTTCATCTTATTTCTCCCTAAATCATAAAAAAGACCTTTCTTTAATATACTACAATAACAAATTATAAAACAGAATATCAAATAAACAAACAACCAAAACAAAAACAAAAAAGTCAATAAAAATATTATAGTATTAAAAAGATAATAATAGAATTTGAATTCAAACAAAAAAAAAAGATACAAAATAAAAAGGACATTCTTTTTATAGTACTCCTACTAAGGAGTAGTATATAATACTAGATTCATCAACCATTTAGAGAACATAAATAATACTTCATTCATCCCTAAATGATTGTCTACTTTTTTAAAAAAAATTATTCGAAATAAGTGTCTATTTTTGTATAAGATTATTATGTATTACTAAATAAAAATTAACTTCCTTAATTTCAGTGAACTAAAAATAAACACTTATTTAGGGATGTGAGGGACTACTAGTTAAACAATATTTTTCAAAACATTAATCTCAAAAAATTCAATTTTTTGAGCTTTGGAGTAGTATATTTAAACAATAATTTTGTTGTGGTGATAAGATACAAACCTTTCATGCAAAAAATAAGAAAGGCCACCAACTTTAAAGTTTAAATAAATTTCTAGTTTGAATAGGCCATGCGAAAAGAGGACCGATGGAAGGACGAACATTGGGGTCGGAATGGAGCAGTTGGAGTTTCCTTTGCTTTGCTTTGTTTTGTTTTGTTTCTTTGATCTTCTTTGTTTTGTTTGTTGTAGTATATTCAAGGAGGGTAAGTTGAATTTGTGATATATGTTAAATTAAAGATGTGTTATGAAAGTTATGAAAGTGTACTATAGTATTTAATGTATGTGTAGGTTTTAGTCAAATGAGCTAGTAAGTTATGTTCCGTAGCATTAGGAAAAGTGTAACACTGTTTGGCTATAAATATCGGGTAGTGTGTAGTTATGTGATCACACTGAACCTTGAGCTCTAAATAAAACCATCTCTTTCTCTTTCTCTAATATACTTTTTGTTTTAATGTGGGAGCCCTGAAATGCTCCCGGACCCCGTGTGCCCTTTTTTAGGGGAGCGCGGCGTGCGGAAGGATATCACGCTTTCCATTTCATCCTCCTTTGTTTAGGGGAAGACGAAATTAAAAGTGCAGAAAGAGTGTTGTCAAAAAACGCGTTGAATATGTCTCGGTCACCGAGTGTGCTTTAGTCCATTATGAGAGCTTTGGATTTCTCTGTATCTCATCCTCCCTTGTTTAGGGGAAAACAATATGCAGAAAACGCATCACCCTTTTCATTCACATCGTCCCTTGTTTAGGGGAAAACAGAAAAGTATAAAAAAAAAGATGTTGCGAAGACGCGTGGGAACACGCCCTGCCTCACTATAGACTATTGTACATTCTGAGTCACTATGAGTGTTTTAGGTTTTTCGTGGCTCATTCTCCCTTATTTAGGGGAAAACAAGACACAGAAAGTACATCACCCTTTTCATTCTCATCGTCCCTTGTTTAGGGGAAAATGGAAAAATGCAAAAAAATGGTGTTGTTAGCCTCACTGTGATCCAAAATGTTGTAATAGAGTCGTCATCTTTATTTTAAGGAGAAATATAGAAAAACAAAAAATAACCAAAGTTTGTAAAAAGGGGTTTGGGGGCTAAGTTACGAGTTGGGAAGATGTTAGGCACCAAACTCGCCTTTTCGGTCTCAAAAATAGTTTTTGGCTAAAATATGATTTTATTATATTTATTCAACAAATAAAATAAAGCATTAAAATATATATATTCGTCATTATTTACAGACTTGCAGCTGCCTCCTTCCAGACTTCCAGTAATTACAAATACATTTATAAATAGTTGGTCATAATAATGACTCTTTTTAGTGCTATTTTTTAATAATAATTCGGGCAGCATAACTGCTTATATTTTTACATTGGACCAGCTTAAAAATAGCACTTTTATATATAATCTCTTAAAGGCTTATCTTTAAGAGCATAGGTTGTGCTCGCTTTGTCCTTCCGGAAGAGGGAGTCTTTTACTGCTGTTGTGATTCGGGCAGAGTAACTGCTTACGTTTTTGTTGTTGTTTGCTTGCTGTTGGCGGAAATCGGGCAGAGCAACTGCTTGCTTCTGGCGGATTTGGCATCTGGATTCGGACAGAGTAACTGCTCACTTTTGGATTTTTAAACTGGAGAAATAAGGTGGAACTCTAGCTGGAAGGCTGAGGTTCACTTTGACCAGTTGGATTTGTGTTTGGAAGAGATTTGGCAGAGTTTCGAGGTTTATAGGAGGAGGGGAACTCTCTCTTTCTCATGATCGCTCTTTACTGCGTAAACTCAACGCTGTGTGAACTGTGTGCGGCGTAAAATTTTCTGTCCCATTTTCTGAAGTCAGGCACCTCTATTTATAGTAGGGAGAGGGGACTCCGCTGACATTTTGAGTTTTTTTCTGTGCTTCATCGGCTTATACCGCACGCTTGAAAGAGAGTACCAAAAGCAAAGTGCTACAGTGCATAAGCACTATGCTGGCGCCACCCATATAGGGTCTGGGCCACGCGCCTGTTATGTATAGTGGTGGCGCCTGGATCCAATTCTAGGCCTCTTTTTGACACTTTGACCCCTGCATTTCACTGTTTTACGTATCCTGCTTTTCCTTTTGTATTTTTTACCCTGTAACTTGACATTTGTTAAGTTTTAATAGGTCTTGATATTGCATGTCATGTCACATACCAGGGGTACGAAATTGGGGTGTCTACATTTAAGTTTGTGGTTACTTTATAACACGTTATCATCACGATCGTTCTACTCTTAACGATCCCAAACAGTAAAAAATTTGTCGATATATATTTTTATTTTATGTCACTTGTTTACTTCAATATATATCGTATATCATAATTATTAAGAAAAGGTTGGCTGAGCCACCGTCGATAATATATGGTGAGATGACGAAATAATAATTTATTATTTTACGCATAATATATATGTTCGTTGATACTTGAGCGGAAATAACCCCAAGCTATAAACTGAATATTTATAAATATACATATATTTCAATTCGATATACGAATAATTTTATATACATATATATTTATTACTTACTTTCGAACACTCACACGAAAGGCTTGCCGAGTAGTGTGACGTGAATAAATATGTATGCTATATAATAGTTGTATAGAGTTGACTGAAAAATATTCATACTGAGTTATTTTATGTGTGATCAACTTATTGCTCCTAATAAGATTTATATTTATTCATAATATAAATGCAATTCTATTAAATCGATTTTTTTACATTCTTACTCCTCTCCTCGAACGGCTAGTTAACTGATTTTTATCTCTCTCCTCCAACGGTTATAAACAACTAGTTAACGGTCATTTTTGTCTCCATATAAACAACAACATCTCAATAGCTTACTCACATTTTTACTACCCCCTTACATACTCTCAATACCATATTCTCTTCTACAAAATGTTCCAAATGTTGATGATTATTATCATACTAGTTATTGTGTGCACCGCATTGGTTTTCATTATTGAATACCCTCCAAACGATTTTCAGATTTTTATTACTTATCTTTGTATCATGTATGTCCTATTAGCAGTAGTAGTAGCTTTCAACATACATTTTAGCATGCACTGATTATCATATAAATAAAATTTTCATGTCATAATTTTATTAATATATATGTTTCATTTTTATAGTCTTTTTCTTCACGCAAACATCGCTAAGCTCAAATTTGAAAGGCTGGACTGTAATGCCCCAAAATTTCGTACCGATTTATAATCTCAAAATCTTGGACACGCCACTAATACAAATACTAAATTACAATATTTCCAAAATCATCTCTTAGGGATTATTTTAATAAACAAAATCATAGAAAGCTTATTACAATTTGAAAGAAGAACTAAACAAAACATAGTTCCAAAAAGGCTAAACCAAATTTTTGTCCAAATAAATATAAAACGAGCTAATTTGAAAAATGAATCTCCAGGTCGTCCTTGACAGTATTCAACTTACTTAAAACCTGAAAGGAAAAAGATTTGGAAGGAATGAGCGAACAATGCCTCGCAAGATCATATACAACTCCTCCGAAATCTAAGGAAGGGTCTGTCAAAAATAAAGTATTTAAAAGGGATTAATGTTCAAATGGTTCATATTCGGAAATATCACAATGAGATGATAAATTTCACATTTCATAATGTCACAAAAGAATTCGAGATAAAGGATAGAGATACAAAAGCATTTGCAAGAGGTCTAATCGTCGCCAACTGTCCCATACCAGTTGGAGACGACGACCAATCTGCGGACACCATGATCACATAAGCGGTCTAATGACTTCTTTTAAACAATGATTCACAATATAATAATAACAGTTCATAATGGTATATCCGGATAACCAAGCCACGGGCCAAGTGGCATAATTCACAATCAAAATCAAAATGCTACTTTATCCCAGTAGCTGGTTGTTCAACTTAGTGATCATAGTAAGATTTCAAAAAAATAATATACTAACGATAATTTGCTTTCACAAGAATATCTCACTGGAAATTTAAATATTCGCAAGATATATAATAAAATTTACAATTTAGAGTAACAATAGAACGGATTCGACGGAATTCAAATTCAAATTCCAACTCAAAGTTGGTACACGTGTCAAGGTAACTGTTAAAGAATTAACGGAAGCCTATCAATTTGGAATAAAAAATTCAAATATCTAAAAGATGTATAATCTCTTACCTGATTAGCGGGTGTACAACGAAATGAATATCACCAATTCCAGAAGAAAGCTAACCGCTCTTATCCAAATCTAAAATTTACAAATGTAATATAATTATTAGCTAAAACTATTCTAATAATTAATCCCTAATATTCATATGCCCAATTGTTAACCCAAAACTCAATTAAAAGGAAATTTTTATCCTTGTTTATTTAATTATTTATTGTTTATTTAATTATTTAATTATTATTTTTTTTTTTTTTTTTTATTTTTTAGTGACAGCCCGTCACCATCCATCCATCATTCTTTTCCTTTTTCTTGTTTGAGTAATCCACTTCACACACACTCAAAGCACCGTAAATACACACACACACAAAAGCTCCTATATTATACTTGAAAGACTACTCCTTCTTCTCTCTTTTATTTTTTTTCCTTTCTTCTCTTTTGCCATTTCTTCTTCTTTGTTCTCTTCTTCCTCTTTTTTTTTGTTCTTCAATTACTCCTTCTCCACCACCAAAAACACACAAATATATAAGGACAAGTTATTACTTCCTTCCATCATTTCCCTCTTGCCTCTCTTAGCCGACCCAAACACGACAAAATCAATTTTGGAAAAAATCCACTTTCGACATTTTGGTTTCAAAAATTCACAGAATATAGCAACATTCACCAACATCAATTATGTGATATTCAAAATAGTGAAATTCCATGATGATAGCCATTTGAAAACCAATTTCATCAATCGTTCAAAATTTATTTCTTACATCCACAGACAACTCATCACTAAGAACTCATATACAAAGACTATCCTTCATCGTCGACCACCACCGATTTTTACCACCCGAACACGCCTACTAATTTAGCAGGAGAACTACTAGAAATATGAAACGGAAGAAGCAATATCATACCTCAAATCGAGACCTGCGATCTCGTCTATCGGTGGTTCGGTGCGTCACCGATTACTTTAACTTCGAGACTTCAATAATCTTTGCTTTTCGTGCTCTGGTTTTTTTTTTTTTGGTGCCAAAACCCAACTGCGTATACCTACCTTTATATACCCAGTGCCACGTCTCTTCCTCTTCTTGATCGAACATGTACGCCATTTTGTTCATGCACTCATCTCATAGATTATTCCCTTTTTCACTTCGCCTCTCTCACTTCTCGAGTTCAGTCGAACTCCTCCGTCAACTAAATTCTTTCCCCCTTTCCCAAAACAGTCGGTCCTCTTCCAAATATATATATATATATATATATATATATATATATATATATATATATATATATATATATGTATTCATTTTATTGCTATTATTTCTATTATTATAATTATATTATTAAAGAGACTCTAATAGGTTGATCCAAAATTCTAAATAAACTAATAAGGTATACTAAGCCCACTAATAATGTACACCAAGCCCACACAATTTCAAGTGTACTAGGCCCAAATAATTTTAAGCAAGCCCAAATGTTAGTAAGTACAATAAAAATAATAACAAAATTTAATTTTATTTTAGAAATTTTGGGTATATTACATGGGCATAATCGGGAAAAATTATATGTCATTGAAAATAGATATTGAAAGCCACCTGGCCGCCAAAAGCCTCGAAAATACTATCCAACGAAGTAATAATGAATGGATAAGTAATCAATATTGGGCTCAGGCCATGATTTTCCTTCGACACCACGTCCACGGAAATTTAAAGATGAAGTATCTCACGGTTAATGATCCACTCGTTTTTTGGGAAAATTTGAACAAAAGATATGACGATTTGAAAACGGTCATTCTCCTCAAAGCACATTATGATTTGATACATATTCGCCTACAAGATTTTAAAACCATCAGTGAATATAATTCTATGATGTATAAGATAACCTTACAGTTGAAATTATGTAGGGAAACCATCACTGAGTATGATATGTTGGAGAAAGACATTCTCCATAATTCATGCCTCAAATATGCTCCTGCAACAGCAATATCGAGAAAAGGGTTTTAAAAGTTACTCCGAATTGATCTCTTGTCTCATAGTAGCTGAACAGAAAAAAGCTTGGAATGATCCTGAAGATCTTCATTTATGAAAGATCACAAAAAAGGAAAAAATGTTGAGACAAATATCTTTTAAAATGATCCTGAAGATCTTCATTTTGATTTTGGTGATATAGTCAACGTCGATATGACCGATACCATTAGTGAAGATATTGGTCATGAACAATAAATTAACATAGGAATGAAGCTATGGCCCGAGTTCAAGGTAGAAACTGTGGAAAAAGGGACATTTTGTTATGTAGGAGTATTATCTGTTTTTCCTATGTATACTAGCATGTTAACAATAAAATTTATATATGTATTTTGTATTCAACGTGCTGATCATATTTATTCATCTTATTTTTCTTTTTCTAATATTGAAATAGATCACAAATATGTTTCAATCCAAAATCCAATGAGGATATTTATGTCTTACAGTCAGCGCTACTACGCATACCATACGTAAAGATAAGAAATAGTTTTCTTATCTCAAAATTGACAAGGCTAATGTCAACACTATATCTGGTAATGCCAAAATAAATAAAGGATTTGGCAAAACAATTTTCCTAATGGCTGGAGGCACGAAATTTATGATAAATAATGCATTGTTATCTCCTAAGTCTCAAAGAAACTTGTTAAGTTTCAAAGACATTCGTCTGAATGGATATCATATTAAGACTATGAACAAGAGGAATGATGAATATCTCTGCATTACCTCAAACACTTACGGAAGCAAGCGTATATTGGAAAAATTGCCAGCTCTATCTTCTGGATTATATAGTACAATCATAAGAATATTTGAATCATATTCTACAGTAAACCTACCTTAAGTTTACTGAAACATTTAAAGCTTGGAATGATTGATTGGGGCATCTAGGATCAATAATGATGCGAAGAATTATTGAGAATTCTAGTGGTCATCCATTGAAAAACCAGAAGATTTTTCAATCTAATGAACTCCATTGTGATGCTTGTTCTCAATGAAAGTTGATAATTAGACCATCACCAACTAAAGTTGGATGTGAATCACCATCGTTTTTGGAACAGATTCAAGGTGATATATGTGGACCTATCCATCCACCAAGTGGACCATTCTAATACTTTATGGTATTAATTGATGCTTCTAGCAAATGGTCGCACGTATGTCTATTATCAACTCGCAATACGACATTTGCCAAGTTCCTTGCACAAATAATCAAACTGAGAGTACAATTCCCAGATTATATGATCAAGAAAGTTAGACTTAATAATACTGGTGAATTTACATCTCAAGCATTCAATGATTATTGTATGGCAATAGGGATCGATGTTGAACATCCAGTAGCTCATGTTCATACACAAAATGGTTTGGCTGAATCGTTGATCAAATGTATTCAACTTATTGCTAGACCGTTAATGATGAGAACAAAGCTCCCTACTTTTGTATGAGGTCATAATGTTTTATATGCAGCCGCACTGATTCACCTCAGGCCAAGTGCATATCACAAGTATTCCCCAACACAACTGGCATTCGGGCGAGAGCCGAATCTATCTCATCTAAGAGTTTTTGGTTGTGCGGTATATATACCAATTGCTCCACCACAACGCATAAAGATGGGACCACAAAAGAGATTAAGCGTATATGTTGGGTATGAATCTCCCTCTATAATAAAATATCTTGAACAAAAAATGGGTGACGTTTTTACGGCACGCTTTGCCGATTGTCATTTTAACGAAGACAACTTTCCACCTTTAGGTCAAGAGGGGAAACAAGTGGGAAGAGAGATCAAATGGTGCACATCATCATTATTGCACCTTGACCCTCCCACAAAGCAACGTGAACTGGAAGTTCAAAAGATCATACATTTACAAAATGTAGCAAATCAATTATCAGATGCATTTATAGATACAAAGAGAGTGACAAAGTCACGTGTAGCTACTATAAATGCTCCTGCCCGAATTGAAATACCAAAAGGGCTACCAAATGATAAAATGACAAATGAATCTAAAGCACGCCTGAAGTGTGGACGACCCATTGGTTCAAAAGATAAAAATCCCCGAAAAAAGAAAGTGATTGAAAATCCCCAATCACAAGAAAGTGTTCCAGAAGAAACACACGATCGTGAAAATTGTTTTAGAAGAAACACACGATCATGCAAATCTAGTAAGCCCTGCAGGCAACGATAACCATGAGATTTTCATTAATTACATGTGTAATGGAAAAATATGGAACGGAGATGAAATGGAGAATATTAATGATATATTCTCTTATTCAATATCACAAGAAATTAATGACGGGACTGATGATCCCGAACCAAAATCTGTATTGAATGTCAAAAAAGGCATGACATGATCAAATGGATAGATGCTATGAAGGCTGAATTAAGTTCGCTGAATAAACGAAAAGTATTTAGATCTATTGTTGTCACACCTGAAGCTGTGAACCCTATTTGATACAGATAGATTTTTGTTCGAAAGCGAAATGAGAAAAATGAGATTGTGAGATACAAGGCTCACCTTGTTGCACAAGGTTTTTCCACAAGGTCTGAGATTGATTGTGAAGAAATGTATTCTCCTGTAATGGATGCTATTACGTTCAGATGTCTAATCAGCTTATCGGTTTCAAAAAATCTAGATATGCATCTCATGGATGTTGTAACGACTTATTTATACGGGTTATTAGATTCCGATATTTATATGAGAATTCCTGATGAAAACAAGGTGCCTGAAGCACTGAGCTCAAAACCCAAAGAATTATGTGCAATTAAACTACAACGATCACTGTATGAATTAAAGCAATCCGAACGCATGTGGTATAATTACTTAAGTGAGCATATTTGTTGAAAGATGGATATGTGAATGATCAATTATGTCCATGTGTCTTTATAAAGAATACGACATTTGGATTTGTAATTATTGTTGTCTATGTAGATGATCTGAATATCATTGAAACTCCCAAGGAAATCTAAGAAGCAGTTGATTACCTAAAGGGAGAATTTGAAACGAAAGATCTTGGACAGACAAAATTTTGTCTTGGTTTACAAATAGAGATATCAAGTTAAGAAACCAAAAATAAAAAATTAGATTTAAATTTTTTCTATCTTAATTGTTCATATTTTTTCAAGTTATACTTCTAACAATTTTGAAAAATATTCAATTTATGAATACGTTTGATGATCGTATAAGGGTTATTGTTGGAAAAAATTAATAATACTAACTCATATCCTAGTGCTACCAAACATAAGGATAGGATTAGAACATCTAATCCTGGGGCTACCAAACATTATGTTATTACTAGTTATTTAGTCAGTGCTCCGCACGGGTACTAACGTGAGATACATATTTTGTATTAATAATAATAGTAATTTTTTTTTACCTAAAGACTTTTAAAATTAACATTTAACTTGATAATAATATTAGAAGTCATTTTGTTTAAAACTTAAAATTATAATTCATTTTTAAACAATATGAGATACTTATTTTATATTTTTATTGGTAATGAAAGTTTAAGTCTTTTATCTAAAGACTTTAAAACCAACGCCACATTATAATCATGTGGTATACATATTTTCTATCAGTAATAATAGTAGCAGATAAAAGACTTTTTAACCAACATTCATTTCTAAACAATGTGGATACATATTTTCTATTGGTAATAACAAAAGATATCTTTATCTAATGACTTTTATAACCAATACTCATTTCTAAATAATGAAGAATATACTTTGAATATTCCTTTTAGAGTAAACTTTAAAGTAGAACTATTGGAGATAGTGAAAGAAATTTGGTGCAGAAATTGCATCAGTTTAAAGATTTGGTGCAAGTTTTGCACAAAACTATTGGAGATGGTCTTAGTTGGTATAATAAAGTTGTATGTAATGTATGTTCATACACGAGATCATAAGATCAATTCCCATTGCCATAAAATTTGAATAATTTTTTTAAAATTCTTTGATTTTTTTTAAAGTCATCCTAATTATTTGGTATTTGAAATATATTCTTGATGTTGTTGTATTCTTTATTGATATATATTTTTGAATTCTTTTGTTGCTGTTTTTTTACCCAAATCACATCCTTTTGACTTTAATGAAAAAAAAAATCATGAGAAACCCAAGTAGACATCTGAATGCATTGTCCCACGGAGAAAATTAGTGGATCTGCCACTAGTGGCAGTTAAAGTAAATATTGTGAGTCCACTGAACAAAATTCATGGATCTTCCACTGTATTCAAGTAACAATAATAGCTTCACTGCTTTTCGCAAGTGTACTAATTCATCTGCTCTATAAGACCAAGGTACATATTACTGTACTTATTAGTTGGAATTCTTTCAACAACGTTGATTTCTTCCATAGATGCTTCATCTGATTCAGAGTAGCATAATAAACCTGGAGGTGTATCAGTTTCTAGGAAACATGTACGTACTTCTTCATCAATATGATTTCCTATTTCAACAATGACATTGAAATCACCGTAGGGAAGATACCTCATGCGTTCAAGATAAATTGGTTGGAGGTTTTTTATAAACAACCGGGCTGATTCAGATGGATCAGGTCTGTTTACAGTCTGGGCAACTTTCTTCTTCCACCTGGTTGCAAAGTCTGCAAAGGTTTCTTTTTTCCTTTTGGGTGCATGCCTCAAGTTCCCTTTTATTCTCAGAGCTACTGTTGTCTTTGTATCTTTTTTGGAATTCTTCAGCCATTTGATCCCAAGTAGCAACCGTATTGTTATATGCTAGCATAAGTCATTGCTTAGCAGCCCCTACCAAGGTTAGATGCAAATTGGAAGCTATAGCCTCGAAGCTAGCTCCCTTTGACTGCATAGCGACAGAGTAGGATTTTAAGTGGGAGATAAGGCATCCAATCCCATCAAATTTATCTATGTCAGGAATTTTAAATTTTGAGGGCAATATAGCTGAGGGTTGTAGCGTTAATGTCAGCATAGAAAATTCTCCTTTGTTCAAGACCTTGAGCATCATTCCCTTAAGGTTCTTCATATCTGCCTCTATTTTTGTGGGATGTGGTGCTGGAGCATGGTATATATTTGAGAGATTGGGAGCAACTGGGTTCATTCCTAGGATTGGTTGAGGTATTTGGTAAAGATTTTGAGGAGGTGGGATATTTGCAGTTTCTGCCTGACGATCAGGATCATTGAAAGGTAGATAGGTTGTTACTTGTCCTGACTGGGCATAACTTCTGGGGTCCATATGTGGGTTGTGTTGGAGTGGATTAGTGATGGGAAATGGGAGGCCACTCGGATTTTGGGGTATATTGGTGTTTGGGAAAAGATATGATGGGTTTGGTAGAAAAGGTTGAAATTTTGGTCATAAGTATTTGGTAAGAAATTGGTGATTAGGGTGCTGGTGGTTGATGGAAGGTTAATGTTTGGCTGAGGGTTTAGGTTTAGAGGAGTATGAGAAGTAGATGCTTCTTGAGGGGTTGCATGGAAAGTGATTCCCTCAACATTGGGTTTTAGACCTTGCATGAGGTTTGTGATATGGCCCAATAGGCGATCAGTATGTGCACCCAAACTCTGGTCTAACCATTGCTGCATAGCCGGAGTAGGAGCGTACCCGAGAGCCCCTGTATCAGTACCTACAGTAGACTGTTCATTCTCGGCGGCCATTCGCTTTAAATTTATACTCTGACTGATTCGATGCTCTACGATCGACCTCCGTGCTCAGTATCTCGTATCAAACGACCGGTGCTATCTCTTCCTTTCCAAACTCGGGCCAGGTTTTTAAGGAAAGGATTGAAGGTTTCAGGCTTTTTGGTTCTGAGTACAATATGCCTTTATTATTTTATTATTATTCATTTTTCCTAAGATCGATCGGACAAGCACCTGCTTTGTTTTGACAGTCTCGGGACTCTTCCTGGAATAATGAATTCTTTCTCCAGCGTATAGAACCTTCGTATTCCACATATCTTTCGACTTCCCAAGATTGGACTGATCTCAGGCAAATGGTCTATACTATTTTCGGGATCCATCATTCGAATAGTCTATGACAAATACCATAAAATTATTGGTCAGCCCCTGTGTATATATTTTTATTCACTTATGTATATTTTTGCAACTGGGATTGGTCAATAATTTTGAGATATAAAACCGTCGGTCCATGAAGTGTCTAGAAAACTATATGCTTTTAAGTTTTAACGTTGGGCGTCGAGGGGTTGGGCGACCATGTGGTGTAAGGGTAGCGGTTCGGAATATTTCTACGTGCGTGCACGTGTTTAAGGTATCTAAAAAAGGAAAAAATTACATGCCGGTACATCTTTTAAAACATATTTTCAAATAAATCCAGCTATTTTTTAGACATATCTTTTAGATACAATTTTAAGGCAAAATTACGTCACTGCCCTTTATTTCTTTGTATCGGGCCAAAAGTACGGCGTCTCCTCGGCCCAACTCCGTGTTCATAGCTCCATTTCACTTACTTTCTCTCTGGGGCATGCGACTCGTTTCAGCTTTATTTATTCGCCACGGATTCTCTCTCGAGCCATGGATTCGTAGCGGCCGGTTTCTCTCCTTCTCGAGATCGAGGAGGATTTGAGCATTACCGTTGCGATCGGAACATTTCCATGGGTATGAATCTCAACAACATGTCGAAAATGCTAAAAGTCTTGTGGTAATGATGATATCATCACTCTCGAGGTGACGATGGGGACAACATCACCTTCATGTTTGAAAGCCCGATAAGTCCATCTTTACCAACTTTCAATTTATTGCATCATTTCTATATTTGTGATTTTGTGTGTCATTGCTTAGAGTTGAGTGTTTGTTGTAATAGTAGCTTATTATCCTTGAGAATTGTTGTGAGTGAGGGTGGTTAATTTTGTCAATGACAAGATGAAAAATCCTACCTATTTGTCATTATTTTTAATTTTCATTTGTATGGACTTTATATTTGTTCAATTGGATGGTTGGTATCTAATGAATCAATTCGGTATCTCAATCTTGAGATAGAATGCAATTTTCTAGTTTGGTCCCTTGATAATAAGCGTAATTCTTGAGATTCTCAAATAGTCGAAGCCTCCAATTTCCATGGATATTATATGATATGCAGGACAAAGTTTAATGCCGATAAGCTTATAATTTACATAAAACGGTCCACTTGATAATAGCGTAATTCTTGAGATTCTCAAATAGTCGAAACCCTCAATTTCCATGGATATTATATGATATGCGGGACAAAGTTTAATGCCGATAGCTTATAATTTACCAAGCGGTCACTTGATAATAAGCGTAATTCTTGAGATTCTCAAATAATTATTTTCAATTTCCATGGATATTATATGATATGCGGGACAAAGTTTAATGCGATAGCTTATAATTTACATAAGAACCCTGAGTGGGAGTGAGGAGTAGGTGAAGGTATGAGATGGGGAGATGCATATATTGTTTGATAGCATTGTGTAGATCTCGGCTTTAATAATGTTATTTCAAATCCATTAATAGGCGATGATGTTTGTTCTTATCTTGTTAGAGCTCACATCTACATTGAATGTATGTCTAGTTTATTAGTTATAATGCATGTTTAGGTCTATTTTTGGTAGATGTTAGTGCTTCAATCCTTTTACGCTCACGATGATGCCTATGTCTAGTTTAAGTTTTATTGGTCGCCGGTTTCTCGTTAGTTTCCGTTAAGCAATAGTAGAGAGCACTTAGCGGTCGCGAGCTTTAACGGAGCTTTGGCGTCGGATGAATTACGGGACCCACCATATCAAATCGAAGCTCGGATGAGATCTACAAGAATCATGGGTTTATCTTGACAGTTCATTTTAGCCCACTTGTTTAAATACTGTTATGGGCCTTTGAAGTTTCGGGCTTTTCGTCTTTTTGTTTAAGACTTTTCCTTTTAGGGTTTGGATTGTTAGGGCATATAAATACCCTATTAAACATTATTTCGTAGTTTTTAATAAAATTTGAGTTTTCTTGCTTTGTGCTTGAACCTAAGCCGTCATAGGCTTGTTCTGAAATTTCTCGTTGAAAGAGTTTCTATTTGATTGTTTCAATAGGCGAGGTTGGTTCACATTTTGCAACCAAAAACTTGGGTCATCTTTCCGTGAATGGAACAATGGTTTTGCATGCCTAGGAAGCACCTACACTGGAGGGTACATGTCAAGTTGTCGACGTGTTCGACACGATACTTTCACACTCTCCTTCATGTAAGCACTATGCTTGATTTTTATTAGTAATGTATTTTTGTTTTATTAGTATTGTCTTTTAAGTAATGTCTTTAGATTAAGTTTTATTGGTTATTTTCTCAGAGGTAAATTATGTTGAACGAATGAAAACACTTTGAATTTCTTTCCTCGACAACACAAGGATCGAACAAGCCTAAATTCAAATGCAAAGATGGAAGATTTGAAAAATCACCACAACAAAATCCTAACACGTAAGATTGTGGTGTTTTGTATGCTCTTTAATTGAATGTTTGCTAAGAGGACAAATGATTCCTAGTAGTATTGATGTTGTTAAATATAGGGTAAAGATGGTCAAACATTTATTTTGAAAGGGACAACAAAAACATTGACAAATTTGTTTGAAAATGTGATAATTAAATTTTTATGTTTATTCCATGTTTGTTACTGTATTTTGTTTTGTAATCGTGAAATGTTGAATTAATTTGGTCCTCGCAAAATGATGTGAATCCATCCCGATGTGGTTTGGCATCGAATTTTGAATTCATTTTGGTCCTCCAAAATATCGTCAAATCCATCCCGATGCGGCTTGGCATCGAAGTTTTGGATTAATTTGGCTCGCATAATATCGGGTTAATGCATCCGATGCCGCGGATGGCATCGAGTTTCGGATTGATTTGGTCCTCCAAAATACCGTTGTTCATCCCGATGCCGGCTTGGCATCGTGAGTTTTGGATTGATTTTGGTCCTCGCATAATGTCAAATGCATCCCGATGCCAAGGCTTGGCATCAGAGTTTTTGGATTAATTTGGTCCTCCAAAATACTGTCAAATGCATCCTGATGCCAGGGTTTGACATCAAAGTTTATGGATTGATTTGGTCCTCCAAAATACTGTCAAATCCATCCTGATGCCAGGGCTTGGCATCGTAGTTTCGATTGATTTGTTCCTCCAAAATACTCTCAAATGCATCCTCGATGCCATGGCTTGGCATCGAAGTTTCATTGATTTTGGTCCGCATAATGTCTTTGAAACGCATCCCGATGCCGGCTTGGCATCGAGTTTTTGGATTAATTTGGTCCTCCAAAATATCACAATGCATCGTGATGCCATGGCTTGGCATCGAAGTTTCGGATTAATTTGGTCCTCGCATAATATCGTTGTCGCATCCTCGATGCTGGCTTGGCATCGAAGTTTCTCGATTGATTTTGGTACCGCATAATGTCAGAATGCATCCCGATGCTGTGGCTTGGCATCGAGTTTCGATTAATTTTGTACGCATAATGTCAGTTAATGCATCCCGATGCCGGCTTGGCATCGAGCTTTATTAATTTGGTCCTGCATAATGCCGCAATCGCATCCCGATGCCGTGGCTTGGCATCGAGCTGACTAATTTTGGTTCTCGCATAATGCCGTCATGCATCCCGATGCCGTGGCTTGGCATCGAGTTTCGGATTGATTTTGGTTATGCATAATGTCGTCAAATGCATCCTCGATGCGGCTTGGCATCGAGTTTCAATTGATTTTGGTACCGTAATGCTATCATGCATCCCGATGCCGTGGCTTGGCATCGAGTTTCTGATTGATTTTGGTCCCGCATAATCTTTTCAAATGCATCGATGCCGAGGCTTGGCATCGGAGTTTCGATTGATTTTGGTGCATAATGTTGTCAAATGCATCCCGATGCCGGCTTGGCATCGAGTTTCGGATTAATTTAGTCCTGCATGATGCTGTCAAATGCATCCTGATGTCAGGGCTTGGCATCAGAGTTTCTGGATTAATTTGGTCCTGCATAATGCTGTCAAATGCATCCTGATGCCAGGGCTTGGCATCAGAGTTTCTAGATGAATTTGGTTCTCCAAAATACTGTCAAATGCATCCTGACGTCAGGGCTTGGCATCAGAGTTTCTGGATTGATTTCGGTCCTCCAAAATGCCGGATCACTTTTGTCTTCATTAATGACATTTTTGTCATTTGGCAAACAATTTGTAGTTACATGAAATGTCCAAAAAATTGATGGACCTAGATGAAAACATGTTTTCAAAATTGTATCCACTTGAAATTCCCCCCTAAAAAAGTAATGAAGTTTTTTTTTCCAGATATAAAACAGTAATAAAGCAGTAAATGGCACGTCTTTCTATTCATTTGTTGATTTTCTTTGCTAATTAGTTTGAATCCTCGAAAGGACGGCGCGAGCGAGCGTGACGGCCATTCAGATCAATAAATGGAAAGAAAAACGGATAATCTATCTGTTCCTATTAATTACATTTGGTCCTAATTCCCAAAATAAAATGACAGAATGAAAGAATATTTATATATTTTGCGAGGAATAATAAATAAAGCAAAGTAAAGTAAAGCGATAATAGGCCTCTGTTTTTTTTTTTTTTGTTATTACGCTTTGAAATTTTATATTTTTTTTCATAGCGGTACCCGAGCAGAAACTGCTGCAAGATTTCACGGTTATATGCGCACACACACACACACACACACACACACACACACACACATATATATATATATATATATATATATATATATATATATATATATATATCATATTTAAACTGTTAAATAAATATAAACATATTTAGCTAGAAACAAAAGAAAAACTTATTTTTTTTTTTAAAATGAGTCTAGCCCTCCGTTTTTATTTTATTTAAAATAAAAAACAACGTCCCCAACAGAGTCGCCACTGTGAGTGCCCCGATTTTCGACCGATTCCCTCGCTACCAAGAAGCGAGTGGTTTCAAAATATTTTAAAGCGCGTGGGAATACGTCTGGCCTCATTTGTGGACTTAAAATATGATAAACAGAGTCACCATCTTTATTTTAAAGAAAACATAGAAAATAAAAAAATAACCATATTTGTAAAAGAGTTCGGAGGCTAATTTACGAGGTGGAAAAGGGTTAGGCACCCAACTCGCCATTTCGGTCTTAAAACAAGTTTTTTTTTTGGCTAAATATGTTTTTTTTACATTTATTTAACAATTAATATAAAGCATTTTAAATATATATTTGCATATATATATATATATATATATATATATATATATATATATATAATGAAATAATTACAAACTTACAGCAGCTTCCTTTCTTGGAGTTACAAATACATTTATAAAAATTTGATCATAATAATGACTCTTTTTAGTACTATTTTCTATAGAATTTCAGGCAGCTCAACTGCTTATTTCGTTTACATAGGACTATTTAAATAGCATTTTTATACATAAAAACTTTAATAGACCCACCTCTTGAAGCGTGAGGGTTTTATCCCGTACCAATTACTGGTAGGTCTTAGGGTGTGCTCGCTCTGACCTTCAGGGAGAGGGAGTCTTTTGACTGATCTTGGTTGACTTCGGGCAGCGTGACTGCTCCATTTAGTTGCTTTTCGCCTCGGGATCCGGGTGGCACAACTGCTTGCTTTGACTGGATTTGCTGACTGGTTGGCGTCCGAAATCGAGCAGAGTAGCTTCATACTTTTTGCTGATTTGACGTTTGGATTCGGGCAGGGCAACTGTTCTTTTTTGGTTTTTGGAACCGGTGGAATATGGTGGAATCCTAGCAGGGTAACTAGGTTTCACTTTGGTCGGAGTGTTTTAGTGTTTGGGGGAGATTTGACAGAGTTTCAGGGCTAGAAGGAAAAATTCCTTCGGCGTTCTCTCAGATTGTGGTGAACTCACCGTGTAACTGTACATTCGTTGTTTCACTCTGTGTTTCTGTGTGTTCTCTTGTGAATTCTGCAAGTCGGATGCCTCTATTTATAGGCTGGAGAAGGGATTCCTTCGTCATTAAGTTTTTCCTTCTGTGCTTCATTGGCTTGTACCACGTGCTGAGAAGATTGTACCAAAAGCAAATTGCTACAGTACATTGGGAACTATTAGGCGCTGCCCATAGGAGGCTGTGGCACGAAGCCATGGATGGCTTGGGGCGGCGCCCTAGGCCCTTTTTGTTCAGCCTTTTGGCATTTTGGCCCCCTGTAATTCACTGTTTATGCATCTTGCCTTTTCCTTTGCATTTTCAACCATGTAACTTGACATTCGTTAGTTATTCTAACATGTCTTGATATTTTATGTCATGTCACATACCATGGGTACGAAATTAGGGTGTGTACAGGGGGTAAATCATCCAAATAACCATCGTACTATTCGTAGGTAACCGATTTGACCAACCACATTACAATATCTCAAATGTGACAAATTGGGTGCGATGTGATCCTTATTGTCAATGCTCCATCCAATTTGTAACGAACTTGTTGATGTGGATTAACGAAAAGACTGTATGAAAGATATTTTTGTCTTTCAATTACACCCAGAAAGGTGAAATTAAAGGAAAATGTTTGGGGAAATGGGGAAGAAAGGGGTGCAATTGAATATAGTTGATCAAATCGGTTACCTACGAATAGTATAATTATTATTTGGATAATTATCCATTTTTTAGCAACATGTTAGATGAATATTATATCAATCAGATGAAAGAAAAAAATGAAAATATATGGAAATTTATAGCATTTGTTAAAAATGAATTTTGAGACAAATTAGAAAAATAAAAAAGTAAAACTATTTTTTTAAACAAAAAAAAAAAGAAAAAAACAAAGTACTAATGAATAAAGAAAGGAAAATGGATATCCAATCAAATCCAAAATTTCCAATGTTTACACTTTAGCTGCTTTTTTATTAGGCAACTAGTACTCTTGCCCGTGCCGATGGCACGACACCAGTTTAAGAATTTATCAATAAATGAAATAATGTGGAAATGAACCCAAATACCTAACAAAATAAAACATTTTACTTCGATATTTATTTTATAAGAAAACCAAGAAATAAATATTTTAATTATAACTACTGTTAAAATACAAAAAGAAAATTTTATTGTTTTCTCAATAACGAAAACTCAGTCTTCTTCTTCTCGGGGCTTTTGCTTAACTTTGTAAACATGAGATGCATTAACATTGTCCATTATTTCCACCTACACATGAGACAAAGAAAATTCAAACATATTAAATTAATCAAATTTTCTGCTTCATCTACAAAATTCGAATCCTCTCACATATTGTCATACAAAATTTAACAGGCGAACGAAGATGCATTTGATCCAAATTAATCAACCCTAAAAGCTAAAAAAAATGACAATTAAATCAATGGAAGCCAATACACATACACCCAAGGCCCCAACAAACGAAACTACAACAATGAGAAGATGTCTAACATTCTATAAAAATAAACTCGTGCTCGTGCCGATGGCACGGTGCCAGTAAGAGAGTGGTCAATGTATGAACCGAGCATTATGAAAAAAATTAATTAAGAAACTACAACTAAATATTTGTAAAACCATAAAGGCCTCTTTACCTGGAAAGGAGGGATTAATTAATAATTTGTACACGAAACTGCGAGCCGACCAAAAAAACGGGCAGGACAAAACTTATGATTTTTTTTATTTGTATAAGAAATTGCGGGCCGGAAAAAAATTAAATTGCCGAACAAAAAAACAGGTCGAACAAAAATTAAATTGATTAAGTTAATTACGATAACAATTAAAAAGAAAAAAAACAAATATTTCAAATTACAAAACTTACGATTTTTTTTATTTGTATACGAAATTACGGGTCGGAAAAAAATTAAATTGATTAAGTTAATTAAGATACTAATTAAAAATAAAAAAATTAAAATACAAATATTCAAAACTTACCGCTGGACTAAAATTAAATTGATTAGTTATGCACGTTAAAACAATAAAAGAATTAATCTCAGTGTAGACACCCCAATTTTGTACCCCTGGTATGTAACATGACATGAAATATCAAGACCTGTTAAAACTTAACAAAATGTCAAGTTACATGGATGAAAATGCAAAAGGACAAAGCAGGATGCGCAAAACAGTGAAATGCAGGGGTTAAAGTGCAAAAGATGAAACTACTTGGCCTAAGCTGGCACCACCCATGCTCCAAATGGGGGTGGCACCCAGTTTGCTTATGGGTGGCGCCCAGTTTGAGCTACAGTGTTCTCCCAAGTGCTACAGGACAGCTACAGTTCGCGTAATGTGCAAATTTTTCGGCGTTATGTACAATCGGCTGAAGCTTGAAGAAGGAATTTTTAATCCCGGATGAGTCCTCACTTCAGGCTATAAATAGAGCCTTCGGGGTTCACTTTCTGACACAACTTTTCTTCCTCGAAGAATTCTCCGCGTTGTTGTTACGTTGGAGAAATAGAGAGCGAAGTGGGATAGTGAGAGATCCTTCTCCAAAGCCTCGAAACCCTGCCAAAACTCCTCCAAACTTAAAATCCACCGCAAAGTGAGCCTTAGCCCCCAGCCTAGGTTTCCACCCTATTTCCCATCCAAAAATCGTGGAAAGAACAGCTTGCTCGCCCGATTTAAAAGGCCAAATCAAGAAGAAATAAGCCGTTATTCTCGCCCGATTTCCGCCTTCCTCAAGCAACCAAAACAACTGCAAAATAAGCATATTCGCCCCTGATCCCGAGGCAAAAGTAACCTTTCTGAAGCGTTATTCTCGCCCGAATCCCCACAACATTTCATCAAAAAAGACTTCCTCTCCCTGAAGGATAGAGCGAGCACACCCTAGTCTGCCAGTAGGTAAGTTTTTTAAGTTTTATTTGTAAAAGTGTTATTTTCCATCCGGCCTAATATAAAAATGTAAGCCGTTGTGTTGCCCGGATTTAGGTAGGAAATAGCACTAAAAAGAGCCATTATTATGGCCAAATATTTTCAAGTATATTTGTAATTATTTGTAAAGAAACGACTGCAAGTCCGTAAATAATGTAGCCACGGATGTATTTGCTTTTATTTCCTGTCTTTTAATGCTTTATTTATTTGCTAAATAAATATAACAAAAAACATACTTTAGCCAAAAACTATTTTTGAGACCGAAAGGGCGAGTTGGGTGCCTAGCACCTTCCCAACTCGTAACTTAGCCTCCGAACCCGTTTTCATAATCTCTGGTTTTCTTTTTTTGGTTTTGCTTTATTTATTCCTTAAAATAAAGATGACGACTCTATAAAACATTTTGGATCCAGTGGGGCATCACAACATCTTTTCTTGCACTTTTCCGTTCTCCCCTAAAAAAAGGAGAATGAAAAAGGTGATGTATTTCTATATCCTGGTATCTCCTAAACAAGGGATAACTTGATGTAGGAAACCCAAAACACCCATAGTGATCCGAAATAGGCCATAAGGCTATTTTCATAAAATCCATAGTGGGGTCTCGCAACACTCCTTTCTTGCACTCTTCCGTTTTTCCCTAAAAAAGGAAGAATGAGAATGAAAGGGTGATATAGAAAACCCAAAGCTCCCATATTAGACAAAAAATCCACTAAAGGCAACCGAGGCGTATTCAAACGCGATATCTTAGACAGCACTCCTCTCGCACTTTTAATTTCGTCTCCCCCTAAACAAGGGAAAGTGGAATGAGAGCAGTGGTGTCCCGCATCTGCACGTACTCGCACCCCTAACCAAGGACGCGCAGGGCGCGGGCGCAAGTCCCGGGAACCCACACTCAGCCTGTAATTAGTCTTTACCAATTACACACGTGTTTTGGCATCTCTGTGCCTATGGCACAGTGCCAATATATATGATTTCATGATTTCATCAATTCAAATAACTGTACCTAAATAAAAAGTGCTATTTAAAAAATATTACAGTTGAGGGGTACATTGCTTCAAATGATAGTTGAGGGACTGATATTTTATAAGAGGTGATTGTTCAAAAGACTAATCGCAGGGTGCGACTTTGTAATATGAAGATAAAATATAGGGAAAAGAAAAAGGGGTGACTACTCATAATATTAATTGTAGGGGGTTAAAAATGGATAACTATTCACACATGTGAATGTGAGGGTGAATCTCAACTGTTAAATTTTTAAAGATAATTTAATCTCAACTTCTGAATAGCCCTAGTCAATTACCTACTTGTTTTATAAGGAAACCTAATTCTAACAATACAAGGAAAATTAATTTATAAGAAAATCAAGAAATAAATATTTTAATTGTAACTACTGTTAAAATACAAAAAGAAAAATTTACTGTTTTCTCAATAACGAAAACTCAATCTCCTTCTTCTGGTTTTTGCTTAATTTTGTAAACATGAGATGCAAGAACTTTGTCAATTATTTCCACTTACACATGAGACAAAGAAAATTCAAACATATTCAATTAACCATAATTTCTGCTTCATTTACAAAACTCGAATCCTCCCACATGTTATCTCATACAAAATCTAATAGGCGAACGAAGATGCATTTGATCCAAATTAATCAACCCTAAAAGCTAAAAAAATGACAATTAAATCAATGGAAACAAATACGCATACTCCAACAAACGAAACCACAATAATAAGAAGATGTCCAACATTCTATAAAAATAAATTAATTAAGAAACTACAACTAAATATTTGTAAAATCGTAAAGACATCTTTGCTCGGAACGGAGGGATTAATTAATAATTTGTACACGAAACTGCGGGCTGACCAAAAAATCGAGCCGAACAAAACTTATGATTTTTTTTAGTTGTATAAGAAATTGCGTGCCGGAAAAAAATTAAATTGTCGAACAAAAAAACGGGTCGGCCAAAAATTAAATTTATTAAGTTAATTACGATAGCAGTTAAAAAGAAAAAAAAACAAATATTTCAAATTACAAAACTTACGATTTTTTTTATTTGTATACGAAATTGTGGGCCGAAAAAAAATTAAATTGATTAAGTTAATCAAAATAATAATTAAAAAGAAAAAAAATTAAAATACAAATATTCAAAACTTACCGCCGGACTAAAATTAAATTGATTAGTTATGCACGTTAAAACAATAAATCTCAGTAAAACAATATCGGTAAAACCATAAAACAATAAATGTAAAACTGTAAAATCGTAAATAATAAATAAGTCGTAGAATATGCCTTTATTGGAATAGTTATCTATTTTTCGAAGAAAAAGAAGCAGTAAAATTAGAAAAAGTAACGACCTTTCACACGTTTACAATTTAGATTAAATGTAGAGTGTATGATTGCAGTAAAAGAATCAATCTCGGCCTGTAATTAGCTTTTACCAATTACACATGTGTTTTGGCATCTCTGTGCCTATGGCACAATGCCAGTATATATGATTTCGTAAATTCAAATGACTGTACCTAAATAGAAGATGCTATTTAAAAAAAATATTACAGTTGAGGGGTACATTGCTTCAAGTGATAGTTGAGGGATTGATATTTTATAAGGGGTGATTGTTTAAAAGACTAATCGCATGGCGTGACTTTGTAATATGAAGATAAAATATAGGGAGAAGAAAAAAGAGTGACTACTCATAATATTAATTCTAGGGGGTTAAAACTGGATAACTACTCACATATGTGAATGTGGGGATGAATCTCGATCGTTAAATTTTAAAAAGATAATTTAATTTCAATCTCTCTGAATAGCCCTAGTCAATTACCTAGTTGTTTTATAAGGAAACCTAATTCTAACAGTATAAGGAAACCCAGAAGAGGAGGTTACCCAAATAAATGACAGCCGTAGGATGATAGTAAAAAAAAATTAAATCCTGACATCTGAATAGCCCTAGTCAATTACCTAGCTTCTTTATAATATAGATGATTTGTGTAGGACGGTTTTACGGATCCTAAATCCGTAAGGCGGAGCCCCATTTAAAAATTCGCTGGTCATAATAAATAAACTACATGTTACAAAAAATCACAAAAATACATTAGTCGAGATGGTCCACGTCAAAACTCTTAATGCTTGAAAATTGGCGCGGAGGGGTCTTGGGTTCGACCTTCCCCACCACATGCTTTAAATTGCCTTGAAATACTTGACGGACCCTAACAGACTTTAACGACTAAATGACACATATAAAGCCAAACGTGACACATTGAAAAGACAAAAGTGACACATTTTAAGGTTAAAAGTGACACTATAAAGGGAAATATATATATATATATATATATATATATATATATATATATATATATATATATATATATATATATATATTCAAAGTTGGTGAGGAGCACTATGGTTGTGCCACCTCACCACCTTTAGATAAATCTTCGTTTTAAAGCATCCATGTGGAAGTTTTAAGAACTTTTGGTTTTCTAACCATTACCTAATAATAATACATAATAATAATCAATATGATACGGGGTATTAGTATTAGCATATATAACTTCTTCTATTGTCAATAGTATAAGACTTATATTTAAAAACTTTTACAACTAACATTACTTCTAACCAATGTGGGATAAAACTCTTCAAGGTTAGATATTACTTCTAATGACTCACTTTTAACATCATACTTTAAGCTTTGATATCTTATTCATCCAAAACTTGATTTGAACAAATAAATATATCATTTCGATGTTCTTGCCGAGTAGAACACATTTGCACAATTACTTTTGTCAAGAAACAAATGACACGTAAAGAAATTTGTGTCTCAAGTTGCACAATTTCTTTTACTAAAAACATTAATTTTTTAAATAAGTATTATACTTTAACTCTTGATATCTTATTCATCCAAAACTCGATTTGGACAAATAAATGTATCATTTTGATGCTCTCACCGAGTAGAACACATTTGCGTAATTACATTTACCAACAAACAAATGACACGTAAAGAAATTCGTGCCTCAAGTTGCACAATTTCTCTCACTAAAAACACTAATTTTTTAAACAAGTATTATACTTTAAGCCTTGATATCTTATTATCCAAAACTCGATTTGGATAAATAAATATATCATTTTGATGCTCTCAGAGAGTAGAATACGTTTGCGCAATTACCTTCGTTAACAAACAAATGACACGTAAAGAAATTCGTGCCTCAAGTTGCATAATTTCTTTCACAAAAAACACTAATTTTTCAACAATAGAAAAGATATATCTCACATTTGTTAGAAATTGATGTTGATTTTAAAAATTCAATTATTAAGTACCAATAGAAGAAATGCATCATGTATCATACATTGGTTGGAAAGTGATGTTGATTTTCAAAGTCACTAGAAAACCAAAAGTTTTTTAAAACTTCCACATGGATGCTTTAGAATGAAGATTTATACAAAGGTGGTGAGGTGGCACAATCATAGTGCTCCTCACCAATTATATATATATATATATATATATATATATATATATATATATATATATATGATAAAATATTTTTACCATTATTACCAATAGAAGATGTATATCTTACATTGGCTAGAAAAATGATGTTGAGTTTAAATTATTTTATATTATTACCAATAAAAGAGATGTATAACACATTGTTTAAAAAGAAAATGTTAGATTTTAAAGTCTTTAGACTAAAGACTTTCACTTTTACAAGAGATGTATCTTACATGGTTACAAAATATTTTACTATTATTACTAATAGAAGATTTGTATCACACATTGGTTAGAAATTGATGTTTATATTAAAAATATTATTATTAATTACTAATTGAAAAAATGTATCATACATTTGCTATAAAGTGATGCTAGTTTTCAAAGTTTTTTGATAAAAAACTTCTACCATTAATATTACCAATAGAAGATGTATATCTCACATTGGTTAAAAAATGATGTTGATTTTTAATTATTTTAGATTATATAAAAGACTTACTATGATTAGCAATAAAAGATTGTTAAATTCAGTGTTGATCATCAAGGGATCCAAAGGAAAGAAGTTGCCAATGAATTCAAGGGAGCTAAGTGCAAACTACTGTAAATTCTCTTCTGTTTATAACTTTAGGGGAGTCGAGTGTTTGTTTTGTAAGTTAGTCAGTTTTTATTGTTATTCATTAAGGGCAGTTGAGTCTTTTCGCTCTTCTTTAGCAGTTAGTCGGTTAGATCATTTTCTTGTATATATACAGTGTCTCCCTTTGTATTGTAGATATAGAAATAGATATCACAACAATATTCTTGGAGATTATTCTCCGGAAAATCAATCAATGAGATAAATCTCTTTTGTTCTATTGAAACTCAATCTTTATCATGGTATCAGAGCACATGGAGAATTAGGAATCTCTCAATCATTATTGACTCTCACCAATCAAACATCAAGGTCTGTGGTATCTTCTCCTTTATCTGCATCCTCATCTTCATTCTCAGGTTCATTGTTTCTTCCTCCCTCTTTTGTTTTACTCACCTCATTATGGCCGAAACCAAAGACTCATCCAAAAACATCCAAGAACCCTCTAATCAATCAACTGAATTCTATGATTTCTCTGAAACTACATTTCAATTACCCCCTAATCATCCCCTTTATCTTCATCCTCATGACCATCCAGGGATGAATTTAGTTTCTGATCCCCTTACTGACAATAATTTTACTCAATGGAAACTTGCAATCACAATAGCTTTCTCTGCCAAGAACAAGCTTGGCATGATTAATGGGACATTTAAGAAACCTCAACCAGAATCTAAATACACTAATGCTTGGGAAAGATGCAATTCCATGGTTATTTCATGGCTGCTCAACTCAGTATCACCAGAAATTTGACAAAGTATTGTGTACTTTTCTTCTTCCTGTGAAATGTGGGAAGATCTTCTTGCAAGATACTCTCAAAGTGATATACCTAAACTGTTTCAGATTAGAAAAACTATTACCCTTTGCAATCAAGGATCTCTTTCTGTTAATGCATACTTTACTAAATTTCGTGGTTTATGGGATGAACTTCTGAATCTTCTCCCCATTCCAAACTGCACTTGTGATTGCACTTGTGGAGCCTCCAAGATTCGTGAGGATTATGATCATGCCTACAAGATTACACAATTCTTAATGGGGCTATCTGATTCCTACACTGATGTTAGAGGCCAGATCTTGAGAATGATTCCTTTGCCTTCTTTGTCCAAGATTGTGTCTATGCTTATTCAAGAAGAAGGCCAAAGGCAATGTGGTCAAGCCTCTAATCATCATGATTCTCCTACTATCTTACTGGGAAGATCAAATAACAACAATGCTTCAAACAGGTTTAATAAACCTCTTCAGAATCCTGGTAAAAATCTCAACAATACAAAGGGGAAATTCTTTTGTGAACATTGTCATGGAGACTCTCACATGAAAGAGAAATGCTTCTTTATCAATGGCTTTCCAGAGTGGCATCCCTTGTATGGCACCAAGCCAGATCCCTCCAAGATGCCAAAGAACAAATCAAAGCCAAGACCGGTTCTACAAATCAAAGCCTACCGCTTCTACAAACAACTACGAAAGACAATAGCGACAATCGTGGTCAGTTCACTAAAGAACAGGTTGCACAACTTCTCTCCATGATCAATCCTAAGGTCAATTCTGGTGAAGTTGATACTCCCCTTGGCAATATTACTGAATGCATGGCAGGTAAGCCTACATCTTTCTCTAATGATGGGAATACTTTCTGTTCATCCAGTTTCAATAACAGAACCCTAGATTGGATTATTGATACTGGTGCATCAGATCACATCACAAATTCTTTAACTAATCTATCTAATCCCATTCCCATTCAAGCTTATATTCATTTGCCAAATGGAAAGAGTTCCAAAATTACTCATAAAGGCACTGTCAAACTCACAAATGAAATTACCCTATACAATGTTTTCTATGTTCCTGAATTTCACTTCAATCTCTTGTCTGGAAGTAAACTGACACAAAACACTAAACATAATCTCATCTTTTGTGCTGACACTTGTCTTATTCAGGACCCTGTCAAGAAAACTACCAAGGTGATTGGTAAATTGTTTGAAGGCCTTTATAGACTCCAGCCCCTTCATCTGAATGAAGAAACCAAGATGAATAAAAGTGTTTTTGATTACTCTTTATGCAATATAAACAATAATGTTTCTATTTCTCTTGATGACAATGTCTTTCATTATAGTTCAGATTCTATGGATCCTATGTACTTATGGCATAAAAGACTTGGCCACTTGCCCTTGCATGCTATGAAAAACATTGACTCCTTGTTTTCATTAAATTTCAAGAAATACAAGTTTATGAACTGTGATATATGCCATTTTGCTAGACAAACCAGACAACATTTTAACCTTAGCAACTCTCACAGTTCTTCTGCCTTTGATCTTTTACACTGTGATGTTTGGGGGCCCTATAGACACCATACTTATGATGGATTTTAAATTCTTTCCTCACTATTGTTGATGATCATACTAGAGCTACTTGGACAATTATGCTTAAATCCAAAGCTAATGTCAACCAATTAATACAAAACTTTATTACTATGATCAAGACTCAATTTAATAAGAATGTTAAAGAAATCAGATCTGACAATGGCACAAAATTCTTTAACAATCTCATGAATTCTCTTCTTGATTCATTAGGCATTATACACCAAAGTTCTTGCACAGAAACCCCCCAACAGAATGGTAGGGTTGAGAGGAAACACATACATTTATTGGAACTGGCAAGAGCTCTAAAATTTCAATCTAATATACCTATTGAATTTTGGGGAGAATGTCTTCTCACAGCAACTTATCTTATCAATAGCCTGCCAAATTCTGTGCTAAAATTCAAAACCCCTTATGAAGCTCTTTATGGTGCAAAACCCAATTATGAACATCTTAAAACCTTTGGCTGCCTATGTTATGCATCCACACTTGCCTCAAATAGAGACAAGTTTATGCCAAGATCTCAAAAATGCATTTTTCTTGGCTATGCTTTTAACAAAAAGGCCTATAAATGTCTCAATCTTCTTACTCAAAGGGTTTTCTTTAGCAAAGATGTGAGCTTCTGTGAAGGAATCTTTCCCTTCAAATCTAACAACCAAACTGACATTGCCAATAAAAATTTATTTCCTTCTTCTGACTACACTAATATATTTGATAATGAGGAAGATCATTCAATTCCCCCTACCCTCAACACTAACTCTGACAATACCAATAATCAAACTACTGATGACACCCCTACAATTGATCCCAAGATCAATGACTCTACTACAAATAGACCTGTCAGGAACAAATCTATTCCCACAAAGTTCAAAGATTATGTTGGTTTACCTTCACATCTTCAAAGTTACAATGTTAAAAATAACAATATCACTTCTCCTTATCCTTTCAAAAATTATTGTAACTATAACCATATTTCTTCTGAATATAGGAAATATTCCTGTAAAATAGACACCATCATTGAACCACAAACATATGAGCAGGCTGCCAAAGACCCTTTGTGGTGTAAAGCTATGGAAGAGGAACTTAAAGCCTTGGAAACTAATAAAACTTGGACCTTACAACATCTTCCTGAAAACAAACATAAAGTTGGATCAAAATGGATATTTAGAATCAAATACAACCCTGATGGAAGTGTTGATAAATATAAGGCTAGGTTAGTGGCCAAAGGGTTTACACAAATTGAAGGAAATGATTACTTTGAAACCTTTGCTCCTGTAGCAAAGATGACATCTGTTAGAATCCTAATTTCTATTGCAGCCTCAAAAAGGTGGGATATCACCCACATGGATGTGTCTAATGCCTTCTTACATGGAGATCTCAATGAAGAAATTTATATGGATCGTCCTCCTGGATATCAACATAATCTTCCCAGAAACCAAGGTCCTATAGTCTGCAAATTGCAGAAATCCCTGTATGGGCTCAAGCAGGCACCAAGACAGTGGTTTGAAAAATTTTCCTCTACACTTTCTGAATTTGGCTTTTTGCAATCTCCTAATGACCATACATTATTTACTATGAGGTCTAATGAACATTTTACTGTCATTCTTGTCTATGTAGATGACCTCCTCATTTCAGGAAATAATAGAGAAACCATTGCAAAGGTTAAAGATCATCTTCATCCAGATTTCTGTCAGAAAAGACCTTGGAAATCTTAGATATTTCCTTGGACTGGAGATTGCTAAGAACTCCACTGGAATATGCTTGCATCAAAGAAAGTATGCAGTGGACATCATCAAGGACTGTGGTTTACTTCATTCTAAACCTAAACATACTCCTATTGAACAACATCATAACCTTGCCACTAATCCAGGGGAACCTTTAAGCAATCCTATTCCTTACAGAAGATTGATTGGAAGGCTGATTTACCTAACTATCACTAGACCAGACATTTCTTATGGTGTTCATATTCTAAGCCAATTCATGTCTCAGCCTACAACTGAACAATGGAAAGCTGTTTTAAGGTTGGTTAAGTACCTGAAAAATAGCCCTGGTCAAGGCTTATTCTATCCATCAGATACTCCTCTAAATCTGACTGCATTCTGTGACTCAGATTGGGCTGCATGTCCAATTACTAGAAAATCAGTTACTGGCTTTTGCATCTTTCTTGGTAGTTCTCTTATTTCCTGGAAAAGCAAGAAGCAAAGCACAGTCAGTAGATCATCCTCTGAAGCAGAATACAGGAGCATGGCTAATACATGCTGTGAACTGACTTGGATTACAGCTGTCTTGAAAGACTTTCAGATTAACAATTCAGAGCCTATTCCTCTTTATTGTGACAATAAATCTGCCATTTATATAGCAGCCAACCCTGTTTATCATGAGAGAACTAAACACATAGAAATTGACTGCCATATAGTAAGAAACATGCTTCAGAAAAATGTGATTTCTACCAAATACATCCCCTCTCATCTTCAAGTGGTTGACATTTTTACTAAAGCCCTTCCAAGCAGCAAATTCTCTGATTTGATGTACAAGTTGCAAGTTAAAGATCTCTTCTCCACTTCCAACTTGAGCGGGGGTGTTAAATTCAGTGTTGATCATCAAGGGATCCAAAGGAAAGAAGCTGCCAATGAATTCAAGGGAGCTAAGTGCAAACTACTGTAAATTCTCTTCTGTTTATAACTTTAGGGGAGTCGAGTGTCTGTTTTGTAAGTTAGTCAGTGAATTCAAGGGAGCTAAGTGCAAACTACTGTAAATTCTCTTCTGTTTATAACTTTAGGGGAGTCGAGTGTTTGTTTTGTAAGTTAGTCAATTTTTATTGTTATTCATTAAGGGCAGTTGAGTCTTTTCGCTCTTCTTTAGCAGTTAGTCGGTTAGATCATTTTCTTGTATATATACAGTGTCTCCCTTTGTATTGTAGATATAGAAATAGATATCACAACAATATTCTTGGAGATTATTCTCCGGAAAATCAATCAATGAGATAAATCTCTTTTGTTCTATTGAAACTCAATCTTTATCAAAGATATATATCACACATTTGTTATAATTTGATGTTGGTTTTAAATTACTATTATTACTAATAAAAGAGATAAATCTTACATTGGTTAAAAAGTGATGTTGATTTTTAAAAGTCTTTATTTAAATAAAAAGATTTCGACTTTTATCATTAATAAAAGAGAAGAGAAGAGATATATTCCTTTATATAGAAAGAGATGTTGCTTTTAGATATTTTTTAAGATAAAAAACTTCTACTACTATTACCAAATGATGAGATGTAGTGTACATTGGTTAGAGAGTGTTGTAGGTATTAAAAGTCTTTTTATAAAAGACTTAATACCAATAGAAAAAATATATATTTCACATTAGTTACGAAAGTGATATTGGTTTAAAATGTTTTTAGATAATGTATATCACATTGGTTACAAAGACATCCACATTATTTAGAAACATATATTGGTTATAAAATTCATAGATAAACGAATTTTTATGTTATTACCAATACAAGAGATGTATCACACACTGATTACAAAGAGATGTTGGTTTCAAAATTATTTAAGATAAAATACTACTACTATTATTATTTTTATGTTATAACCAATAGAAGGGATGTATCCCACATTGTTTAGAAAAAGATGTTGATTTCGAAAGTTTTTATATAAAAGACTATTATTATTACTATAGAAGAATGCATCTTACATTTGTTAGAAATTAATGTTTGTTTTACAAATACTATTATTACCAATATAAAAAATATATACCACATGGTTAGAAAGAGATATTTGTTTAGAAAAAGATGTTTGTTTTAAAAATCTTTAGATAAAAGTCTTAAATTTTTATTACCAATAGAAATAGAAAAGAAGTATCTCACATTATTAGAATATGAAAAAAGTGTATCTTATATTGTTTAGAAAAAAATGTTAGTTTTATAGTAAATACTTTTACTCTTAGGGTTTAGGGTTTAGAGTTTATAGTAAAAAAATCATTTAATATTAGTAACAATATAAAAAAAAATATAACCATGGAAGAGATTAACAATCTAATTATAATGTTTAAAAGTTATATTATTATTACAAAAATATATATATCCCACATTGTACCCGTGCATAGCACGGGATAAATAACTAGTTTATTATAATTTAGCTCAGTCTTTCTGAAAAGTTAACTACTGCCACTGGTTAGGATTAATTTTTATCAAACATAACTACTGGCCAGGATTAAATCTCAATTTCCACAAGCGTGTGTACAACAGTTAATTCTAGCAATAATTAATTACTGAGATTTTACAGCCGTAATTATTCAAGAATGTAAACGATCGTTATTGTTTTATTGAGATTTTGCGGCTGTAATTAAAGCATGTGTCTAACTAAGATTTACTATTTTACAATTTTACTAGAAATTTATTGTTTTACTGAGATCTTATCACCTTAATTATCCAATTTTTTCTCCATGATTATCTCTAATTTATTTTTTTATTTTTTTTGCAACTCAGATTTATTGTTTTACAAATATTAATCTCAATTTAATTTTTTTCTGGCCTAGATTTAGCTTTTATTTTTTTTAAAAATTGTTCGTAAGTTTTTTAATTTTAAATATTTGTATTTTTAATTTATTTATTTTTTAAAAAAATGTGCTAACTTTCCCTTATTGGTCTGAAATCTTTGTGATTTCAATTTTGAATAGACTTTTATTAGTTCACTCCGTTTCATTTAATTTATTTTATGCTTTTTGTCTGAGATTTTCATTTTTAAGTTTATTTCAATTAATAGATGTTGGGTTGGCGTGCATGAGAGAGAATGCTTTTGGATGTTTACAAAATTTTACAGCCACTAAATGTGTTTTTATTTAGTTTTTGGGATGTCGTTTTTGAATTGTGTAGTGTATATTGATCCGACCTTACAAAATCTCAAACATATATTAATTGATTCGCATCATACTCACTTCATACACCGATCATCTCCATACTGATACCATGATAAATAAATGCACGGGCACACTATTTAGCTCTTATTAAAATACAAAGTAACATTCTTAATACTAAAAAGTGACACATTTAATACTAAAATAATTACTTTAAAACCAACGTTGACTGCCAAAAGTGACACAATTAATACTAAAACGTGACACTTTCAATGCTAAAAATTGACACTTTTAAGGTCAATAACGACAATTTTTATTTATAAGACAAAATAACACTTGTAGGATCAAAAGTAACATATTTAATGCTAAAAAGTGATAGTTTTAATGTTATAAAGTAGCACTTTAATGCTAAACGTAATGGTTTTTATTTATAAAAAAATGAGGCACTTTTCAAAGTGAAAGTAACACATTTAAGACTAAAATTGACATTTAAGCCCTATAAATAACATTTTTTAGGAAAAAAATTATAATTTTTATTAAAAATACAAAGTGACACTTCTAAGGTCAAAAGTGACACATTTTATATTATTAAGTGATATTGTTAATAGTAAAAAAGTGACACTCTCTATATATAACCATGAGGGGTGACACTGTAATTTTCAAAAACTGAGTTGCATTGAGATTTCTGAATTTTACCCAATTTAACCTGGATAGATCGGTCTTATGGATAAAGATGATACCACCTCTTTTTATTACTGTATTATATTATATTATATTATATATATTATATTATATTAGGCAGCAAAAGTATGACTAGAAAAGCTGACATGGCGATCATTGATTTGCCAGTATAGGTTCCAAAGACGTGGCTGGCCTCGGCAGTTATGACCCGAGGGGTACATTAACCATCTCATTAACCCCCACTCTCTTACTCTTGCGGTAAAACCCTATCCCGTGGGCAAAATTAAAAGGAAAAATTGCATGCTCTTTGATCTATAGAGAGAAAGAGATTCAAATTAGTGTTTGATTCCTCTGTTCTCCCCCGAGGTAATCTCAAATCTCGGTTCTTTCTTTATGCTGTTAAATTTCTGTTAATTTTGATCTTTGATTTCGTTACTAGTTTCAATTATGCTATTTCATGTGATGTATTTGAAATGGAGTGAGATTGAGAATCAGGAGCTCGGTTTTTTTTTTTTGCGATCTCTAGATTGTGATTTTTTGAATTTTCCAGATTCTTGAAAAGATATCAATTTTTTGTCTTGTTGGCTTATAACTGTTAGATTGAAGAAGATTGATTTGAGATTGAAAATGCTTTGCATTTTTATCTTCATTTCTCCACCCAACCCATGGAGTTCTTTTTTTTTTCTTCAAGGTTTTGTTTGGTATTTCAGTTTGTCGCCTATATATGGGGAATCTGTAAATTTGTAGCTTTTGCCTTTTCGTCTTTGAACTGAAAATGTGGGTCCAGGGAAACGAGAAGGTCAAAAGGTGACGGGGAGATACTAGAGTGTTTGGGCATTGCACATTCCTAGCTCAGTGATATCTCCTTCAACCGGTATGTTCTTCCACGAATTTAGGTTTATAAAGATTTTGCTACAGTTCAGTTTTGATTTTCAGCTGCTTTCTGTTAGGCTATTTACACTTGTGATTAAGCTAACTGATTTTAGGGGTTTCAATTCATGGAGGAACTGATCATGGTGTGTTTTGTGCTTTAACTTTCTTGAAGCATTAAACTTACTTCATTCTCCAGAAGAGTAGTATCTTGAATACTCCAAGTCGATTTAGCCATATTTTTAATGAAATTTGGTCTGAAGTACTTGTTTTTTCAAAAATGTAAAACTGTCATTTACAGTACTCTCTTTGGCCGTCCCAAATTGGGTGTCATTCTTACAAATGTTGTGGTCCCATTACCTTTAATGAATTTACTGAACTCACATTGCAAACCATCATGTTTCCATTTGCTTTTGTAACGATATGTTGTGGTTACTTGGTTATTCAAGTGTATGTGCTAATAAAATTTCTTAAAACTCAACTTTCTTACTGCAAGAAACTGACAAAGGACATTCATTTTAGAATGGAGTACGTACTTCTTATGTACTTTATAAACGATATAGCTTCAATCCCTGTGAGAAAGTAAATGTAATTCATATATTGGCTCGGAAAATAGTTATATTGTGTGTGAAAGTCAAAACAACACTCTGTAATAGGACTGTTGAATCTACCAAGATGAAGTTGCCATAGAGATTAAAAAGATTAATTTCTGGAACATATCACCATGGAAGCAAATGATTCTGATTTCACTGCACATTCTATACCGACTCTCTCCTGTCTTTCCTTATATCTTTTAAGAAAAAAGAATCTAATCAATTTCTTATCTTTTTGTTTGTCAAAGGTCATCATGGACTTTGTCCTGTAATCTTTGGCTTAAGAACGAGACAATGTTATAGTCTATATTTTTCCATATTGTTTTTCTGCCTAAAGTGACCCAAGGTTCAGCCCTTGTTTTTTGATGATAGAAATGAATTACTTGGAATTCATTGGTTGCAGTTATTAAATTTAGAACAAAATTGGTCTCTCTCTCTCCCTCTCTCCCCATATATATATATATGTATGTATATATATACTTGTCCTGAAATTCTTTCAAATTGTGAGAACTGTGAGCTGTCTAATGGCTCCAAAAGTTAGTACTTAGTAGATAGATGGATATGAATTATAATCTGTGGTCTGTGGTTGTTGGTTGGTCATTTGTTTTGTGCAAATAAGAAAGTGAGCGGGGGAATTCGTTTAGTTCTATTTTGTTAGCTGGTTTTAATCATTGATGATATTTGGTTAGACATTAGTTTATGGATATTTCTAAAGGGCAGCTATGCAAACAATCCCTTGCCCATATTCATGAGTCTGATCTGGTTGACTTCTTGCACTTAATATTGTACCCTTAACCCTACAGATAGCTATACACTACTATCTCCTTCCCGTCAATCATTTTTCCTCAAAACTGAAACTCTAATTTGATCTAACAACATTTGCAAACAATGTCTATCTTATAATTTTTATTTATTCTTTTTTTGGTTAATGTAAGCTATTTACCAATCTGCATAAGATTGCAATTATCTTGTACGTACAATCTTGTGAAAGTATTTGATTCGTGAAGATTATAAATTTTAGGTTCTGCTTCGTATTGGTGTGCTCATAAGCGTGAGCGGTTAGAATTTCCTTGAACTAGCTGATTTGTGATAGTGAAAATGAAGAATAGTGAGCGTGCTGCAAATATTGCACTAGCAGGTTTGAATTCTTTGTCCAATATGTTGACTTGTTTTAATGATTTTCTTCATGTGATTTTGGTTGCTTATCCTTAAAACCTTTTGGTATTTTCTTTTAAGAAAAAGGTTCAGGCCCCTTAAATTAACGAGTTGCTATCTAAAATTAAGGTGAAGCAGCAATTGCTTCAGCCAAGCCTGACACTGTTGCAATTCTCTTCTATTTTCTTAAGCTCGTGTGGCTGGATTTCTAACTTTCATGCAATGGTTTTACAATCGAAAACTTTCTTAGTCTATTATAACAGGAGTGGGGTAACATACATTTCCCCGCTCTTCTGGAAGCTCTGAATTTATGGCAGTGGAATTGTTAAGGGTCATAATACACCTACCCATGTTTTAGTGATATTTTCCTTCCCTGCCTTTGTTTCTCTACTCATTTTCTGTTTTAGTGCATTTGTTGTTCCTGGTCTCCAGAGCTTTTGGTTTTATGGTTTATACATGTTAATGATTTCAGGTTTAACTCTGGCACCATTAGTTGTGAAGGTAGACCCAAATCTAAATGTCATATTGACTGCATGCCTCACTGTTTTTGTGGGTTGCTACCGGTCTGTCAAGCCAACTCCTCCCTCAGTAAGTAGAGCAGCGACCTTCTTGTAACGTTGATTGCCCTTCTTGTTGACTAGATTTTCCATTTTTTCTTAAATCTGTATTAACTTTGTCTAAAATGGCTAATTTGCAGGAGACAATGTCTAATGAGCATGCTATGCGCTTTCCCTTGGTTGGGAGTGCAATGCTGTTATCTTTATTCCTGCTATTTAAGTTTTTATCAAAAGACTTAGTTAATGCTGTCCTGACGCTACTTCTTTGTGCTTGGGACCGCCCTCTCGTATGTTCTTTCTGTATGGATTATTCCACCATGAATGTTACTTTGAATCAACTTTGAAGTGCATTTAGATAGGCTCATTTGATTTCATTAACTGGCTT
>CM028382.1:89603075-89815517 GCA_013146195.2 Codonopsis lanceolata
GGTCTGAAGGGATGCTGCTTGGATTACCACCCAGAAGGGCGGAGAAAAGTATGCTTTCCTTGGCGAATGTGACAAGTGCGGAGATCTGTGAGGACATACGAGGCTTCCATCCAGCTATCAAACCCGATGCGTTGCGGCACTGCCGCCGACATGTGGGGAATCGATACGATTGGCCCATTCTGGCGGCTGATACAAGTATAAATGCGTTGTAGTCACCGTAGATTCTTACAAAGTGGATTGAGGCAAAGCCTTTGGCCAAAATTTCGAGGCGAATATCATCAAGTTTGTATACGACCGGTATGAGTGCGATTCGGCCTCCCTCGAGCAATCATATCCGACCATGGGACTCGGTTCTCGGACAAGTTCACGGCGAGAATGTGCTGCTTGGGCGTGAAGCTTAGCAGCAATGTCGTCCTTGGCTTCACCCACCGAGGCAACGGCCAGCGGGGGGCGCAAACAAACAAGTTACGCTTCTTAAGCGAAATTTAGAAGAGCGGCGGGAAAGTGGGCGAGAAAAATTACAATCGGCTGCGTGGGCGGTTAGAACCCTTGTCCGAGGACAGCCAGGGAAACTCGTTCGCTTACCTCCACGAATTCGGAGGCTATGATCGGTGGAAATAAGCACCAGTGCAGGGTCTCCAGCATTGGCCAGCAAACAATCAACTTGCTAGGACAGTAGACTGACCTTCTTTGGAAGAAAGGAGGCTGGATGCCACGATTTCCAGAATGAGTCAACTACAAGCCGGAGAGGGCAAGCTCACCATGATAAAAGAGTTCGGCGAGGCATACTTTAGGGATCTAGTACTCGAGAAAAATTGAAATGTAGGTCGTCGGGCGAGTGGGAAAAAATTTGTCTCTAATTGGGAGGGTCCTTTCAGGAGTTCTTTGGAATAATAAGGGAGGGCACTTACACTCCAGACTCGAGAAGGAAGAGACTGAGAAGTATCCTTAGCATGAGATCACCTCAAAAATATTATCCCTAGGTCGAGGAAACAAGGGCAAGACCTCGATCATTCAGGGAGGTCACGGTCATTTATCAATAAAAAGGCAAGTTGTTGTCGTATTTACCGGTTCGGAATTTTCAAAGTTATTAGTGAACTATTATTCTGCAATTGTTCGTACTTGTTTGACTAGTTACGCTTTCGCCCAGTAGAGCGGGGGCCATGCGGTCAAAATTTTGAAATCCCAGTATACGTGAATTCATCTCGTGGGTGAGGTGAGGCCATGCAGGGTTCACGGATGTGCTCCTTAGGGCTCCGAGTCCATTCCTACAAGATAGCGATTAACTACCTCGGGTTCCTCGGTGTGAAACAACATGCAGTATATCTCGATACAGAAGACCAGCGATAAACCCCGAACTACCCATATCGAACAAGGCCTGCCCATTTGTTGGTTCCGATTGAGTTGGGCCATGCCCGCTTGGCGATCTTGCAGGCGAAGCTCACCCTCTCTAAGCCTTGGCCACGGAGATCAAGCATTTCGCCTTGTGTTCGTTCGGGTAACATCTCAGTTTAAATAATTGGATTTCCTGGTTAGTCCTGTTATTTTTATAATCACACTTGGTTAAAGTTATTCATACATTTTTGCTCGATATATTTTTTGGGGAGTACCGCCATTTGTATTAACGAATGACAGGAACAAGATGCAAGTAAGAAAAGCGATTATCGAGCAAACAAGCGATTGAATCGAAAGCAAGTAAGAGAAATTTGTCAACGAAAGGTGAATTGTATTGCGGTCAAATCAAAAGCTACAAAAGGAAACCAAAAAATCTTGGCGCGCAAAGCCAAGCGAAACAAACCTAATCTAAAAAAGCTAGTCAAGCGGCTCGGAGGGGTGGAGGAATGCGCTCTAGAGGGGGTGGAGGCATCCGCTCTGCTCGGGGAGGAAGACCTTGTCTTTGAAGGCCGGCTTCCGATATTGATCGGTATATTGAAAATTCGGGGCCTTCGAAGCGGCTTCTTGCTCAGCCTTTCTTGGCCTCCTCCTCTGCTATCATCCGGGCAGCTTTTTCACCCTCCAGGATGTCAATCAGAGAGCACACATTCTCAGCCGGAGGAGTAGGCGGATCCCAAGGTTGGCGGCCATTTTCTTGGTCGACCTTCGCCAAAGAATTCCGGCTCTCATGAGTATAGGGACCAAGTGGTGGAGCGGAACCGCGCCTCCTCGTAGTAGACATCTGAAGCGGCCCATTCAACCATGGTCTTCATATCGATCACCCCGCGACCAATAGGCGTCTAAGGGCGTGATTGGCGCCATGTGCAAAATAGGGCACGATAGCATCGCTCACGCCTCGTCAGCAAAGGCGATTAATTTGAAGTCGTCCTCGAAGGCTATGGATTTCTTATAATCTTCCACAGCCACTCGCTTTGCTCGGCGTCCTTCAACCTGCAGGCACTCTCCACATGCTTCCCATCTTTGACGGCTTGCATCCTTAGCGCGTCTCTCTCTACCTGCAGACGGTCCCTTTGCTCGGTGACCGCGGCGAGATCAGTTTGAGCTTTTTCCAGGTCGGCTTGGTTCTTCTTCACCTGGCCGACCAAGTCTTTCTTTGCAGCGGATAAGTCACCATTCTGGGCAACCAATTTCAGTGCGCGAATCGAAGCGATTCGGCTTGCTTTTCTTTTTGGCCGCGGTTTGGGTCTCAACTCGTCAACCAGGCGAGCCACACTTTCGACCTTACTTTCGCCGAGGCCTGTCAGTCGCTGCTTATCGGCTTGCTTTCTTGCGGCGAGAGAAATTTTCTCTCGTTGTACCTATCGTAGAGATTGGCACATGTAGAGCGATCTCTTGAAGCGAGAGAAAAGATAATCAGACAACTTGAAGCGAGCAAAAAAGGAAGAAACAAACTTGATCAAGAAGTTCTTCCCTCATTCGAGGCCGAGCCAACGTTTCAGACCAAAACATGGCCCGGTATCACGATCACGATAGAGATCGTCGCAGGTCTGAAAACTCTTTATAACACCGCTGAGGACCCACCAGCCTCGGCCCCGCGGCATGAAGGTCGATACCCCCCCGGCGAGGCGCCCCCTCCAGAAATCTCCCTTACTAGAGCACGAGCAGCGCTAGTGGTGGAGGGCATTTGGAAGCCGGCACGCCTCCCAGACGCCAACCTTGACCGGCAAGCAGAATGTGGATGGACAATTGGCTCATGTACTGAGCAGAGGCAGGGAAGAAAAGTCGGGACTCAAGCCCAGGGGCGGCGTCCATCGGAGGAGGAGAAAGGCTTTTGCTTCCTTTTCCCTTTTCAGGATCTTTGGGAGGAGGCACCACCAGAGATGTTGGCTTTTTGCCCACGGCAGTATCTTCAATGGCAATTATGGCCTCTTTTCGCACGGCCTCATGCTTGAGGGATGACAACCTTAAGCACCGGCGCCTTCCTACTGGGCTTGCGGCCTTGCCCCAAGCAACGCTTTTTCTTGAGGGGACCAAAAAGGCACCTTGGGTAGAAAGATCATTGACTTTCAAATCATTTGCTCCGCCACGACTACCCTCGCCTTCCATGAGCCACATTCTTCATCCACTCAAGCAAGGAGAATGTAGAAGAGGGTCAATAACTAAATATTACGAGCAAGACACAACCAAGATAAAAAACGGTGAAAACATTGCGAAAAACAACCATCATGATCTTCGTAAGAGCACTCCGGAGCCGCGGGCCCAGGGCAGTTGGCATTCAACACACTCCCTCAGCTTAAACATGTTACCGCAGTGGCGTCGCCCCAATAAGGATGTGGTCTCTGCACGTGGATCAAAAAAGAGGCTCTACATCGGGGATCTCGGCCCTCATCACACCTACCCAAGCATGGATTCTTGGTTACTGAAACCAGCTCACTTCCAATCGAGAAGGAATTGCCGCCAGCTTCTCATTCTCTCTATCACCCCCACCTGGCTTTTCAAGCCCAGCGGCCAAGACAGAATCTCTCAGGTGAAGTCTGTTTTGAAGCCTTGGGGATTTTCACTTCCGTGTGGGCATAAATGGCCAGCCGACTCGAGACTCAATAAGCAAACTCTCCTATCCCAGAGTCCGCCTTCAGGGAACTTGAAAACTTGACTTCAAAAAATTAGAGTTGGCCTCGCTCCGATCCTCCCACCGGTGCTCGGGGCAAAAATAAACGACTTAGAACAAGTACATGTCGGTTCGAACCCTAGCAACTGCACGCCACGGTGAAGGCGGTAATGGCTCAAAGCGATTGTTCAACATCAAGTCACGGGGAACGGCTTTAGACTCGGCGAAAGTCAACCAAGAAAGGCTCCAGTGGGAGGCGTAGTCTTCGGAAAAAATCGGCAAAAAATATAACTTCATTCCCTTGCTCACGGGAAAGCGCGGCGAACACGTCCATCTTATTCGCCCGATAATGAAGTGAGTCAACCCCAAGGGATGTGAGCCATGCGGTCACTTTGTCCAGCCGTATCGAGGTAGCCCGGTCTTGGCGTAGCGGCTTTCATCAGCATTGATATACCGGTCGGGCTCCTCTCTTCTTCTTCTTCGATCACCTCTTCAACGGGAACCACCACTTGAGGGCCACCCTCTGGTTAAGAAGCGAGCAATAGGAACTCGTCACGACTGCTTGTTTCTTCCTCGGGGGCCCTTCCACGAGAGCGGCGGTTTCTTAAACGCCGAGCAAGCGGCAAATTATCCGCCTCATCGGCCTCTGAAGCCTCGGCTAAATCTATTCGCTCAACCTTACTCTACTCTCGGCGGTATCCTCACACGCTTGTTGCTCGTGGCCTTGCCCAACAACTAAGCCACCGGTCACACTCTCTCGCCGAGTCTTCCTTTGGAAGAATCGAATATGTCGACCACGGGATCCACGGCCCATTTCGGGTGTTGGCCCGGCCACAGATCGACTCCCTCCTCGCGCTCAGCGCTAATCGAAGGAGACTTTTCGGCCGCGAGTCGTTCCTCCCACCATAGCTGAAAGCTTCACGATCATTCTCGAACACATCCGACATCTACAAAGAGATCGAGGAAATGGCTATCAGAGTTCTGTCCGGGTAACTATTAGAAATAGAAAAGAAAATCCTAAGTGTGGGTCAGCCTGAGGGATTCTATTCGCCTAGCAAGCGGGGTTATGGTTTTTATTCCTCGATCTCTACCTAAGGGCAGTCTTACTCATTAAAACCCTAACAAAAACCATACAGAGACGAAGGAAAGAAAACCGAGGAAAACAACAAGAACACAAGCGAAAGCTTCGTGTTATTTCGAAGCAGTGAGGCCTTCAGTAATGTCGAGGAATGAATCTTGCAAGCGACCGACCAGAAAGCAAGGAAGAGGCTCCGCCTAAGTCTGAAGAAAAGCACAGCAACAATAACAATGGAAGCTCTGCAGAAAATTCTCTCTCTAGCGGTTTGCAAATCTCAAAGGCGATAAAAGAGAAGAAAGGCAGGAGAGGTGGCCTTTATAGGCCGATTTGAAACTTTCGGGGAAAAGGGCTCGGCTTGAACGGCCTCTAAATGGGCGCCCGTCATCACGAGGGCACGCGTCGCGTTAAATGCGCCGCTGCGTGGTCCGTGCCTGCCGCCCTAACTTCGGTGGCACACGCGCCTTTTCTAACCACGCGCCTGGGCACACCTTCAACAAGAAGCTTCCTTAATACGCTTCAACTTTTCCTCGATGGATTCTTTGTCTTCACGAAAATTCCCAAGTGATGAAGCCGGCGAACATCATAAAAGGAATATGCTCCCGCCTCCAGAACATAAATGCTCGCCAGCAAGCTAGGGGCCATCGATATACCCGCCCAAAGGGTCACGGCGAGGCACGAGTTAGCATCACGTCTTGGGACACGAGCATAATACCGGCCCTGGGCCACCGGCCGAGCAAGATGAGATAGTCCAGCGAGCAAAGCGGCATAACCCTCACTCAAACCTAGGCGGACAAAGGCCTTACTGTCAGGCCAGCGATGTCGGGACTCGAGGCATGCTTTCAAGGGAATCATACTTACTTCGCTGGGCGGCCTTGCTCTGACGAGGCGATCTTCGACCGACAAGTTCGAGATCAATACAAAGCGAATAATGTCAGGCGAGCCTTGCTCGAGCACACACCAAGGCTGGGACGCCGATAGCTTGCTTTAAAAGGCAAGTCAAAGGTTTCCATGTTTGGGCGGAATTCTTGCCTTATCAACTCCTATAACTACAGCGGTCAACACTGTTTCGCCTAGAATCAAGGGATTTCCTCCTTGATTATCTCGGCGATTATGGAAGCTGAATCTAGACGGATTCAATCACCTTGAGGGCCTATAAATACCCTCCATAATCCTCGAACAAGGTACACACACTTTCTTGAGCCTCGTTACTCTGTCAATTTACTTCTTGACAATCACTCGATACTTACTCTCACGGGAGGGTTTCGCGAGGCCTTGCCTTGCACTCAGTGTTCTTGTGATCTTAACAGGCTCAAAGAGGTCGATTACAAGCCCAGATATCCTACCCATCTCAAGGACGGCCCAAGCTGTGCATTTTGCCACATCACTAAGTTTTAAGAAAAAAACAACTAAGGATGGGGTTATTTCCGTCCCAAATATACTTCTCCACCCATGCATGGTCCATTAATATAATAATTAAAACAGATGAGATGGTGTATATAAAATCAAAATCCCCCCTCATCTTATTTCTCCCTAAATCATAAAAAAAGACCTTTCTTTAATATACTACAATAACAAATTATAAAATATCAAATAAACAAACAACCAAAACAAAAACAAAAACAAAAAAGTCAATAAAAATATTATAGTATTAAAAAGATAATAATAGAATTTGAATTCAAACAAAAAAAAAAAGATACAAAATAAAAAGGACGTTCTTTTTATAGTACTCCTACTAAGGAGTAGTATATAATACTAGATTCATCAACCATTTAGAGAACATAAATAATACTTCATTCATCCCTAAATGAGTGTCTATTTTTTAAAAAAAAATTATTCGAAATAAGTGTCTATTTTTGTATAAGATTATTATGTATTACTAAATAAAAATTAACTTCCTTAATTTCAGTGAACTAAAAATAAACACTTATTTAGGGATGTGAGGAACTACTAGTTAAACAATATTTTTCAAAACATTAATCTCAAAAAATTCAAAATTTTGAGCTTTGGAGTAGTATATTTAAACAATAATTTTGTTGTGGTGATAAGATACAAACCTCACATGCAAAAAATAAGAAAGGGCACCAACTTGAAAGTTTAAATAAATTTCTAGTTTGAATAGGCCATGCGAAAAGAGGACCGATGGAAGGACGAACATTAGGGTCGGAATGGAGCAGTTGGAGCTTGTTTTGTTTTGTTTTGTTTCTTTGATCTTCTTTGTTTTGTTTGTTGTAGTATATTCAAGGAGGGTAAGTTGAATTTGTGATATATGATAAATTAAATAACATAAGATGTGTTATGAAAGTTATGAAAGTGTACTATAGTATTTAATATATGTGTAGGTTTTCGTCAAATGAGCTAGGGAGTTATGTCCCATAGCATTAGGAAAAGTGTAATAATGCTCGACTATAAATACCGGACAATGTGTAGTTATGTGATCACACTGAACCTTGAGCTCTGAATAAAACCATATCTTTCTCTTTCTCTAATATATTCTTTGTCTTAATGTGGGAGCCCCGGAATGCTCCCGGACCCCGTGTACCCTTTTTTAGGGGAGCACGGCATGCGGAAAGACATCACGCTTTTTATTTCATCCTCCCTTGTTTAGGAAAAGACGAAATTAAAAGTGCAAAAAGAGTGTTGTCAAAAAACGCGTTGAATACGTCTCGATCACCGAGTGTGCTTTAATCAATTATGAGAGCTTTGGATTTCTCTGTATCTTATCCTCCCTTATTTAGGGGAAAATAATATGCAGAAAACGCATCACCCTTTTCATTCTCATCATCCCTTGTTTAGAGAAAAAACGGAAAAGTACAAAAAAAAGATGTTGCGAAGACGCGTGGGAACACGCCCTGCCTCACTATGAACTATTGTACATTCTGAGTCACTATGAGTGCTTTGGGTTTCTCGTGGCTCATTCTCTCTTGTTTAGGGGAAAACAAGACACAAAAAGTCCATCACCCTTTTCATTCTCATTGTCCCTTGTTTAGGGGAAAACAGAAAAGTGCAAAAAAAGATGTTGTTAGCCTCACTGTGATCCAAAATGTTGTAACAGAGTCGTCATCTTTATTTTAAGGAGAAATAAAGAAAAACAAAAAATAACCAGAGTTTGTAAAAAAGGGGTTAGGGGCTAAGTTACGAGTTGGGAAGATGTTAGGCACCCAACTCGTCCTTTCGGTCTCAAAAATAGTTTTTGGCTAAAATATGCTTTTATTATATTTATTTAGCAAATAAAATAAAGCATTAAAACAGATATATTCATATCTACATTATTTACAGACTTGCAGTTGCCTCCTTCCAGACTTCCAGTAATTACAAATACATTTATAAATAGTTGGCCATAATAATGGCTTTTTTTAGTGCTATTTTTTTATAATAATCCGGGTAGCATAACTGTTTATATTTTTACATTTGACCAGTTTAAAAATAGCATTTTTATGTATAATCTCTTAAAGGCTTACCTTTAAGAGCGTATGTTATGCTCGCTCTGTCCTTCCGGGAGAGAGAGTCTTTTCTTCTTGTTGTGATTCGAGGCGAGTAAGCGCTTCAGAAAGCTTTCGAACGCGAATACTGGACGAACGCTACGTTTTTGCTATTGTTTGCTTGCTGTTGGCGGAAATCATGCAGATCAACTGCTTGCTTCTGGCGGATTTGGCCTATGGATTAGGGCAGAGTAACTGTTCACTTTTGGATTTTTGGACCGAAGAAATAAGGTGGAACTTTAGCTGGAAGGCTGAGGTTCACTTTGACCAGTTGGATTTGTGTTTGGAGGAGATTTGACAGAGTTTTGAGGCTTATAGGAAGAGGGGAACTCTCTCTTTCTCACGATCGCTTTTCACTGCGTAAACTCAACGCTGTGTGAACTGTGTGCGGCATAAAATTTTCTGTCCCATTTTCTGAAGTCGGGCACCTTTATTTATAGTAGGGAGAAGGGACTCCGCTGGCATTTTGAGTTTTCTTTTTGTGCTTCATTGGTTTGTATCGCGCGCTTGAGAGAGAGTACCAAAAGCAAAGTGCTACAGTGCATAAGCACTATGCTGGCACCACCCATATACGGTCTTGGCGCCGCGCCTGTTATGTATGGTGGTGGCACCTGGATCCAATTCTAGGCCTCTTTTTGACACTTTGGCCCCTGCATTTCACTGTTTTACGCATCCTGCTTTTCCTTTTGTATTTTTTAAACCCTGTAACTTGACATTTGTTAAGTTTTAACATGTCTTGATATCGCATGTCATGTCACATACCAGGGGTACGAAATTGGGTTGTCTACACTTAAGTTTGTGGTTATTTTATAACACGTTATCATCACGATCGTTCTACTCTTAACGATCCCAAATAGTACAAAATTTGTCGATATATTTTTTTATTTTATATAACTGGTTTATTTCAATATATATCGTATATCATAATTATTAAGAAAAGGTTGGCTGAGCCACCGTCGATAATATATGGTGAGATGACGAAATAATAATTTATTATTTTACGCATAATATATATGTTTGTTGATGCTTGAGCGGAAATAACTCCAAGCTATAAACTGAATATTTATAAATATACATATATTTCAATTCGATATATGAATAATTATATATATATATATTACTGACTTTCAAACACTCACACGAAAGGCTTGCCGAGTAGTGTGACGTGAATAAATATGTATGCTATATAATAACTGTATAGAGTTGACTGAAAAATATTCATACTGAGTTATTTTATTTGTGATCAACTTATTGCTCCTAATAAGATTTATATTTATTCAGAATATAAATGCAATTCTATTAAATCAAAATGTTTACATTCTTACCCCTCTCCTTGAATGGTTAGTTAACTGATTTTTATCTCTCTCCTCCAACAGTTATAAACGGCTAGTTAACGGTCATAAACGGTCATTTTTGTCTCCATATAAACAACAACATCTCAATAACTTACTCACATTTTTACTACCTCCTTACAAACTCTCAATATCATATTCTCTTCTACAAAATGTTTCAAATGTTGATGATTATTATCATACTAGTTATTGTGTGCACCGCATTGGTTTTCACTGCTGAATACCCTCCAAACGATTTTCAGATTTTTTTTATTTATCTTTGTATCATATATGTCCTATTAGTAGTATTAGTAGCTTTCAACATACATTTTAGCATGCATTGATTATCATATAAATAAAATTTTCATGTCATAATGTTATTAATATATATGTTTCATTTTTATAGTCTTTTTTTTCACGCAAACATCGCTAAGCTCAAATTTGAAAGGCTGGACTGTAACGCCCCAAAATTTCGTACCGATTTATAATCTCAAAATCTTGGACACGCCACTAATACAAATACTAAATTACAATATTTCCAAAATCATCTCTTAGGGATTATTTTAATAAATAAAATCATAGAGAACTTATTACAATTCGAAAGAAGAACTAAACAAAATTGTAGTTCCAAAAAGGCTAAACCAAATTTTTGTCCAAATAAATATAAAACGAGCTAATTTGAAAAATGAATCTTCAGGTCGTCCTTGACGGTATCCAACTTACTTAAAACCTGGAAGGAAATAGATTTGGAAGGAATGAGCGAACAATGCCCGACAAGATCATATATAACCCCTCCGAAATCTAGGGAAGGGTCTGTCAAAAATAAAGTATTTAAAAGGGATTAATATTCAAATGGTTCATATTCGGAAATATCACAATGAGATGATAAATTTCACATTTCATAATGTCACAAAAGAATTCGAGATAAAGGATAGAGATACAAAAGCATTTGCGAGAGGTTTAATCGCCACCAACTGTCTCATACTAGTTGGAGACGACGACCAACCCGTGGACACCATGATCACATAAGCGGTCTAATGACTTCTTTTAAACAAGGATTTATGATAAGCTTGTAATTTTCCCATTATTTTCATTAATTTTTCGGAATTTTATTGGTCATTTTGAGCTTTGGTTGATAATTAATTGCATTTGAGATATTATTTTATGTATTTTGTGCTTCATGTAGATATCTCAAAGATATTCGAGGTTCTATGACTCAATATATGCAAATCGAGGACATTCCGGGCTTCAATGTTAAGTTTGGGCACTTGCCAATAAGTTTCGTTAAGGATTTCAAAGCACAGAAGGCAACAGCAGCCTAACAAAGTTAACTGAGGACTTAATTGCAAAGTCTGGGAGCAGAGGGTCTTCAAAAGCCTCATTCTGGAAGGCAGGGGCATCGGCGCTCAAGTCAGGAATGCAGGGGCACCGGAGCAATTCTCTGAAAATTGCCCTTCATTAATGCGTTGTCAAACAGAGAAGCAGCCACGTCGCCCGGTCCCTTATGCGCGACCCACGTCCCTTCCTTCCGGATCCGGGTATGGACCGCACCTTCCCTGCCCCACCAGCCCGTCTTTCCAGCCCACTCCCTCTCTCATTTACAGCCCATTTCCCTCTGGGCAACCCGCGCTCCATTCCATGGGTTGACCCTGACCCTAGCGCAACCCATCTCTTTTCTCTCCCATTTCTGCCCCCATTTTCTCCTTTCTTCTCCCTTTTTTGCCCCCGAACTTCCTTGTACTCCCCAAAATGCCCCTCAGCCTTGGGCTCCCTTGGTTGCCTTCATTTTATTTCCATTCCAGTCGGGGGATTAAAAAAAAAACCAGCCTTTAGGTTTTAGGGCAGCAGCCCTAAAACTCAAACTCCATTAATTTCATTCTTCCACCTTTCCACCTAATTAAAAAATGCACTCATTTTAAAGGCTTAGAGCATCAAATCAAGGGTCAAGGGAGCAAGATTAAGTGAAGTCAACCCAAGATTGCAACATTAATTGGTTTAATTCTTCCACCTCTTTATTTATTTTAATGTTGTAATTTTAGATAAACTTTACATTTATTTTGATACCTTGATGATGAGCTAAATATATTTTTGGATTGTGATTATTATCTATATTGAATGTGATGTTTTTATTTAATTTCTGTCTATTTGATGTATTACTCAAATATTTTTTTTGTTATTATCATTATGTGCTTAATGCTTTTAATGAAGTCATGAATCATTAAATGAACCCTAGAATGATAGGATACGAAGCGAAAGCCCTTCCTATTATTCCGAAAATCGTGATAATTGTTTACGTCTCTAAGGCACACCGATTGTCGAAGGTCGTAGATAGTCATTGGGTGCTTGATCTACCACGCGGTTATTTTCTCCCCTAGGTTATGTGTTGCGATGATATGAGCCCGTAGCAAGGATGAGTGATAGCTAGGTTTTCTATACGTAGCGAAAGCCCGTAGAAAATATTAGTGTGCACCCGACTACCAAAAATTTGAGTTAAGAAAAATATAGAGAGTTAAATTAAATATTGGCTAGACTAAAAATATCACAATCCTATTCTTTTTAACATTGATTTGATGTTGCCGCCGTTTCATTGTCGCGTTAATTTAGTTTACTTTCTTGCATTTATTTTGTTTAGTTTATTTTTATTTTAAATCTAATTTTCATTAGCTTAGATAAAATTAGGTGTGCCTAATTTTAGTACTTAGGATTTATTTATAGCTCTATCCTCGTGGGATCAACTCGTACTTCGAACTTTATTACTTGATACGACCAGGTAATCTTGCACGTGTTGCGTTCGCGCATCAATTCACAATATAATAATAACAACAGTTCATAATGGTATATCCGGATAACCAAGCCACGGGCCAAGTGGCATAATTCACAATCAAATTTCAAAATCAAAATGCTACTTTATCCCAGTAGCTGGTTGTTCAACTTAGTGATCATAGTAAGATTTCAAAAAAATAATATACTAACGATAATTTGCTTTCACAAGAATATCTCACTGGAAATTTAAATATTTACGAGATATATAATAAGATTTACAATTTAGAGTAACAATAGAACGGATTCGACGGAATTCAAATTCAAATTCAAATTCAAAGTTGGTACACGTGTCAAGAAAAGGTAACTGTTAAAGAATTAGCGGAAGCCTATTAATTTGGAATAAAGAATTCAAATATCTAAAAGATGTATAATCCCTTACCTGATTAGCGGGTGTACAACGAAATGAATATCATCAATTCCGAAAAAAAGCTAACCGCTCTTGTCCAAATCTAAAATTTACAAATGTAATATAATTATTAGCTAAAACTATTCTAATAATTAATCCCTAATATCCATATGCCCAATTGTTAACCCAAAACTCAATTAAAAGGAAAGTTTTATCATTGTTTGTTTAATTATTTATTATTTATTATTATTATTATTATTATTATTATTATTATTATTATTATTATTATTATTATTATTATTATTATTATTATTATTATTTTAGTGAGCCTGTCACCATCCATCCATCATTCTTTTCCTTTTTCTTGTTTGAGTAATCCACTTCACACACACTCAAAGCACCATAAATACACACACACACACACACACACACACACACACACAAAAGCTCCTATATTATACTTGAAAGACTACTCTTTCTTTCTTTCTTTTATTTTTTTCCTTTCTTCTCTTCTGCAATTTCTTCTTCTTTGTTCTCTTCTTACTATTTTTTGTGTTCTTCAATTACTCCTTTTCCACCACCAAAAACACACAAATATATAAGGACAAGTTATTACTTCCTTCCATCATTTCCCTCTTGCCTCTCTTAGCCGACCCAAACACGAAAAAATCAATTTTGGAAAAAATCGACTTTCGACATTTTGGTTTCAAAAATTCACAGAATATAGCAACATTCACCAACCTCAATTATGTGATCTTCAAAATAGTGAAATTCCATGATGATAGCCATTTGAAAACCAATTTCATCAATCGTTCAAAATTTATTTCTTACATCCACAGACAACTCATCACTAAGAACTCATATACAGAGACTCTCCTTCATCGTCGACCACCACCGATTTTTACCACTCGAACACACATACTAATTTAGCAGGAGAACTACTATAAATATGAAACTGAAGAAGCAATATCATACCTCAAATCGAGACCTGCGATCTCGTTTATCGATGGTTCGGTGCGTCACTGATTACTTTAACTTCGAGACTTCAATAATCTTTGTTTTTCGTGCTTTTTTTTTTGTTGGTGCCAAAACCCAACTGGGTATACCTACCTTTATATACCCAGTGCCACGTCTCTTCCTCTTCTTGATCGAACATGTACGCCATTTTGTTCATGCACTCATCTCATAGATTATTCCCTTTTTCACTTCGCCTCTCTCACTTCTCGAGTTCAGTCGAACTCCTCTGTCAACTAAATTCTTTCCCCCTTTCCCAAAAACCAGTTTGGTCCTCTTCCAAATATATATATATATATATATATATATATATATATATATATATATATATGTGTGTGTGTGTGTGTGTATTCATTTTATTGCTATTATTTCTATTATGATAATTATATTATTAAAGAGACTCTAATAGGTTGATCCAAAATTCTAAATAAACTAATAGGTATACTAAGTTCACTAATAATGTACACCAAGCCCACATAATTTCAAGTGTACTAGGCCCAAATAATTTTAAGCAAGCCCAAATGTTAGTAAGTACAATAAAAATAATAACCAAATTTTATTTTATTTTAGAAATTTTGGGTATATTACATGGACATAACTGAAAAAAATTATATGTCATTGAAAATAGATATTGAAACCCACCTGGCCGCCAAAAGCCTCGAAAATACTATCCAACGAAATAATAATGAATGGATAAGTAATCAATATCGGGCTCAGACCATGATTTTCCTTCGACACCACGTCCACGAAAATTTAAAGATTGAGTATCTCACGGTTAATGATCCACTCGTTTTTTTGGGAAAATTTGAACAAAAGATATGACCATTTGAAAACGGTCATTCTCCTCAAAGCACACTATGATTTGATACATATCCGCCTACAAGATTTTAAAATCATCAGTGAATATAATTATATGATGTATAAGATAACCTTACAGTTGAAATTATGTAGGGAAACCATCACTGAGTATGATATGTTGGAGAAGACATTTTCCATATTTCATGCCTCAAATATGCTCCTACAACAGCAATATCGAGAAAAGTGTTTTAAAAGGTACTCCAAATTGATCTCTTGCCTCATAGTAGCTGAACATAATAACGAGATTCTAATGAAAAATCATGTATATCGTCCAACTGGTTCAGCCCAATTCCCTGAAACGAATGAGACTATGTATGATGAAGGGCAAGAGCGTGAGCGAGGTAGTGGTCGTGGTCGTGGTTATGATCGAGGCCAGGGAAATCATGGACAAGGCCGAGGTCGTGGTCGAAGTCAAGGCTGAGGAAGAGGCTGTGAAAAAAATAACTATCATCATCATCATCATAATCCATATAATGGACATTCCTCTCGCCACCTGAAGTGGAACAGACATGATGATAGAAACAACTCTTTGAGTGGGCAAAAAGTGCGTCAAAACAATGAAGAAAGTTCGTGTTTTAGGTGTGGTATGAAAGGCCACTTGGTACGCACATGCCGAACGGCGAAACATCTAGTTGATCTCTATGAGAGATCACAAAAAGGAAAAAGTGTTGAGACAAATTTATTTTAAAATGATCCTGAAGATCTTCATTTTGATTTTGGTGATATGGCCAACGTCGATATGACTGATACCATTAGTGAAGATATTGGTCATGAACAATAAATTAACATAGGAATGAAGCTATGGCCTGAGTTCAAGGTAGAAACTGTGGAAAAAGTGACATTTTGTTATGTAGGAGTATTATCTGTTTTTCCTATGTATACTAGCATGTTAACAATAAAGTTTATATATGTGTTTTGTATTCAACATGCTGATCATATTTATTCATCTTATTTTTATTTCTCTCATATTGAAATAGATCACAAATATGTTTTAATCCAAAATCCAAGGAGAATATTTATGTCTTGCAGTTAGCGCTACTACGCATACCATACTTAAAGATAACAAATAGTTTTTTATCTCAAAATTGACAAGGCTAATGTCAACACTATATCTGGTAATGCCAAAATAATTAAAGGATTTAGCAAAGCAATTTTCCTAATGCCTGGAGGCACGAAATTCATGATAAATAATGCATTGTTTTCTCCTAAGTCTCAAAGAAACTTGTTAAGTTTCAAAGACATTCATCTGAATGGATATCATATTGAGACTATGAACAAGAGGAATGATGAATATTTTTGCATTACCTCAAACACTTACGGAAGCAAGCGTATATTGGAAAAATTGTCAGCTCTATCTTCTGGATTGTATAGTACAATCATAAGAATATTTGAATCATATTCTACAGTAAACCTACCTTAAGTTTACTGAAACATTTAAAGCTTGGAATGATTGATTGGGGCATCCAGGATCAGTAATGATGCGAAGAATTATTGAGAATTCTAGTGGTCATCCATTGAAAAACCAGAAGATTTTTCAATCTAATGAACTCCATTGTGATGCTTGTTCTCGAGGAAAGTTGATAATTAGACCATCATCAACTAAAGTTGGATGTGAATCACCATCGTTTTTGGAACAAATTCGGGGTGATATATGTGGACTTATCCATCCACCAAATGAACCATTCCAATACTTTATGGTATTAATTGATGCTTCTAGCAAATGGTCGCACGTATGTCTATTATCAACTCACAATACGGCATTTGCCAACTTCCTTGCACAAATAATCAAACTGAGAGCACAATTCTCAGATTATATGATCAAGAAAGTTAGACGTGATAATGCTGGTGAATTTACATCTCAAGCATTCAATGATTATTGTATGTCAATAGGGATCGATGTTGAACATCCAGTAGCTCATGTTCATACACAAAATGGTTTAGCTGAATCGTTGATCAAACGTATTCAACTTATTGTTAGACCATTAATGATGAGAACCAAGCTCTATACTTCTGTATGAGGTCATGCTGTTTTATATGCAGCTGCACTGATTCGCCTCAGGCCAAGTGCATATCACAAGTATTCCCCATACAACTGGCATTCGGGCGAGAGCCGAATCTATCTCATCTAAGAGTTTTTGATTGTGCGGTATATATACCAATTACTCCACCACAACGCATAAAGATGGGACCACAAAGGAGATTAAGCGTATATGTTGTGTATGAATCTCCCTCTATAATAAAATATCTTGAACAAAAAATGGGAGACGTTTTTACGACACACTTTGCCGATTGTCATTTTAACGAAGACAACTTTTCACCTTTAAGTGAAGAGGGGAAACAAGTGGGAAGAGAGATCAAATGGTGCACATCATCATTATTGCACCTTGACCCTCCCACAAAGCAACGTGAACTGGAAATTCAAAAGATCATACATTTACAAAATGTAGCAAATCAATTACCAGATGCATTTATAGATACAAAGAGAGTGACAAAGTCACATGTAGCTATTATAAATGCTCCTGCCCGAATTGAAATACCAAAAGGGCTACAAAATGATAAAATGACAAATGAATCTAAAGCACGCCTGAAGTGTGGACGACCCATTGGTTCAAAGGATAAAAATCCCCGAAAAAAAAAGTGATGGAAAATACCCAATCACAAGAAAGTGTTCCAGAAGAAACACACGATCATGAAATTGTTTTATAAGAAACACACGATCATACAAATCTAGTAAGCCCGGCAGACAACGATAACCATGAGATTTTCATTAATTACATGTGTAATGGAAAAATATGGAAGCAAGATAAAATGGAGAATATTAATGATATATTCTCTTATTCAGTATCACAAGAAATTAATGATGGGACTGATGATCCCGAACCAAAATCTGTATTGAATGTCAAAAAAGGCATGACATGATCAAATGGATAGATGCTATGAAGGCTAAATTAAGTTCGCTGAATAAACGAAAAGTATTTAGATCTATCGCTGTCACACCTGAAGCTGTGAAACCTATTTAATACAGATGGATTTTTGTTCGAAAGCGAAATGAGAAAAATGAGATTGTGAGATAACTCACCTTGTTGCACAAGGTTTTTCCACAAGGCCTGAGATTGATTATGAAGAAATGTATTCTCCTGTAATGGATGCTATTACGTTCAGATATCTAATCAGCTTATCGGTTTCAAAAAAATCTAGATATGCATCTCATGGATGTTGTAACGACTTATTTATACGGATTATTAGATTCCGATATTTATATGAGAATTCTTGATAGAAACAAGGTGTTTGAAGCACTGAGCTCAAAACCCAAAGAATTATGTGCAATTAAACTACAACGATCACTGTATGGATTAAAGCAATCCGAACGCATGTGGTATAATTACTTAAGTGAGCATTTGTTGAAAGACGGATATGTGAATGATCAATTATGTCTGTGTGTCTTTATAAAGAATACGACATTTGGATTTGTAATTATTGTTGTCTATGTAGATAATCTGAATATCATTGGAACTCCCAAGGAAATCCAAGAAGTAGTTGATTACCTAAAGGGAAAATTTGAAATTAAAGATCTTGGACAGACAAAATATTGTCTTGGTTTACAAATAGAGATATCAAGTTAAGAAACCAAAAATAGAAAAATTAGATTTAAAATTTTTCTATCTTAACTGTTCATATTTTTTCAAGTTATACTTCTAACAATTTTGAAAAATATTCAATTTATGAATACGTTTGATGATCGTATAAGGGTTATTGTTGGAAAAAATTAATAATACTAACTCATATCCTAGTGTTACCAAACATCAGGATAAGATTAGAGCATCTAATCCTGGGGCTACCAAACATTATGTTATTACTAGTTATTGAGTCAGTGCTCCGCACGGGTACAATGTGATATATATATATATTTTTGTATTAATAATATAACTTTTGGATATTATAATTAGATTGTTAATCTCTTCTAAGGTTATAATTTTTTTTCTATTGTTACTAATATTAAACGATTTTTTACCTAAATACTTTTAAAATTAATATAAGTTTCTAGCTAACGTTATATACATATTTTGTATTAATAATAATAGTAAATTTTTTTTGACCTAAAGACTTTTAAAATTAACATTTAACTTGATAATAATATTAGAAGTCATTTTGTTAAAAACTTAAAATTATAATTCATTTTTAAACAATGTGAGATACTTATTTTATATTTTTATTGGTAATGAAAGTTTAAGTCTTTTATCTAAAGACTTTAAAACCAACTCCACATTCTAACCATGTGGTATACATATTTTCTATCAGTAATAATAGTAGCAGATAAAAGACTTTTTAACCAACATTCATTTCTAAACAATGTTGATACATATTTTCTATTGGTAATAACAAAAGATATCTTTATCTAAGGACTTTTATAATTAATACTCATTTCTAAATAATGTGAGATACATTTATTTGTAACCAATGTGAGATACATCATCTAAAAACTTTTTAAACAAATATCACTTTTATAACCAATGTGAAATGCTTCTCTTCTATTGCTAATAATTGTAGACTTTTAAAATCAACATCACTCTCTAACCAATGTGTACTATATATCCTCATTTGGTAATAATAGTAGAAGTCTTTTATTTTAAAATTTTAATAATCAATATCTCTTCCTAAATAAAGTGAGATATATATCTTCTATTATATTGATGATAAAAGCAAAAATCTTTTATCTAAAGACTTTTAAAACCAACATCATTTTTTTAACAAATGTATGATATCTCTTCTATTAGTAATGAAAGGATTAAACCGAGGAAATGATCATCGGCACGATAGTGGGCCCTACTTAAAAGCCCTTAGTAACGAAGTCGGAAACATAGGTCTCTGAGATAACGCGTGTTTGATTATTGCCGAGTAATAGACAACCCACGGCCTCCAACAGCTTTGGCCTCGGCTGGCCAGAGTGACCTCTGATGTCCTCGGCCCGAGGCACTAGAGTGGTTTTCACCACCCTCGGCCTCGTCGCTGAATCGGTCCCTAGTAACCTCGGCCTCGGCAGTAATAAACACTTTATCGCAAGACCACTCGGCCTCGGCGTGGGATCAATCATCACCCGGCCTGACAAAACAACTTCCTTAGGCCCGAGAAAACCGATACACGCAAGCACCAACTCCCTGACAAACGCACAACCCACTTATTTCTAACAAAGACCATCAACGCATTTAATGATTGCCGCTATGTGTTCCCCAATGACCAGCCGCCACGTCGACATGAATATCATGTATAAATAGGGGACGCAAATTTATTGTAAAGGTAAGTAAATTTTGAGATATCACTACTCTCTTATCACAACCCCTTATCAAGCAAATATCACGACACATTTATTACCTTTTTCCTACCGGAAATCTTACTCTCACACCGGAGGGTTCTAGTCGGGCCATCCCAACTCCTTAACGGTGTTTGTTGTTTACCTTGTGCAGGTTAACCAAGAAAGACGAACGAGTGAACGCCACCTCATCCTTGCCTCCTACGTGAACAACAAGACAAGGTCACCACGAAAATAGCGTGATCAAGTAATAATAGTAAATGTCTTTTATCTAAAATTAAAATCAACATCACATTTAACCAATGTGAGATATACATATTATATTGATAATAATGGTAGAAGTCTTATATCTAAAGACTTTAAAAACAAACATTACCCTCTACAAAATGTATGATACATATATTATATTGGTAAAAATAGTATTTTTAAAACCAACATTAATTTATAATCAATGTGTGATACATCTTTTCTATTGATAATAATAGTAGAATACTTTGTAACCAATGTTAAATACTTGCATCTATTCTATTTGTAACAAAAAGTCTTTAATCTAAAAACTTTTTAAACTAATATCTATTTTTAAATAATGTGAGATACATATATTTTATTGGTAATTAATAAGAGTAAAAAGCTTTACTATAAAACTTTTAAAACTAACATCTTTTTCTAAACAATGCAAGATGCACTTTTTTCATATTCTAACAATGTGAGATACTTCTTTTCTATTTCTATTGGTAATAAAAGTTTAAGACTTTTACCTAAAGACTATTAAAACAAACATCTCTTTCTAATCATGTGGTATACATCTTTTCTATTGGTAATAATAGGATTTTTTTTAAAACTAACATTAATTTCTAACAAATGTGAGATACATTCTTCTATAGTAATAATAATAGTCTTTTATATAAAAACTTTTGGAATCAACATCTCTTTCTAAACAATGTGAGATACATCTTTTATATTGGTTATAACATAAAAATAATAGTTGTAGTAGTAATATTTTATCTAAATAGTTTTGAAACCAACATCTCTTTGTAAACAATGTGTGATACATCTCTTGTATTAATAATAACATGAAAAATTGTTTATCTATGAATTTTATAACCAATATATGTTTCTAAATAATATGGAACTCTTTGTAACCAATGCGATGCACATTATCTAAAAACATTTTAAACCAATATCACTTTCCTAACTAATGTGAAATACATATTTTTTCTATTGGTATTAAGTCTTTTATAAAAAGAATTTTAATACCTACATCACTCTCTAACCAATGTGTAATACATCTATTCATTTGGTAATAGTAGTAGAAATTTGTTATCTAAAAAAAAATCTAAAACCAACATCTCTTTATATATAATGGGATACATCTCTTATCTTCTCTTTTATTAATAATAAAAGTAGAAGTCTTTTTATTTAATGACTTTTAAAATCAACATTATTTTTTAACAAATGTAAGATTTATCTCTTTTATTGGTAGTAATAGTAATTTAAAATCAACATCAATTTATAACAAATGTGTGATATATATCTTCTATTGCTAATAATAGTAAGTCTTTTATATAATCGAAAATAATTAAAAATCAACATCATTTTTTAACCAATGTGAAATATACATCTTCAATTGGTAATAATGGTAGAAGTCTTTTATAAAAAAACTTTGAAAACCGACATCACTTTCTAACAAATGTATGATACATCTTTTCAATCTATATATATATATATATATATATATATATATATAAGCAAGAAAGTATTCATTTTCATGAAACTTCCCGCCAAAACCACATTTCCAAAAGTAGAAAGTAATATTTGCAATTAGTTAGGGTTAAAGATGTAATAATTTAAACTCAGCCCAAATGTAATACAAAACCGTGTAGCCCACATTAATGTTTGCCCATTGTTTTGAGTTGTTTGAGCATGCAGTTTGCTTAATTTACTAATAGAACAAATCATATACAGCCAAATTTTCAGCCATAAAGTGGCCTACATTGAAAAGACAACATATAAACAGAATAGAAACAACTACAAAAGATACAATTTGCAAAGCTTATTGTATTGCTTCTGAAAATTCAAGTTGGGATAACAGGAAAGCTTCTTTGAGTGACGCATGCAATTTCATAGGCTTAAAAAAAGTTTGCAATGCAATCATTATAAATTTGAAATAATTTTGTCTTCAAAGATGTGATCAAAACCAGCTAGAGGCCAAGCTTGATGTATTGCTTTTGAAAATTTCAAGTTGGGATAACCGAGGGAAAGCTTCCAGCAGTTTTCCTCACATCTTCAAAATAAAACTGAAGTGACATGTATGCAATTTCATAGGCTTAAAAAAAGTTTGCAATGTAATCATTATAAATTTGAAATTATTTTGTCTTGAAAGATGTGAGTAAAACCAGATGGATGCCAAGCTTGATCACTATAAATACACCTCTTCCTTCATTCCTCACCAACAATGGCTTCTGTGCATCCAAGATTCAAAATACCCAGCAAATCTGAAAAAATGCCTTTGTTTTTCAGCATGATACACGAGTTGAACCCATCGAAGATTGAATGGGTACTGAAAGTTCGACTAGCGCACATTTATAGTGTGCCAACGTTCAATGACAATGCTACAATTTACAGTTTAGAGTGCATCTTTCATGACAAGGAGGTAAACATTCATATTCCTGTTTCCTTTCGATATTTTTAATTCGATTGTGATACTTTTTTTAATTCATTCACTTTCTTCATACAGGGTTCCAGAATTCACGCAACTATCAAGCAACATCACGTAGGCAAATTCAAATCCATTTTGAAACAAAATCATTTGTATGCTATTAAGGATTTTGTTGTGGCTGACAACATAATGAAGTTTAAAACTACAAATGAGAAGTATAAAATCATGTTTCTTGGCAAAACATTGGTGACATAAATTTTTGATCAAAAATTCCCAGTTAAAATTTATGATCTTAAGCCGTTTGGATATTTTTCCAACATAGATGAAGTTGATGAGTCACAATTGATTGGTAAGTTCATTCTGGAAATCAGTTAATATTTATGAATTTATTACACAGTTTCTAATATATTTTGTTCTACAATGTTGTGAAGATGTAATAGGGAAGCTTACAGCAAGAAACTCACCACAACAAAAAGAGTTAGCGGGGCGACATGCAAAAATGATAGACATTGTTTTAGAAGATTATGAGTTAAGTCAATTAAATCTATATATGTGATGATCAACCAATTTTCTATTCCCCATAATTAAAATATTGAATTTTTTATTTGGTTGCAGTGGAAAAACATTGGCATGCACATTGTGGGGGGGGGGATATGTTGATATGCTGATGAATAAATTAGCTGAAATTGTTGATGAGCCTGTCATAATTCTCCTCCAAATGTGTCGCGCAAGGAAGTTTCGCGATGTGGTTAGAATATCAAACACGTTCTATGTTAGCAAAGTCGTTATCAATGGAGAAATAGAAGAAATAGCAGATTTTCGTAACTGGTATGTGCTAATAATTTTGTTATTATTTAGACTGTTATTATTTAGATTAACGATAACGATATAAGTAAATAAGCTTTAAACACATAATAAATTAAAACAAGTACTAATGTCAGTTGGTATTCCGTAATAGTTTGATTTCGAACTGTAAAGCAACCATGCCAATAAGTAACATATCAATAGAAGGAGGACAATCTATAGTTCAAGAATTTGAAGGCTCTCAGGAACTGGTTAGGACAATAGAGCAACTATATGAGATCAATGAGGTAATTATGCATTGTAACTTTCATTTGAATTCTTTTTAACAACTTTTACATATTTTGTTTTCGATCTAAAATTTTATATTTAATAATATTTTCAATAGGTTGGGAGCTATTGGGTCTACGGCAGGGTAGATTTTATAGATTCAGGAAGCAATTGGTGGTACATTGCATGTAATCGCTGTCCTAAGAAAATGACGCCAGCAACTGGAAAATTTTATTGCGACAAATGTGGCTTTTTTGATGCAATTGATAAAATAAGGTGCGATTTTTTGGAAAAAAGATTATTACTATTTTTAAAAAATGGTAATTGTTTGGTATTGCTAATAAGAATGTGTAAAACAGGTACAAGCTTCAACTGCGTGTGGTCGATTACACAGGGAACACATCTTTCTTGCTATGGGACAAATAATCAATCGAAATAATAGGAGAATCAAGCAACGACGCCAAAAACAAATATTCGGATCGTGAGCGATTAAGTACATATTAAGAATTTACATAACTAGATAGACAAACACTAACAAAATTAATTGAATGTATTGAACATATAATACCAATAGAAATTGAATCTTTGGTTGACAAGAAATTTATCTTCAAGATTCAGATTAGAGGAAAGCAGACTGGAGCTAATCACGATGTGTATCAAGTTATAAAAGTCATACGAGATGAAAAACTAATTGAAAATTATTTTGGACATCTACTTGATGATTATGATTTCTTACCAAGGATGGATGCTGCGGAAATGAGAGACTTATATGAGGTATATGTTATAAATTTTAATTTCATTCATTACAAAATAAAATTATTCTTATCATTCTATAGTTCATTCAGCTGAATCCAACAACTGTGGATGCTACAACCCCTATCAAGAAGGTTACCAAGATTCCTATTTCTAATGATGTGGTAGCCTCAACATTAAAGAGATCACTACTGGATGAGTTCTGTGGGAGGGAAAATCAAAAGATGGCTAAAGTTGAAGTCAAGATTGAAAAGGATGAGTCTTGATGTAGAAAGCGATGCCAATATAAGATGGTTCTTTTGTGTGTCTTTTGAAGATGGAGCAATTGATAAGATAAATCAACTAACAATGGGATCAAGATTTCATCTTTTTTAACAAGCGAGACTGAAAAGAATGAAATGGCGAATCTAGCTGGAGTAGTTGATGTAGAAGGCAGTGACGAATATAAAATGGTTCTTTTGTGTGTCTTTTGAAGATGGCGCAATTGATAAGATAAATCAACTAACAATGGGATCAAGATTGCATCTTTTTTGACAAGCGAGACTGAAAAGAATTAAATGGCGAATCTAGCTGGAGTAGTTTGTTACTTCTTTTGTAAGGGATGAAATTACATGTTTCCCATTGTCTTAGTTTCAATTGTTTGTGCTTGGTAAAGCTCCATGTTAAATCTTACTTATCTAATTAATGACTTAATTTATGTTTTATTAACAAAGTGTGTATTATTTACCTAATGTTCAAAGGCAGCAGCAGTATGAAGCAAATGTTATTTAATAAAGTCCTTAATCAAATTCTCAGTTTATGTTTTTTTAAAAACTACTTGGACTATTTAAGTGAAATCAACATTTGGAAAGTAAGTGTATGAAGAATCAAATAAATCTAAGTGAAATCGCCATTTGGTAAAGCTTATATAAACAGAATAATCAACCAACTATAGTCCAACAAAGAGTATATCTATATTAATGCAAAGATAAATAAAAAGGCAACAAAGTTGTTTATTAGATAAACAAAAGGCATATTACTTTCCAGATATGCATTGGGCAGATAAATACTATCACAAAGTTGTTTATGTTTTTAAAAAAAGATTTTATTTATACTCAATTCTAAAATACTCGCCCCAAAGCTGCAAGTAATACAATTAACTTTGTATTGAAAAGGAAACCAAATACAGAATCCAATGAGGCAAATAGTATATATATATGTGTGTGTGTGTGTGTGTGTGTGTGTGTGTGTGTGTGTGTGTGTGTGTGTTAATGCAAAGATAAATAAAAAGGCAACAAAGCTGTTTATTAGATAAACAAAATGCAGATTACTTTCCAGATATGCATTGGGCAAATAAATACTAGATCACATGGCTGTTTATGATTAAAAAAAAAAGATTTTATTTATACTAAATTGCCCTAAAAAACTGACCACAGAGCTGCAAGTAATATAATTAACTTTGTATTGAAAAGGAAACCAATTACTTAAAAGTATCCATAAGTTAATTGGTTCAGCTGAAAAAACATGGAACAAAAAAAATATAAAGTTAATGATTATATTATTTTTAAAACAAAGGGCACATCATGTCAACCCATAAAGCTGCAAGTTAATATATATATATATATATATATATATATTAATACCAAGATAAATAAAAAGGCAACAAAGTTGTTTATTAGATAAACAAAAGGCATATTACTTTCCAAATATGCATTGGGCAGATAAATACTAGATCACATGGCTGTTTATGTTTTAAAAAAAAGATTTTATTTATACTAAATTACCCTAAAAAACTGACCACAAAGCTGCAAGTAATATAATTAACTTTGTATTGAAAAGGAAACCAATTACTTAAAAGTATCCATAAGTTAATTGGTTCAGCTGAAAAAACATGGAACAAAAAAATATAAAGTTAATGATTATATTATTTTTAAAACAAAGGGCACATCATGTCAACCCATAAAGCTGCAAGTTACATGGATAGTCTCAAAAAAATATAAGTTGTAACAGTTTAGTATACCACAATTACAGAATCCAAGGAGACAAATAGTATATATATATATTGTGTATCAGTTTAGTATACCATTTGCCTTTCATTTTCAGTACTTTGTAATTGTCATTATGTAAATCTTTCTCTACCCATATTCCATGAAGTGTTAGTATATACAGAAATCAACCAAATCCATATGAATCAATCAACCAAATACATGCCAACAAAGAGAGGAACGTAAGCAGCTGGATATGGATGTGTAAATCTGGCAGGTTGTTGTGAAGTAGCAAATAAATGTAAAAGTGGAGATAACATCCAATATCAGTTAAACTCCATGTAAGGAATATTGTTTGTTTATGTTTGAAAATCATAGTACAGTGTGTGTTTCCTCAATTTCTTCAAGCAAAGCTAAATCAAATAGCAATAAGTGTGAAAAAGAAATCTTATCTTGCAGATTTAGATGTTGCATCTGAGCTGATCTGCATTTTCAATTCAACCTTTCGTTTCTACCTGCAAGGAGCAATCAACCAAATCCAGGCCAACAAAGAGACAAACATAAGCAGCTTCATAAAGATTTGTAAAGCTGACAGGTGGTTTTGAAGTAGCAAATCAATGAAGAAGTCGATATAACATCGAATAACAGTTGAACTCCAAGTAAGTAATTTATTTTGTTTATGTTTGAAAATGATAGTGAAGTGGTTGTTTCCTCAATTTCTGAATTCAAAGCTAAATCAAATTGTAATAAGTGTGAAAAAGAAATCTTATCTTGCATTTTTAGATGTTGCATTTCAGTAGATATACATGTTCAATTCAACCTCATCATTTCTACCTGCAAGAATGTGTGTCAACAAATAAACATTATTTTGCTGTTCTAAAAGTGGTGTTGAGGGAATATTGAAATGAAGATCACGAAATCAACAATCATCTCCAACAACATTACAAATAAAGACACTTCATCTTCTGGTTAGTCTCATTCGTCAGTATTGTTTTAATTCAGAATCACACGTATGTGCATCGTTTTACATTTTTTAGGTAACTACAAAATTAAATCTAAAAGTAAAGATTATATAGGGATGCCCTTTACCCAATCCTCTGTTGCTGCTTGTGACCACAACCACATGTATCCTCCTCACTCTGTTCATTATGTGATGGCCTATTCCCATCTCTCTTCTGACTATCAAACCTTTTTAGCTAATATTGACACCACAGTTGAGCCTAAGACTTATTCTCAAGTTGTGAAACACAATCATTGGTGGTAGGCTATGGCATCTGAATTGGATGCACTGGAGAGAAATAAGACATGTGTTTTGTAGCCTTTACCCTCTGGAAAGAAGGCTGTTGGTTGCAAATGGATTTATAAAGTGAAGTACTTACCTGATGGCGCTATGGAGAAGTATAAAGCCAGATTGGTTGCTAAGGGTTTCACACAGACATAGGGTCTAGATTAGTTTGAGACATTTACCCATGTTGCTAAGATGACAACAATCATAGTTCTTTTAGTTTTTGCTGCAATGAGAGGTTGGCCTCTTCATCAAATGGATGTCTCTAATGTTTTTTTTTACATGAAGACCTTGCTAAAGAAGTCTTTATGACTCTACCTCCTGGTTATTGTCCTCCACCTACTGAGGATAATACTCCTTAAGTGTGTAGGCTTACCATGTCTCTGTATGGGTTGAAACAGGCCCCTAGACAGTGGTTTCATAAACTGTCCACTGCATTGAAGGCATTTGGTTATAAATAGGTTGCTTCTGATCATACTCTATTCACTATGGAGTTTGATAGTGGTTTTACTGCCCTTTTGGTTTATGTTGATGACATAGTTATCACACGATCATCTTCTACTGCCATTACTCTTCTTTAATAATATCTTCATACCCAGTTCTCCATTAGAGATCTTGGTCAATTGAAATACTTCCTAGGGCTGGAATTAGCTAGGAATACTATTGGGATTTGTTTACATCAGAGAAAGTATGCAATGGACATCATTAAGGAGACATGTATGTCCACTGCTAAAGCTTCTAGACTTCTTCTCCCTACCAATCATGGTTTATCTGTAGATATTGGTACTCTTATTTCTAATCCAGACCAATATAGAAGACTTGTTGGGAGGCTCATATATTTGACAATTACAAGACAGGATCTATCTTATGTTGTGCAAGTTTTGAGCCAATTCTTGTCTCAGCCTAGAAAGCCTCACTTTGAAGCTGCAAAGAAGGTTGTCAGATACCTTAAGCAGGCTTCTAGTCAAGGCCTATTTTTTCATTTCACTTCTTGGTTCAGGTATTGTGATCTTGAATAGGCAATCTTGTCCTACTTCCAGACGATCCATTACATGTTTTTGTATTTTTCTGGGTTCTTCTTTGATTTCATGGAAGAGTAAAAAGCAGTCAAATGTTTCCAGATCTTCGGTCGAATCTGAATATAGATCCATGGCCTCTACCTGTTGTGAGTTGGTGTGGTTGACGTCTCTCTTGCAAAGTCTGCTTGTGCATCTTCCTGCTCCTGCATCTTTGTTTTGTGACAACAAAGCTACATTGCACATTGTTGCCAATCCAGTATATCATGAGCGCACCAAACACATTGACATTGATTGTCACATAATCCGAGAGAAAATTGAACAAGGACATGTTGTCACCTCTCATGTTCATTCTAAATAGCAACTGGCAGATATATTTACCAAGGCTCTGCCTGAGTCTTAATTGGTGTATTTTGTGTCCAAATTGTCTGTGCGTAATCTTTTCTCACTTCCAACTTGAGGGGGGTGTTGGAGTATGAGGGTGTCGTGTGTAATATTCTTATAGTTGTATGTCTTGACTATAAGGGTGTCGAGTGTCAATATGTAATAGTTAGGCTGTTGGGTTTGCTACAGATTAGTTTCTTCATTCTTTGTGTAAGTATAAATTCAGATCCTTTCTTCTGTAACAAATAAGGAGATATACAGAAATAATGGAATAAGATTCTCTCTCAATTTCATAATCATTCATGTCCAAATTCAACAGGTTGAAAGACCTCAAAAAAAAAAAAAGTTGAACAGTTTTCCAAAGGAAAAAGAAATTCCCAAAGGATTGCAAATAACAAGTGGAAGAACAACTCCAAAAAGTTGAATGGTTTACATATTGTCATTGATGACTAATAGGCTCACCTTTAAAGTTGAACAATGTTTGTTTGTGTTTGTTGTTGTGTTTTGTTGTTGTTGTTGTTGTTGTTGTTGTTTGGAAGTAAATTCAATAGATTTTTACAAAAGTTGCACCGCGATATGTTAAATGAAGATGGTGAAAAGACATGAACCGCGATATAGTTATAAAATTTGTTTTTGTTGTTATAGTTATAAAATTTGCACCGTGATAGACATGTTTGGTTGTGTTTGTTGTTGTCACGATATATAAAAAGTTATATACCGCGATTCATACGCCAATACACAATGTTGTATTATAAAAAGTTACTTTATTATAAACTATGAACTGCGATATATCACGATATATCACGATATATATATATATATATATATATATATATATATATATATATATATATATATATATATATATATATATATATATATATATATAAAAAGGGAACCGCTGTTCAAAAAAAATTAAATATGTTCAGAAAACTAACATGTCAGAAACCTACCAGAATTAAAGATTAGTTCATATATGAAGCAAAACCTATCAGCACGTCATTCAAGAACCATCATTAAAGAAAATTGTATTGTGAGGCAAAACCTACCAGTACTTTTCTTCTTTCCTAAAACAACCCCAACTCTTTTTCGTCTTTAAATAGCTTATTTCATCTTTTTTCATGACTACCAACTTTCCTTCCTTCGTTTGATCATTTCTTCTTCCTTATTTCGTTGCTTTAGTTATGTTGTTTCTTCTCTCCTTCTCTTCAAAGCTAGATTCATCTAATATGGATCTAAATTGGGAAAAATATGATCCTAGATCCAACAATCTTAATTTGTGCATCAGAATTATAACAATCTTGAGCTTCAGACGCGTCCCAATCCTAATTTGGGCATCAGATGCATATTTAAAAAAAATATATTTAAGCTCTCTGTTATGTTGGAAATGCAGGTTCCATATGAAACTGGTCTCTTTGTGAAATCACCATAACTGGAGTAACACCTTCTTTACAAACACTATGCTATTTTTCATATTCCTTTTTCTTCTTCGCTACCAAATCTCTTTTATTGACTATCAAACTTATTCACTCTTATTTACTACCCTCTCACGTACCCTCACTCTCATTCATTCCTCAGCATGATTGAAGAAGCCAAGCATCGTACTGTGTGGTGGGCTCTTTGTTTATTCGCTCTACTAGAAAACCCCAACAAGAAAGAAAAAAAACTTCATTTTCTTCAAGGGTGTGCCGGGTCAAAGAGGACAATGAGATTGTAATAGGTTTTTCTCTGTATTTGTTAATTATAATTCAGTGTGTTTGTTTGTAGAATCGCGGTGCAAAAATATTTATTAATTAATATAATTACGTCTATCGCGGTGCAACTATTTTTGTTATAAACTTTGGTATATCTTTCTTTAATGATGTATTGGTATGTTTTGCTCAATTTATGTTTTGCCTCTGGTATCTTTCTTTAATTCACATATATGTTTGAATCGCGATATATATATATATATATATATACACACACACACACACATACACAGAAAAGGGAATCGTGATATATATATATATATATATATATATATATATATATATATATATATTAAAATACTAATACTCCATTACAAAAAATAAGTGAAGATAATCTCTGGAGATACAGATGTATGCTTTTTTTTTTTTTCAATTCCAACCGTTGATTCTCTGGTAAACCAAAATCAAAACTCAAATGGGTTGGAAGACAAAAGACAGTTCCTTTATCAAGATCATAAAAGATGAAGGAAGAAGGGGATGCAACTTTTATTATATAAGTCCTTCTCGAATTTTTTAATTCTGATGCACAAAATAAGATTGCTACCAAGCATATTTTTCGTGTATATAAGACAATATTTATACAGATCAAGATCCATATTAGTTGAAAGTAGAAACAAAGCTGTATTTGAGGAGAAATTTAAGGAATAAAGGAAGGAAGAACAAATAAATGAAGGTAAAATAGTTATAAGTAAAGGAGGAAGAAATTACATTAGGTATTTAAGGACGAAGAAAGTGAGGGTTGTTTTAGGAAGAAGAAAAATAAAAAGATCACAAACGTCCACCTCCATACTCGATATACGTGCTGTTACATTTTAAAATTCTTAACCACAAAAATGAAATACGAATCGCGGTATAGAAAAAAGTACAGTATAAAGTACAACATAAAGTGAAAATATATCGCGGTGCAACAATAAAAAAAGAAATCGCGGTGCAATAGACAACAACTTTCTTTATTTCCAATTCCAACCGGATACAGAGAATAAACTATCTCAAGGAACAGAATATCAATACATATCTATTAGAAACGCATCCTCTTCTTCAAATCGATATGCCTATGGCTGTGGGTTTCTCATATGTTTTGAAGACCAACAACTTTATTCAAACCATCTTCTTCTTCAAAATTGTATGCCTATAACGGTTGGTTTCAAAACATCAAGAGTTCCCTTGATACGATTTATTACGAGTTCCAACCGGTGTTGATAAACAGCTGGAATTGGAAATAAATCGTATCAATGGAGTCAAATGGGTTGGAGATAAAGAAAATCCAACCTTCTTCAAGTTCATTAATTCTGATGCACAAATTAAGATTGCTATGAAGCATAAATTTGTTGTACTTTGGACCATTTTTTAAACATGTGGTGCCAAAGCTTTTTTGATGATAAATAACTGCTGGAATTGGTAATAAATCATATGAAGGATGAAACATAGTTTGGGATCTAAAAGCATAGTTTTGAAAGGAAGTAAGGAAGAAAGAAGGATAGTTACGAATAAAAAAGGAAGAAATGAGGGTAGATATTTAAAGACTAAAAAAGGAAGAAGTGTTGTTTGTCTTTAATTCTGGTTCTTGATATGCATGTTTGGTAGTTGGATTTCTTTAATTTGTGTTTAGTTATAGTTCTTAAAACATATGCACCGCGGTATAGAATTGGTAATAAAGTAAGTATTACAAAACAAATTGTGGTTCAAAATATGTTGGATTATTTGAAAAAAGGAACCCTTTTGCACCGTGATATATCCAAAAAAGAGAATCACAGTTTAAAAATATGTGGGCTTAATTGATGAATGAACTTTTTTTGCATTGCGATAGATAAACTTGATGTATCATGCCTATTGCTCATTAAGGGTATCGTAGTCTTTTCGCGACAAAAAGTGACTTTTTCTGGTAAAAAAATGGTGTACTTTAGCGATTAAAAACTTGAGAAAGTGATTCGTCTCGAATTTCCCCCCTGAATTTTCATAGAACCAGATATTTGGGTTGGTCCCAGGTATCAAACAAAAAAAATGAAACAGGCCCGACCCGACCCAATATGTTGTCTATTTATTTATTATATATATATATATATATATATATATTATTATTATTATATAAGTATATACATTATATATATTAATTCCTAATACTTTTTTTATTCTACTTTTTAGTTGGTAATCTTTTATTATTTTATTTTTACCTGTTTGTTATGCTATGAGTTTATGAGTTCGACATTTTTAATTATTTAATGTACTTTTATCGAAGGTTTTTTAATATTTTTATGAAGTTTCAGTCTTAAATTTTTTATTATGTATTTGTATTAAACAGTTAAAAAGTAAAAAAAATATAGTATTGGTCCGGTCCTGGTTCTCATCCATATTGGGTTGGTTCCGATTCTAAATTTTTTGATAACCAAACTATTGATCTAGTTCCGGTTTTCTCATTTTTTTTTCCAAAAAAATAGACCGAATCGGACCAAGCTCACCCTTAGTGTTACATGACACCACTCAACTTTTTGATATGTGACATATGTTTTGAGATAATAAATAAAGTGTGATTGCTTAGAGCATCTCCAGCCATTGCTCCATATCTTCAAAATGAAGTGATTTGTCACCATTGAGAACTCCAATAGCAACTTTAAAAGTTGTTTCATTATAAAGATTGTCATTTGGAACTTCATATTCAACGCTCAATTCTCATACTTCATTTTCCCTCTCTTTTTTTAATAATTATTTTGTATTTTTGTTTTTATTATTATTGCTAGTTTTGTTGTTTAGTTTAAATACTACTTTGATGTTTTAGTTTAAATAATACAAAAAATTAATTCAATTATTTTTATTTTTATTGTTAGTTATTAGTTATATATAATATTAAAATTATAAATATTAGACATTAATAAAAAACGAAAATTACTTTACATTAGATTAAATCACACAACATACATTTTAATAATAATAATTCAATAAATAATACTTTTTTTTTGCTAAAATACATTAATACAAATTAAATGAAATAATGAAGTAATGAAGAATATAATTTGAATATTCCTTTTAGAGTAAACTTTTAAAGTAGAACTGTTGGAGATGGTAGAAGAAATTTGGTGCAGAAATTGCATCAGTTTAAAGATTTGGTGCAAGTTTTGCACAAAACTGTTGGAGATGGTCTTAGTTGGTATAATAAAGTTGTATGTAATGTATGTTCATACATGGGATCATAAGATCAATTCCCATTGCCATAAAATTTGAATAATTTTTTTATATTCTTTGATTTTTTTAAGTCATCTTAATTGTTTGGTATTTGAAATATATTCTTGATGTTGTTGTATTCTTTATTGATATATATTTTTGAATTCTTTTGTTGTTCTTTTTTTTTTTTACCCAAATCACATCCTTTTGACTTTAATGAAAAAAAAATCATGAGAAACCCAAGTAGGCATCTGAATGCATTGTCCCACGGAGAAAATTAGTGGATCCGCCACTAGTGGCAGTTAAAGTAATTCATCTGCTCTATAAGACCAAGGTACATATTACTATACTTATTAGTTGGAATTCTTTCAACAACGTTGCTTTCTTCCATAGATGCTTCATCTGATTCAGAGTAGCATAATAAACCTGGAGGTGTATCAGTTTCTAGGAAACATGTACGTACTTCTTCATCAATATGATTTCATATTTCAACAATGGCATTGAAATCACCGTAGGGAAGATACCTCATGCGTTCAAGATAAATTGACTGGAGGTTTTTTATAAACAGCCGGGCTGATTCAGATGGATCAGTGCGTCTGTTTACGGGCAACTTTCTTCTTCCACCTGGTTGCAAAGTCTGCAAATGTTTCTTTTTTCTTTTGGGTGCATGCCTCAAGTTCCCTTTTATTCTCAGAGCTATTGTTGTCTTTGTATCTCTTTTGGAATTCTTCGGCCATTTGATCCCAAGTAGCAACCGTACTGTTATATGCTAACATAAGCCATTGCTTAGCAACCCCTACCAAGGTCAGATGGAAATTGGAAGCTATAGCCTCGAAGCTAGCTCCCTTTGACTGCATAGTGATAGAGTAGGATTTTAAGTGGGAGATAAGGCATCCAGTCCCATCAAATTTCTCTATGTCAGGAATTTTAAATTTTGAGGGCAATATAGCTGAGGGTTGTAGCGTTAATGCATGCGTAGAAAATTCTCCTTTGTTCAAGACCTTGAACATCATTCACCTAAGGTTCTCCATATCTGCCTCTATTTTTGTGGGAGGTGGTGCTGGAGCATGGTATATATTTTAGGGATTGGGGGCAACTGGGTTCATTCATAGGATTGGCTGAGGTATTTGGTAAAGATTTTGAGGAGGTGGGATATTTGCAGTTTCTGCCTGACGATCAGGATCATTGAAAGGTAGATAGGTTGTTACTTGTCCTGGCTGGGCATAACTTCTGGGGTCCATATGTGGGTTGTGTTGGAGTGGATTAGTGATGGGAAATGGGAGGTCACTTGGATTTTGGGGTATATTGGTGTTCGAGAAAAGATATGATGGGTTTGGTAGAAAAGGTTGAAATTTTGGTAATAAGTATTTGGTGAGAAATTGGTGATTGGGGTGCTGGTGGTTGGTGGAAGGTTAATGTTTGGCTGAGGGTTTAGGTTTAGAGGAGTATGAGAAGTAGATGCTTCTTGAGGGGTTGTAGGGAAAGTGATTCCCTCAACATTGGGTTTTGGACCTTGCATGAGGTTTGTGATATGACCCAATAGGCGATCAGTATGTGCACCCAAACTCTGGTCTAACCATTGATGCATAGCCGGAGTAGGAGCGTACCCGGGAGCCCCTGTATCAATACCTATGGTAGACTGTTCATTCTCGGTGGCCATTCGCCCAAATCTGTACTCTCGACCGATTCTCGATACTTTCGATATGACCTCCGTGCCTGTATCTCGTATCAAACGACCGGTGCTATCTCTTCCTTTCCAAACTCGGGCCAGGTTTCTAAGGAAAAGGATTGAAGGTATCAGAAGGGAAGGTTTCAGGCTTTTTGGTTCTGAGTACAATATGTCTTTTTTATTTTATTATTATTCATTTTTCCTAAGATCGATCAGACAAGTACCTGTTTTGTTTTGACAGTCTCGGGACTCTTCCTGGAATAATGAATTCTTTCTCCAGAGTATAGAACTTTCGTATTCCACATGCCTTTCGACTTCCTAAGATTGGACCGATCTCAGGTGAAGCGTCTATACTCTTTTCGGGATCCATCATTCGAATAGTCTAGGACAAATACCATAAAAATTATTGGTCAGCCCCTGTGTATATATTTGTATTCACTTATGTATATTTTTGCAACTGGGATTGGTTAATAATTTAGAGATATAAAAACCGATCGGTCCATGAAGTGTCCTAGAAAACTATATGCTTTTAAGTTTTAACGTTGGCTGATGCAGGGGGTTGGCTGGCCATGGTGTAAGGGTAGCAGTTCGAAATATTTCTACGTGCGTGCACGTGTTTGAGGTATCTAAAAAAGCAGTAAAATCTTTTTTTTTTCCAGATATAAAGCAGTAATAAAGCAGTAAATGACACGTCTTTATGTTCATTTGTTGATTTTATTTGCTAATTAGTTTGAATCCTCGAAAGGACGGCGCGAGCGAGCGTGACGGCCATTCAGATCAATAAATGGAAAGAAAAGCGGATAATCTATCTGTTCGCATTAATTACATTTGGTCCTAATTCCCAAAATAAAATGACAGAATAAAAGAATATTTACATATTTTGCGAGGCATAATAAATAAAGCAAAGTAAAGTAAAGCGATAATAGGTCTCTACTTTATTTTTTGTTATCATGTCCGAAATTATATATATATATATATATATATATATATATATTTTTTTTTTTTCGTATTATATATATATATATATATAAATGTCATATTTAAACTGTTAAATAAATATACACATATTTAGCCAGAAACAAAATAAAAACTTGTTTTTTTTAAATGAGTCTAGCCCTCTGTTTTTATTTTATTTAAAATAAAAAACAACGTCACCAGCAGAGTCGCCACTGTGAGTGCCCCGATTTTCGACCGATTCCCCTGCTACCGAGAAGCGAGTGGTTTCAAAATCTTTTAAAGCGCATGGGAATACGTCTGTCCTCATTTGTGGACTTGAAATGTGATAAACATAGTAGCCATCTTTCTTTTAAAGAAAACATAGAAAAACAAAAAATAACCATATTTGTAAAGGAGTTCGGAGGCTAATTTATAAGGTGGAAAGGGGTTAGGCACCCAACTCGCCATTTCGGTCTCAAAACAAGTTTTTTGGCTAAATATGTTTTTTTACATTTATTTAACAATTAATATAAAGCATTTTAAATATATATTTGCATATATATATGAAATAATTACAAACTTACAACAGCTTTCTTTCTTGAAGTTACAAATACATTTATAAAAATTTGGCCATAATAATGGATCTTTTTAGTACTATTTTCTATAGAATTTCGGGCAGCTCAACTGCTTATTTCGTTTACATAGGACTATTTAAATATCATTTTTATACATAAAAACTTTAATAGAACTATCTCTTGAAGCGTGAGGGTTTTATCCCGTACCAATTACTGGTAGGTCTTAGGAAGTGCTCGCTCTGACCTTCAGGGAGAGGGAGTCTTTTGACTGATCTTGGTTGACTTCGGGCAGTGTGACTGCTCCGTTTAGTTGCTTTTCGCCTCGGGATCCGGGTGGCATAACTGCTTGCTTTGACTGGATTTACTGGCTGGCTGGCGTCGAAAATCGAGCAGAGCAGTTTCATACTTTTTACTGATTTGACGTTTGGATTCGGGCAAGACAACTGCTCTTTTTGGGTTTTTGGAACCGGTGGAATCCTAGCAGGGTAACTAGGTTTCACTTTGGTCGGAGTGTTTTAGTGTTTGGGGGAGATTTGACAGAGCTTCAGGGCTAGAAGGAAAAATTCCTTCGGCGTTTTCTCAGACTGTGGTGAACTCACCACGTAACTGTACATTTGTTGTTTCACTCTGTGTTTCTGTGTGTTCTCTTGTGAATTCTGCAAGTCGGATGCCTTTATTTATAGGTTGGAGAAGAGATTCCTTCGTCATTAAGTTTTTCCTTCTGTACTTCATTGGCTTGTACCACGTGCTGAGAAGATTGTACCAAAAGCAAACTGCTACAGTACATTGGGAACTATTAGGCGCTGCCCATAGGAAGCTGTGGTGTGAAGCCATGGATGGCTTGGGGCGGCGCCACAGGCCCTTTTTGTTCAACTTTTTGGCATTTTGGTCCCCTGTAATTCACTGTTTATGCATCATGCCTTTTCCTTTGCATTTTCAACCCTGTAACTTGACATTCGTTAGTTATTCTAACATGTCTTGATATTTTATGTCATGTCACATACCATGGGTACGAAATTAGGGTGTTTAAAGGGGGTAAATCATCCAAATAACCATGGTACTATTCGTAGGTAACCGATTTGACTAACCACATTACAATATCTCAAATGTGACCAATTAGGTGCGATGTGGTCCTTGACGTCAATGCTCCATCCAATTTGTAACGAACTTGTTGATGTGGATTAACGAAAAGAATGTATGAAAAATATTTTTTGTCTTTCAATTACACCCAGAAAGGTGAAATTAAAGGAAAATGTTTGGGGAAATGGGGAAGAAAGGGGTGCAATTGAATATAATTGATCAAATCGGTTACCTACGAATAATACAATTATTATTTGGATAATTATCCATTTTTAGCAACAATTTAGATGAATATTATATCTATCAGATGAAAGAAAAAAATGAAAATAGATGGAAATTTATAGCATTTGTTAAAAATGAATTTTGAGACAAATTAGAAAATTAAAAAAGTAAAACTATTTAAAAAAAAACAAACTACTAATGAATAAAGAAAGGAAAATGGATATCCAATCAAATCCAAAATTTCCAATGTTTACACTTTAGCTGCTTTTTTATTAGGCAACTAGTACTCTTACTCGTGCCGATGGTACGACGTCAGTTTAAGAATTTATCAATAAATGAAACAATGTGGAAATGAACCCAAATACCTAACAAAATAAAACATTTTACTTCGATATTTATTTTATAAGAAAACCAAGAAATAAATATTTTAATTATAACTACTGTTAAAATACAAAAAGAAAATTTTATTGTTTTCTTAATAACGAAAACTCAGTCGTCTTCTTCTGGGGTTTTTGCTTAACTTTGTAAACATGAGATGCATTAACATTGTTCATTATTTTCATCTACACATGATACAAAGAAAATTCAAACATATTAAATTAATCAAATTTTCTGCTTCATCTACAAAATTCGAATCCTCTCACATATTATCATACAAAATTTAATAAGCGAACGAAGATGCATTTGATCCAAATTAATCAACCCTAAAAGCTAAAAAAAAAAAGACAAATAAATCAATGGAAACCAATACACATACACCCAAGGCTCCAGCAAACGAAACTACAACAATGTGAAGATGTCCAACATTCTATAAAAATAAACTCGTGCTCGTGCCGATGCCACGATGCCAGTAAGAGAGTGGTCAATGTATGAACCGAGCATGATGTAAAAAATTAATTAAGAAACTACAACTAAATATTTGTAAAACCGTAAAGGCCTCTTTATCTGGAACGGAGGATTAATTAATAATTTGTACACGAAACTGCGGGCCGACCAAAAAAACGGACAGGACAAAACTTATGATTTTTTTTATTTGTATAAGAAATTGCAGGCTGGAAAAAAAATTAAATTGCCAAACAAAAAAACGGGCCGAGCAAAAATTAAATTGATTAAGTTAATTACGATAACAGTTAAAAAGAAAAAAAACAAATATTTCAGATTACAAAACTTACGCTTTTTTTTATTTGTATACGAAATTACAGGTCTGAAAAAAATTAAATTGATTAAGTTAATTAAGATAATAATTAAAAATAAAAAAATTAAAATACAAATATTCAAAACTTACTGCTGGACTAAAATTAAATTGATTAGTTATGCACGTTAAAATAATAAAAGAATTAATCTCAGCATGTAATTAGTCTTTACCAATTATGCACGTGTTTTGGCATCTCTGTGCCTATGGCACAGTGCCAATATATATGATTTCATCAATTCAAATAACTGTACCTAAATAAAAGGTGCTATTTAAAAAATATTACAGTTGAGGGGTACATTGATTCAAGTGATAGTTTAGGGACTGATATTTTATAAGGGGTGATTGTTCAAAAGACTAATCGCAGGGTGCGACTTTGTAATGTGAAGATAAAATATAGGGAGAAGAAAAAGGGGTGACTACTCATAATATTAATTGTAGGGGGTTAAAAATAGATAACTATTCACACATGTGAATGTGAGGGTGAATCTCAACTTTAAATTTTTAAAGACAATTTAATCTCAACTTCTGAATAGTCTTAGTCAATTGCATACTTGTTTTATAAGGAAACCTAATTCTAACAATACAAGGAAAATTAATTTATAAGAAAATCAATAAATAAATATTTTAATTGTAACTATTGTTAAAATACAAAAAGAAAATTTTATTGTTTTCTCAATAACGAAAACTCAATCTTCTTCTTCTGGTTTTTGCTTAACTTTGTAAACATGAGATGCAAGAACTTTGTCAATTATTTCCACTTACACATGAGACAAAGAAAATTCTAACATATTCAATTAACCAAAATTTCTGCTTCATCTACAAAACCCGAATCCTCCCACATATTATCATACAAAATCTAACAAGCGAACGAAGATGCATTTGATCCAAATTAATCAACCCTAAAAGCTAAAAAAATGACAATTAAATCAATGGAAACCAATACACATACTCCAACAAACGAAACCACAATAATGAGAAGATGTCCAACATTCTATAAAAATAAATTAATTAAGAAATTGCAACTAAATATTTGTAAAATCGTAAAGGCATCTTTGCTCGGAACGGAGAGATTAATTAATAATTTGTACACGAAACTGCGGGCTGACCAAAAAATCGAGCCGGACAAAACTTATGATTTTTTTTAGTTGTATAAGAAATTGCGAACCAGAAAAAATTAAATTGCTGAACAAAAAAAAATGGGTCGGCCAAAATTTAAATTTATTAAGTTAATCACGATAACAGTTAAAAAGAAAAAAAAACAAATATTTCAAATTACAAAACTTACGATTTTTTTTAATTTGTATACGAAATTGTGGGCCGAAAAAAATTAAATTGATTAAGTTAATTAAAATAATAATTAAAAAGAAAAAAAATTAAGATACAAATATTCAAAACTTAGCGCTGGACTAAAATTAAATTGATTAATTATGCACGTTAAAACAATAAATCTCAGTAAAACAATATCGGTAAAACCATAAAACAATAAATGTAAAACTGTAAAATCATAAATAATAAATAAGTCGTAGAATATGATTTTATTGGAATATTTATCTATTTTTCGAAGAAAAAAAGCAGTAAAATTGGAAAAAGTAACGACCTTTCACACGTTTAGAATTTAGATTAAATGTAGAGTGTATGATTGCAGTAAAAGAATTAATCTCGGCCTGTAATTAGCCTTTACCAATTACACATGTGTTTTGGCATCTCTGTGCCTATGGCACGGTGCCAGTATAAATGATTTCGTCAATTCAAATGACTGTACCTAAATAAAAGATGCTATTTAAAAAAAATATTACAATTGAGGGGTACATTGCTTCAAGTGATCGTTGAGAGACTGATATTTTATAAGGGGTGATTGTTTAAAAGACTAATCGCAGGGTGCGACTTTGCAATATGAAGATAAAATATATAGAGAAGAAAAATGGGTGACTACTCATAATATTAATTCTAGGAGGTTAAAAATGGATAACTACTCACATATGTGAATGTGAGGGTGAATCTCAATCGTTAAATTTTAACAAAATAATTTTATTTCAATCTCTCTGAATAGCCTTAGTCAATTGCCTAGTTGTTTTATAAGGAAACCTAATTCTAACAGTGTAAGGAAACCCATAAGAGGAGGTTACCCAAATAAATGACATCCGTAGGATGATAGTAAAAATAAATAAATCCTGACCTCTGAATAGCCCTAGTCAATTAACTAGCTTCTTTATAATATAGATGACTTGTGTTGGACGGTCTTATGGATCATAAATCCGTAAGACGGAGCCCCATTTAAAAATTCGCGGGTCATAATAAATAAACTACATGTTACAAAAAATCACAAAAATACATTAGTCGAGATGGTCCATGTCAAAACTCTTAATGCTTGAAAATTGGCGCAGAGGGGTCTTGGGTTCGACTTTAACGAAATATTAAATGACACATTTAAAGTCAAACGTGACATGTTGAAAAGACAAAAGTGACACATTTTAAAGGGAAATTTATTATAATTTAGCTCAGTCTTTCTGAAAAGTTAACTACTGCCACTGGTTAGGATTATATTTTATCAAACATAACTACTGGCCAGTATCAAATCTCAATTACCACAAGCGTGCGTACAACAGTTAATTCTAGCAATAATTAATTATTGAGATTTTACAGCCGTAATTATTCAAGAATGTAAATGATCGTTATTGTTTTATTGAGATTTTGCGGCTGTAATTAAAACATGTGCCTAACTAAGATTTACTATTTTACAATTTTACTATAAATTTATTGTTTTACTGAGATCATATCACCTTAATTATCTAGTTTTTTCTCCATGATTATCTCTAATTTATTATTATTATTATTTTTTGCAACTTAGATTTACTGTTTTACAAATATTTAGTTTGTAGTTTCTTAATTGATTGTTATCGTAATCAACTGAAATCTCAATTTAATTTTTGTCAGGCCTAGATTTAATTTTTATTTTTTTAAAAAAATGTTTGTAATTTTTGTAATTTTAAATATTTGTATTTTTAATTTCTTTATTTTTTTTAAAAATGTGCTAACTTTCTCTTATTGGTCTGAAATCTTTGTGATTTTAATTTTGAATAGACTTTTGTTAGTTCACTCCATTTCATTTAATTTATTTTATGGTTTTTGTCTGAGATTTTCATTTTTAAGTTTATTTCAATTAATAAATGTTGGGTTGGCGTGCATGAGAGAGAATGCTTTTGGATATTTACAAAATTTTACAGCCACTAAATGTGTTTTTCTTTAGTTTTTGAGATGTCATTTTTTATTTGTGTAGTGTACATTGATCTGACCTTACAAAATCTCAAACATATATTAATTGATTCGCATCACACTCATTTCATATACTGATCATCTCCATACTGATACTATGATATATGCACGGACACACTATTTAGCTCTCATTAAAATACAAAGTAACACTTTTAATACTAAAAAGTGACACATTTAATATTAAAAAAATCACTTTAAAACTAATGTTGACTGCCAAAAGTGACACAGTTAATACTAAAACGTGACACTTTCAATACTAAAAATTGACACTTTTAAGATCAATAACGACGATTTTTATTTATAAAACAAAATAATACTTGTAGGGTCAAAAATAACATATTTAATGCTAAAAAGTGATAGTTTTAATGTTATAAAGTAACACTTTAATGCTAAACGCAATGGTTTTTATTTATAAAAAAAATGAGGCACTTTTCAAAGGGAAAGTAACACATTTAAAACTAAAATTGACATTTAAGCCCAATAAGTAATATTTTTTTAGGAAAAAAATTATAATTTTTATTAAAAATACAAAGTGACACTTCTAAGGCCAAAAGTGACACATTTTATACTATAAAGTAATATCTATTATATAAAGCAGATCGGTCGGTTATTAAAAGCTAATTACCGGTCAGGATCTGTTTTCACAAAGCTATTTACCGGCCAGGATTAAATCTTTTGAAAAAGCTATTTACCGGCCAGGATTTGTTTTTACGAAACACATTCAACGATCAGGATTACATTTTATCGAAAACCGTTTTTTTACACGATTCTTATCTCTCCCACTATCTCTTTCTCTCTCATCCTCCACAAATCCATTTTATTTGCTGAATCACGTTTTGGTGAAAAGGAAAAGTGGAAAAAAAAACAAACAAAAGGCCTTTCAAGGTGGAGTAGACAAATCCATTTTATTAGGAAAATGAGTATGCGACAAATTTGATTTCTTGGTTTTCAAAAATAATCAACAAGAAAAAAAAGGTCAATCACCAACCAAGAAAGTTAATTACCGTTAAAAGTTAATTACGTCAATAATTGATTTTGTTATTTAAATTAATTGGTAAAAGTTAATTATTGGCCAGATTTATTTTTCCCAAACAGATTTAATTACTGGTAAAAGTTAATGTTATTTAAATTAATTAGTTAAAAGTTAATTACGGGTAAAAAATCATTATTACATTTTGTTAATTACAGGTAAAAGTTAATTATGCTCGATAGTTGGTAAAAGTTAATTACACCCGATAACATGTTTTGTTATTTAAATTAATCTATTTTCACCAAGAAAGTTCACCAAGAAAGTTAATAGGAAACGCTAGGAAACGCTACAGTATTCCAATGGATGTAGCTTGATTTTTTGAAATTAAAATATTACGTTAAGACAAATAAAAAAAAAGTATGACAATTTTGTAAAGATGGATTGGAGGGAATGTGTACATAGTTATTGATAAAAAAACAATATATTTCTACATGTTAATTTTCTTTTTGTCTTAAATAACAATATTTGATGATTGATTTTGCTTACAAAAGTAATTTTTTACTTTTTATTTTACTGTTGGATGATCATATTATTTTAATTGATAACCGAAATGTGTTAATTTTAAATTGGTTATTTTGTAAGTTTGAATTTTCTTTGTTGAACATATTCATAAACACTTTGGGCTGGAATACATGTATGTCACCATACAGAAAAATTTTAGACTCTTTTTGAAACATGATTAAAACATATATTGATTTATTTAAATATTGACAATCTCCAAAATATTGACATCCTTCCTTACGTGCGCCGTATCAAGGGCACGAACACAAAAACTAGTTAATAACTATGAGAGGTGACATTGTAATTTTCAAAAACTAAGGGATTGCATTAAGGTTTCTAAATTTTACCTCATTTAACCTGGATAGATCGTTCTTATGATAAAGATGACACCACCTCTTTTTATTACTGTATTATATTATATATATTATATTTATATTAGGCTGCAAAAGTATGACTAGAAAAGCTGACATGGCGATCACTGATTTGCCAGTATAGGTTCCAAAGACGTGGCTGGCCTCGGCAGTTATGACCCGAGGGGTACATTAACCATCTCATTAACCCCCACTCCCTTACTCTTGCGGTAAAACCCTATCCCGTGGGCAAAATTAAAAGGAAAAACTGCATGCTCTTTGATCTATAGAGAGAAAGAGATTCAAATTAGTGTTTGATTCCTCTGTTCTCCCCCGAGGTAATCTCAAATCTCGGTTCTTTCTTTTTGCTGTTAAATTTCTGTTAATTTTGATCTTTGATTTCGTTACTAGTTTCAATTGTGCTATTTCATGTGATGTATTTGAAATGGAGTGAGATTGAGAATCAGGAGCTCGTTTTTTTTTTTTGCGATCTCTAGATTGTGATTTTTTGAATTTTCCAGATTCTTGAAAAGATATCAATTTTTTGTCTTGTTGGCTTATAACTGTTAGATTGAAGAAGATTGATTTGAGATTGAAAATGCTTTGCATTTTTATCTTCATTTCTCCACCCAACCCATGGAGTTCTTTTTTTTTTCTTCAAGGTTTTGTTTGGTATTTCAGTTTGTCGCCTATATATGGGGAATCTGTAAATTTGTAGCTTTTGCCTTTTGGTCTTTGAACTGAAAATGTGGGTCCAGGGAAACGAGAAGGCCAAAAGGTGACGGGGAGATACTAGAGTGTTTGGGCATTGCACATTCCTAGCTCAGTGATATCTCCTTCAACCGGTATGTTCTTCCACGAATTTAGGTTTATAAAGATTTTGCTACAGTTCAGTTTTGATTTTCAGCTGCTTTCTGTTAGGCTATTTACACTTGTGATTAAGCTAACTGATTTTAGGGGTTTCAATTCATGGAGGAACTGATCATGGTGTGTTTTGTGCTTTAACTTTCTTGAAGCATTAAACTTACTCCATTCTCCAGAAGAGTAATATCTTGAATACTCATACTTAATTTAGCCATATTTTTAATGAAATTTGGTCTGAAGTACTTGTTTTTAAAAAAATGTAAAACTGTTATTTACAGTACTCTCTTCGGCCGTCCCAAATTGGGTGTCATTCCCATTACCTTTAATGAATTTACTGAACCACATTGCAAACCATCATGTTCCCATTTGCTTTTGTAACGATATGTTGTGGTTACTTGGTTATTCAAGTGTATGTGCTAATAAAATTTCTTAAAACTCAACTTTCTTACTGCAAGAAACTGACAAAGGACATTCATTTTAGGATGGAGTACGTACTTCTTAAGTACTTTATAAACGATATAGCTTCAATCCCTGTGAGAAAGTAAATGCAATTCATATATTGGCTCGGAAAATAGTTATATTGTGTGTGAAAGTCAAAACAACACTCTGTAATAGGACTGTTGAATCTAACAAGATGAAGTTGCCATAGAGATTAAAAAGATTAATTTCTGGAACATATCACCATGGAAGCAAATGATTCTGATTTCACTGCACATTCTATACCGACTCTCTCCTGTCTTTCCATTTATCTTTTAAGAAAAAAGAATCTAATCAATTTCTTATCTTTTTGTTTGTCAAAGGTCATCATGGACTTTGTCATGTAATCTTTGGCTTAAGAACGAGACAATGTTATAGTCTATATTTTTCCATATTGTTTTTCTGCCTAAAGTGACCCAAGGTTCAGCCCTTGTTTTTTGATGATAGAAATGAATTACTTGGAATTCATTGGTTGCAGTTATTAAATTTAGAACAAAATTGGTCTCTCTCTCTCTCCCTCTCTCCCCATATATATATATATATATATGTATATATGTATATATGTATATATGTACTTGTCCTGAAATTCTTTCAAATTGTGAGAACTGTGAGCTGTCTAATGGCTCCAAAAGTTAGTACTTAGTAGATAGATGGATATGAATTATAATCTGTGGTCTGTGGTTGTTGGTTGGTCATTTGTTTTGTGCAAATAAGAAAGTGAGCGGGGGAATTCGTTTAGTTCTATTTTGTTAGCTGGTTTTAACCATTGATGATATTTGGTTAGACATTAGTTTATGGATATTTCTAAAGGGCAGCTATGCAAACAATCCCTGGCCCATATTCATGAGTCTGTGATCTGGTTGACTTCATGCACTTAATATTGTACCCTTAACCCTACAGATAGCTATACACTACTATCTCCTTCCCGTCAATCATTTTTCCTCAAAACTGAAACTCTAATTTGATCTAACAACATTTGCAAACAATGTCTATCTTATAATTTTTATTTATTCTTTTTTTGGTTAATGTAAGCTATTTACCAATCTGCATAAGATTGCAATTATCTTGTACGTACAATCTTGTGAAAGTATTTGATTCGTGAAGATTATAAATTTTAGGTGCTGCTTCGTATTGGTGTGCTCATAAGCGTGAGCGGTTAGAATTTCCTTGAACTAGCTGATTTGTGATAGTGAAAATGAAGAGTAGTGAGCGTGCTGCAAATATTGCACTAGCAGGTTTGAATTCTTTGTCCAATTTGTTGACATGTTTTAATTATTTTATTCATGTGATTTTGGTTGCTTATCCTTAAAACCTTTTGGTATTTTCTTTTAAGAAAAAGGTTCAGGCCCCTTAAATTAACGAGTTGCTATCTAAAATTAAGGTGAAGCAGCAATTGCTTCAGCCAAGCCTGACACTGTTGCAATTCTCTTCTATTTTCTTAAGCCTGTGTGGCTGGATTTCTAACTTTCATGCAATGGTTTTACAATCGAAAACTTTCTTAGTCTATTATAACAGGAGTGGGGTAACATACATTTCCCCGCTCTTCTGGAAGCTCTGAATTTATGGCAGTGGAATTGTTAAGGGTCATAATACACCTACCCATGTTTTAGTGATATTTTTCCTTTCCCCGCCTCTGTTTTCTCTACTCGCCATTTTCTGTTTTAGTGCATTTGTTGTTCCTGGTCTCCAGAGCTTTTGGTTTTATGGTTTATACATGTTAATGATTTCAGGTTTAACTCTGGCACCATTAGTTGTGAAGGTAGACCCAAATCTAAATGTCATATTGACTGCATGCCTCACTGTTTTTGTGGGTTGCTACCGGTCTGTCAAGCCAACTCCTCCCTCAGTAAGTAGAGCAGCTACCTTCTTGTAACATTGATTGCCCTTCTTGTTGACTAGATTTTCCATTTTTTCTTAAATCTGTATTAACTTTGTCTAAAATGGTTAATTTGCAGGAGACAATGTCTAATGAGCATGCTATGCGCTTTCCCTTGGTTGGGAGTGCAATGCTGTTATCTTTATTCCTGCTATTTAAGTTTTTATCAAAAGACTTAGTTAATGCTGTCCTGACGTGCTACTTCTTTGTGCTTGGGATCGTCGCCCTCTCGTATGTTCTTTCTGTATGGATTATTCCACCATGAATGTTACTTTGAATCAACTTAGTGTTTGATAGTCTCATTTATTTCATTGCAACTGGCTTCTTTGATTTCCAGGGCGACATTGTGACTGGCTTCTTTGATTTCCAGGGCGACATTGGAACCTGCAATTAGACGGTTTTTGCCAAACAAGTGGAATGAAGATGTTATAACCTGGCATTTGCCATATTTTCGATGTAAGCTTTTCTCACTTCATGCGATCTGGAAATTTTATTCTGTGGTTACTCTTGTCTCAGATAGTACATATATAGTGACACACATAAATGGAATTCCTTCTTAGCATATCAAGTGAATATCTTTGATATTTTTGGAGACCTTTTGTATTCAGTAAATAGCTACTCAGTTCCACATAATAATTGTTCAGTGGTAGTAGAGGTGAGACCGCTGAAGAGCATCTCTCTTCATCAGAACCCCCATTTTTGCTATCCATCACATCATTCCCATACCTTATTGCTGTGCAGTGGTGAAGATAATCGACTGCCCTCAATTTTTTTGCCTAACACTTTACTTAATGGTCGACATTAACGTCTTAAAATTTTGATCTTTACACATCCTCTCTTCTCCAGAACCCCTCAGAAGTTTGTCTTTAGTGCACGCTTCATGATTTGAGGGCAGGGTTCAAAGTTTTGGCCGAGTTTCCGGGAATTCAGGCACTCGGGGCAGTTTTTGAGGTCTCAGATCCCCAAAATCAGACTGAGTTGACAGAAATTCACATGAACCCCGATTCGCTGCAACTTGGCGAGTTTTCTGCGATTTGGACAAGTCGTCTAGTTGACTTGGGAAAATTAACAAGAAGCAGACGAGCTGCATAAGATTACCTGAGTTCAATTAACTGCCATATCTTTACGACTCTTGATTCCTGTTGTAGATGACAGTTCTCCATTGATGTGCTTGAATCTGTCAATTCAATGACCCAGTTAACCTTTCTGCCCTAGTCTCCAACTATTTCCTATCCCTCAATTAACCCATTCAACCCTCCGATATCCTCTCCCTCTTCACTGTAGCCTCAGAACTGAAAGAATCATCTCCTCTGGCGGTGGCGAGCTAGGATGGACTCCCTTGCGTTAAATTCTTTCTCCCTGAACGTGCGTGGACCTGAATGAAATTGATGGTTTTTCTTCGTTGATTACTTTTGGTCGAGAAATAATTAAATGCACCTGTAATTTTTTAAAATTTGCAGTCCTTTTATCTTTTAAGGGGCCCAAGTGCAACCCTCCCATTTTACAATTATTTTTCACGAGCTTGGTCTTTCTTCTCTTCTTGTTCTCTTTGTTTTTCTTCTGTGTTTTCCAATTCATTCTTTTTCTACACTCAATTTTAGAAATTGCAAAAAAATAAAATAAAATAAAAATATTTTAAATTATTTAAGGGACATAAAAATTGCAAACAAAATATAACCACTGATGAAGAAGACTAGGTTGAGTTTCTATTTGACTTACGTTTAGCTTATGTGTCAATTGTATATTGAACTTGTAGTCTGTTATGCTGTACCAAAAAAATCTGACAACGTCTATTTTATCACTTGAACAATGCTACTTATTTTTTGCAAATCTAGTTATACCATCGTGCTAAGTATGTTATTTAAAATTTTCTACAATTTTTATATTGCTCTCCAAGTAGCATTTGTTTGTGAAGCACCCAAAATCGTGCCTTTGAACCATGCTCGAGTGTTTGTTGGAAATATTGGTTCTCATAAGTTAATGTCCTTGTAAAGCACTTCCATGGATGTTCTATTTGATAGAAGTTGTTGGTTTTTTTTCCGTTTACTTTTTTTGTTTTATTTGGCATTATCTTGCTTATAGTATGCAGAATGACATTTTTCTTAACACATTTCTTAAACAGCTGTGGAGGTGGAGTTCACAAGGTCTCAGGTCGTTGCAGCAATCCCTGGAACCTTTTTCTGTGCATGGTATGCTTCACAGAAGCATTGGCTGGCGAATAATATTTTGGGTCTTGCATTCTGCATTCAGGTTCGTATGCCCCTAATCTCTGAAATATTCATTCTATTCATAGTTGATGGGACTGGGAGCAATTTTATTTATTCTTTTTAGTTGGGTTAGCAAATACATGAAAAATCCTTGTTTTTCTTCTTTTCTGATGTCTTGAGCGCATTGTACATTTGTACTACTGTACCTTACATATTGGTAATGGCCGTGATATCTTTGTTTTTGCAAGATAAAGCAAATTGGCGATTGGATTTTATTCATTATCTGTGTCTATTTGGTCATGGCTCTTTCTTTCCCGACAGTGGTGAAAGGCTTAGCATTCTTATCTCATGTTGTATTGTTGAGAAAGTATGTCCAACCGTTAGATTTGTCTTATTACCTAATCGGCTTGTCCTCTTATGCTACTAGATGAAAATTTATAATGTGTATGTAGATGAATTGTATCATTTTTTGAAATCCCTTAAAGGAGATGAATGTAAAAAAAATGTTGCATACAATATCATCTCCTAGATTTATTTACTTAAGTCTTGTTATATTAGGTCAAATATAATTTCTACTGTGCTTGGCCTATTTTCAGAAGTTGACGCATCTTGGGATGCTATCTACCTATACTTCTTACATTTTTGTTTTTGTGCACTTCTTACATTTTTGTTTTTGTGCATGCATCTAGTAGACAAATATTTTCTAGGATCTTTCTGGAAGGTTTGTGCCTTTCGGATGACTAACATGTGCTTTTGTTTTTAACTAATTTGTTTATGTTTGAACATGGCTAGTTTATTTATTATTATTATTATTATTATTTTCTTTAAATAAGTAAAAAAACACGGTTAGTTTATTAGCAGATTGAAATGATTTTTATTTTCATATTTTAAAACTTCAGGGAATTGAAATGCTTTCCCTTGGCTCATTCAAGACCGGCGCTATTCTTTTGGTAAGAAAGGGATATCTTTCCTTTTACTTTTCACCTTGTTTTATGGTGTCTTCTAGACTTGTTTCTTTTTGGTTTATCACCTGGCTATATGAATACAACTCTATTATTAAGACAATAATTCATTTGAACAATTAAAAGTTTAAGCACCTTAGAAAAGTCAGATAACTCTTGCTGGTAAATATCACCTTGTAAATACCCCAGAAATGGTTCGATGGTTAAGAATCATTGGTCTGCTCATAGTAGACATGAATATACATCTGGCTTGTTATCTTGGTGATTGGCAATGAAGCACTGCAACCTAAATTGAGTTGCAGCTTGGGGCTGTCTCTTACACCTACATTCTCTAAGTTTCACTCTCCTCATCCCCTTCTTTAGTTGGGCCAAAAAAAGATGGAATATTTTTAATGAAAAGACTCTATTGGGTTTTGTTGATATAGCTGTTATGTTAGATTGCTCAAAGAGATCTCACGATTCTGTTCTAAGTGCTTTTATGCAGTTTTCTTCTAACTGATGTCCATACTCCTCTTGCTGGTTGCGTGTTTATATGATGCAACATATTTAACAATGCAGGCGGGCCTTTTTGTCTACGATATTTTCTGGGTCTTTTTTACCCCGGTGATGGTCAGTGTTGCTAAATCTTTTGATGCTCCTATAAAGGTAGTACTTCAGGCCAAGTGAAACATCTATGTATTCTATTGCGGATATTTTGGTTAAATTTCATCAATGCAAGGTTACTTATTATTATTATTATTTTATTTTTCTCCAGCTTTTATTCCCAACAAGAGACGCTGCACGCCCATTTTCAATGCTTGGACTAGGAGACATTGTGATTCCAGGTATGGCAATTGTAGTAGGGTTCACTTTTTATCTAATTCTAAAAGTGAGCTGGGATTATCTGTCCTGAATCGGATGCCAAGTTATTTTCTGTATTTAGTATTGGAGATGTGAATTTATAGTGTTTGTGAACTTGCTAGTAACCTAGTTTGGAGTCTTTTTTCTTTCTTGTTCTCAAATGTTGCTTGGTATGTTTACATACGGTTGAATTTGTGCTCAATCTTTTCATAATTCCACCTTTCAATAAAATTGAGATGTGGACTAATGTTGGTGCTTTGAAAGTTGTTGAGGCTACATGCTTGGAGGCCTTATAATCCACTCTCTCTCTCTCTCTCAGAATGACAGTCACCAATTGTAGATGGACATAGTAACTCTTTATCTTTCCAAGTTTTCCCTCATTAATATGAAAGCAAGTTGAAATGGAGCATATACAAATTTCCAACACCTGTATAACCTTAATCCTTTGAGGAAATGGGACACTCATTTTGAAATTGGCCAGAATGACAAGAGGAGCTTATTTGGAGGGTGGGTATTTTATCTCTTCTCTTTGCGTTAGAGGTAGTAGGTTTTTTAGTTGATTCAGTGTCATGTTTTTTGGTCAATGAGCACATTCATGATTGAAGGTACTCATTTTGTGTGGGAATTCTTTTAGGTTTTTGGTACATAGGATAATGAAAAGAAAAGTAACTATGAATCCAAACTGGAGAGCTATTCCATAATCCTTCAATAGAGGAGTGGTTTTGGGGGAGGGTTGGGGTGGAGGTTTATTCGAAGTAGTACCTGTACCTAAGTTGTGCCGAAGCTTAGCTCTACCATTCGCTACTTTCTTGCTTTCCTCAAGGATATGCTCTACTTTGCCTCCAGGGCTTGTTAATAAATTATCTACAACCCTCAATGAGGGCTCCTACAGGTTATGTTCGTGTCTGCTACCTTAATTAACTTAACTGCCACCTGCAAGTTTGTTTCTAGGAGAGCTTAAGGTATTCTCCTTTCCAAGCCAACTTTAGATGGCAGTAGTAATAGTACATCGGTCAAGTCGCCTTTTGAATCCTTGGATCCACATGCCTATTGTGTCGCTAATAAGTAATAACTCCTCCGATAGCAGCTTCCTTCACACTTGATTCTGTATTGACTTTGGTGCATCCTCATTGCTGCGCATTGTGTGTTGGGGGGCGGGGATTGCTGCACAGAGGAATTCCATTTAACAAGTGTTTCCTCCATGCTCTGCACTTTCTAGAGTGTAGTGGGATAGTTAGAAATGTAAACTAGTTACTGATTAAGCCATGCTAGTTGGGAAATCCACTTTCTCCAATACAGGTAGCCAATGCTATCAATATATGCACAGGTCATACTTTACATGCTTGATTATGCATCATAATCCTATCACGCCTTATAGAACATATTCATTATTTATTTTTGTTTGTGTGTGTATTTGGGGGAGAGGGAGGGGAAGGTGGCTTCATACTTCTTACTTAAAACACAATTTGCTTGTTCCTTTCAGGCATTTTCGTAGCATTGGCATTGCGATTTGATGTGTCCAGAGGGAAAGAGAGTCACTACTTCAAGAGTGCCTTTGTAGGATACTCCGTTGGTGTGATCCTCACAATTGTTGTCATGAACTTGTTCCAAGCTGCACAGGTGGGTGATGTGATGACTTAATATTAAAGAAATATCTAATACGTGCCCTGAGGGCTCTCGTTAAGAATACATTATTTTGCATTGGGGACACTCCCCAATGTATTGAGGTGATGAGCATTGCCAATATAAATCATTCTAGAACCCTGTAATATAGGGCACTTGTTACTATGATGATCCTTATAAAAATGTCTTTTTTATGTAGCGGAATGCATAACCGAGGGACACCCATTTCTGTTGTTCGTACTTCTAACAGTAGTCTAAATGTTCATTCATTTTCTTTTGTTTCTCTTTCAGCCCGCTCTACTGTATATTGTACCAGCAGTGATTGGATTTTTGGCTACTCATTGCTTATGGAACGGGGAAGTTAAACCAGTATGTTTGTTTATCTTTAACTTCAAGTTAGGTTTGCTAGTGTTTGAAGAACAACTAATCCAAGTCCAAGTTGTGTCAATAGAATGCTTTCATATATACTGTCGTGGCTTTATTTCTCATCGAGTCATCTAATATACATTAAAAAAACTAGGATGTGCAGTTCAAATCAGATTAGCAATTCTTATTTGTGGGTTGCAACTTCTTTATATTGTCACATTGCTCATACGTTTACAAATTTTCTGCAGTTGTTGGAGTTTGACGAGTCTAAAACTGCTACCTCAGAAGCTGTAGAGGATGATAAAACTAGCAAGAAAGAAGAGTGAGACAAAATCATTGATAGAGGGAAAACAGTTCCAACTAGGTTAAGGACAGTTTTGCCTCATAGCTTAATGTTGCCTAACTTATGCAACTTTCAAAGATGTACTAGACTTTGCAATAAATGGTTTAATGATGGATTTGCTTAAAAATATCAATTGTTATATCTCAAAATTTTATTTTTCTGTATTATTGCATTAGTCTCTAAGCATTTCTAACGAATTGACAGAACGTGCCCAGATTGGCATCTGAGCACGAACTAGGGTTTTGGGATATTCGAAATCAATACCCCCACCCCCAACCTATGTTTCCAAACTTAGGGTTTGGGGATATTCGGTACCCCTGACCACTATGTCTTTGGTTATACTAAGTCATCACGAAAAGTGACTTTTTGTCAAGATTATACCATATCTCCACATTATCAAATACTTTACAAACTTGCCCTCAATACAATTTGGTGCTCATGCATCTGAATTTGAATTTGTTTTCTTACAAAGAACTATTTGTCATAATGCTATTGACTAAAATACCACTCTCCCCATTCTAACAAACTCTATCTTTTCGTTCTAAGCTGTCTTGAAAAAAGTCACTATTTTCTAATCTTTTCTTGTTAGAATATTATAATTACCTTTTTATTATTCATTTGATTAATACTTTAATTAATGGTCATAAGATTACATGGGAGTTTTTAGAAATCTATATCTATATATATATATATAAAAGGAGAGGAGCAAGATTTAGAAAGTTTTCGTCAAAAGTGACTTTCCAAAGTTAGAAACACTTCTAATTTATATATAAGCTTCTTTTTACATTGAAAATTGAAAATATAAAATGTCATTATTATGGTTGATTGGATAAATGATTCCAAAACCTTTTTACCTTCTTATTTAGTACATTAAGAAAAATATGCATAGTAAAAACATGAGAGATAACAAAATCAAGTTTTTTTTTGTCAATTTCTTTGTATCAATATCCAGGCTAGAAAAAAAAATGGAATAAAACAACGATTTTAAAACTAAATCATATACACACACTTTGAAGTAAAACTAATTCACAGACAATCAATTAATAATAATACCAAGATCTAAATTTTTTTTCTCTATTTCATCATAACCAAAGTTATTATTGTAAAAAAAATCTACAAATCAAGATAGGACCAATTTTTTGAGACAACCCGATAATTTCTAATTTTTTAGTTACTTATACATGTTAAAAAATTCAGATATAAAAAAAGTGTTGATAATGAAATTAATCAACATTCAGATCAAATTTGTATATTAGTTGATGTAAAACATGAATTAAAATTAATAAATGAGTTTTGAAGTTAAATAGAGTTTTTGAAATATTTTTGGAAACATGAACTTACCAACAAGTTTCCGGTAAGTCGATGGTCATAGCTTCCGTTGCCGGACTTTCTTTAGGTGGTAACCTTGAGGTTCGCCATCGCTGCAAAAAATGCATAATTTTTTTTTTTTTGCAATATGTGGTGAAACTAGGGTAAAAGTGTTTTATTTTCGTTTATATATATCAACTAAAACGACGTGGTTTTATGAGTGTTTACCGAGTTGCTGTCCAAAAGTTATCCATAGCACAGTTTAAATCAAAATTTTTGATGTCTATCCATCGATCGTTTGAATTTTTGGTTCATTTTCCTTGCCCCATCTCCTACTTTTTTTTTTTTGGTTATATACTATTTTAATATTTTTTTTCTTTATGTCTGATTTTTAAATTGAACCATAATACTAGAATTATTTTGTAAAAATTACCAATTTTGAAACGTGTAGTTTTTAAGGTTTTATGACAAAACATGTTAGTATATCACAAACAATTTGCTCTTTGTCTGATATTATATGCGCTATCATTTTTTTATAAATAAATGTAACTTTTATACACACACACAAAGAGATATATATATATATATATATATATATATATATATATATATATATATATATATATATATATATATATATATATATATGTGTGTGTGTGTGTGTGTGTGTGTGTGTCACATAAGTGAATTTAAATTTTGTTGAGACTCCAGAATAAAGAATGAGAGAAAGTGAACCTCAATTTCATTGTTTAGAATTGGAATTATGGGCTTCAATGTAAATTTTATTGTTTATATCAAGAAAAAAATTTAGAATTTGAATTGAACTGAAATTCTGAATATTTTTATTCTATAAATTGATTTTTTTTTCCTCCAAAGGTAAAACATTTTTAAACCTAAAGACTATTGATTTTCATTAATTTTTTTATTTCTATTAATTTACTTATACATTTAGATTTTTAATTGAACTCTACATGAGAGCCAAACAAAATAATCTTAATTTTAATGTTACAAAATTATGATATTCAATTCTACACATCGAACTCATAATCTTTATGTTGCAATCATTTGTATATTTTATTTGCACTAAAGTTTTAACTATTGTATGGATATACATATATGTTTCGTGCATCGCACGAGTGCTTTGATTATAATTTTATATAATTAACTTCAATTTTTATTGTACAAAGTAAACTGTTTTGGTCAAGGACATGTCACTTCGATATCAATTTAAAGATATGTTAAACAAGTTATTGTTTGTATTACCATAATTTTCTATAATTTATTTTATATGCATATTGAACTCGTGATTTGTCATATAATTATTCGGTTATATGGTTATCATTAAAATTTTATATTGTTTTATTTATATCAATATTGAACCGTGTATTACACGGTTGTGTCGTAGTATCTATACATATATAAATGGAGAGGATCAAAATTTGGAAAGTTCCTGTCAAAAGTGACTTTTCAAATTTAGAAACACTTCTAATTTATATATAAGCCCCTTTTTACATTGAAAATTGAAAATATAAATGTCATTATTATGATTGATTGGATAAATGATTCCAAAATCTTTTCACATTCTTATTTAGTACATTAAGAAAATTATGCATAGTAGAAACATGAGAGATAACAAAACCAAGTTTTTTTTGTCAATTTTTGTTTGCATCAATATCCAGGCTAGGAAAAATAAATATTGAATAAAACAACGATTTTGAAACTAAATCATATACACACACTTTGAAGTAAAACTAATTCACAGACAATGAATTAATAATAATACCAAGATCTAACAATTTTTTCTCTATTTCATCATAACCAAAGTTATTATTGTAAAAAAAAATCTATAAATCAAGATAGAACCAATTTTTTGAGACAACTAGCTATGTCTAAAAAAAATGGAAACCCGATAATTTTTAATTTTTTCGTTACTTGTATATGTTAAAATTAAAAAATCAGATATAAAAAAAGTGCTGATGATGAAATTAATCAATATTCAGATCGAATTTATTTATTAGTTGAACTAAAGCAATAATTAAAATTAATAAACGAGTTTTGAACTTAAACATAGTTTTTGAAATATTTTTGGAAACATGAACATACCAACAAGTTTCCGGTAAGTCGGTGGTCATAGCTTCCATTGCCGGACTTTCTTTAGGTGGTAATCTTGAGGTTCGTCATCGCTGCAAAAAAATGCGTAATTTTTTTTTTTGCAGTGTGTGGTGAAACTAGGGTAAAAATATTTTATTTTCGTTTATATGCATCAACTAAAACAACGAGGTTTTATGAGTGTTTACCAGGTCGCGGTCCAAAAGTTATCCATAGCACGGTTTAAACCAAATTTTTCGATGTCTATCCATCAATCGTTTGAATTTTTTGGTTCATTTACCTTGACCCATCTCCTATATTTTATTTTCCTTCGTTATATACTATTTTAATTATTATTTCTTTATGTCTGATTTTTAAATTGAACCATAATACTTGAATTATTTTGTAAAAATTACCAATTTTGAAAAGTGTAGTTTTTAAAGTTTTATGACAAAACATGTTAGTATATCACAAACAATTTGTTCTTTGTCTGATATTATATGCGTTATCAATTTTTTTAACGTTAATGTAATTTTTATTTATATATATATTTTTTAATATCACTTTTTAATACAGAAAACATGTAAGTGAATTTAAATTTTGTTGAGATTCCAGAGTAGAGAATGAGAGAAAGTGAACCTCAATTCTATTGTTTAGAATTGGAATTTTGAGCTTCAATGTAAATTTGATTGTTTATATCCAGAAAAAGTATTATAATTTGAATTGAACTGAAATTTTTAATATTTTTATTCTAAAAATTGATTTTTGTATTCCAAAGGTAAAACATTTTTAAACCTAAAGACTATTGATATTATTTTAAAATCATTGTCTAATATAAGACTCAATTTAAAAACATATTCTTTGCTTATCATAAGTTATATGTAGCTTTGTCTAGAGTTACTATGTGATATTTATAGTTGCAATAGTCGTACATGTTGAATGAAAATTATTGTATATAAAAATTATTTTAAAATTTATATTATTTTTTTCAAATTTATAGGATTTTCTACATTTAATTTTACTGTTTATTATTTTGTTAATATTAAAAAATTAATTGCATATTATTCAACTTTAATTTAGTATATAATTTTATACAAATGTACAATCCGTGCAACGCTAGTCATACAATATCTTAATATCAAAATGAACTCGTTTTTAAGAACATAGGGACTAGAGAGTACAGCATTATAATTTTGAGGGTTTTTACTGCCCAGTGATGCCTTATATAGGGGTCAAAGTGAAATTCATAGGTAAGGCAGCAAAAGCCGTTAAAAACGTCACGGTTAAAAAAAAAAATAACTGGATTTTAATATCCACTCGCGTCCGCTAATCCAGAAGCTTCTCTTTTCCTCGCACTATATATAATTTCTCTCCATTTCCTTGGCCATCCGGTTTCAAGAGAAATCGAAAACTCTGAACCAACATAGAACGAGAAAGCGAGAAGAGCAGCGGAGATCGAAAGAGTGGGAGAAGCTCGTTTTCATTGTTAGATCGATCGTTCTTTAGATTATATTAGTTTAACTTGATTCTGTGCGTGTCTAATCGTTAAGGTGAGTTCTAAATTTCGCTTCTTTTTTTCACTGTGAATTTATCGTAAAGTTTTCTAATTCTTCGATGTTTTTAAAATATCGTTTTGATGAACATGATCTTCGTGGTTGTCTGAGTTGAAATTGATTTGAACAGACTTCGTGTGAATTTGGTTGGATAGATTCATGTTGATTTTTTTTTTAATTCTGATTCAGCTGCAACTATCTGCCGATATTTTTGGTTCTGAATTTAATTGTGCAAATTCTTACTTTCTTATGTTCTAATTTGTAAAAAAAATCATTTTTTTCCTGCTGGAAGTATATGACGAGATGATTGTAGTTTGTGTTGGAGTTACGAAATTGCCTCGTTGCAGTTTCTGTGCTTGTGGTTCTCGTCGTAAAATTGAATCTTAAGTGAATAGAATTTTCATTTCCAGATTTTATTCTGATACGTTAAGGTATGTGATTATTTGATATATATGCTGTTGTAAAAAAATGAATGATCATTTGAAATGCATTGATCGTGGCTGTTTTAAATTGTTTTCTTTACCTTGTTTAGAGTTGCAGTGGAATTGCATAGGATGACCCAATTTTTTTTTTAATTTTTTCATATTCTAGGTTGAAATCTTGCCAGATTAAAATAGTTAGGTCAATTTCAGCATATAATTTATACATATGTTGTACTATGTCGGGCTTCCCGCTTTTCTTTGGCTGTAAAACATTAATGCAACTATTGCTATTTTCATGTGATGCGAAACAAGTTCATAGAAGTTCATTGAATGTTTGATTTATTGAGTAATTCACTTTAATACCTGAATGATTCCACTGTTTTTGCTTGGGTTGTAAGAAATCGGTCCTGTTTTATGTGGAAAAGAAAAAGCCCATATCAATTGCATGGCTTCATCTCAATATCAACTTGGTAATCTCTTTGCACGCATATTTGTGCTATTTGCACGCATATTTGTGCTATTTGCACAGTCCTTTGCATATTGAATTAAGGAGCTCCATTACTTGTCTGCCCGTTGTTAATGTTATTCATTGCTACCTGTATGTGCTGTATTTTTGTTCTTCCCTGAAGGATGCAGTTATGAGATAGTTTCTTACCACAATGACTATGGCAGCTAACATATTATTTTCTCCCCCATGGTTTATTGTGTAGCATGTAGTAGTATGAACATCATCACATAGTTGTCTTTGGTGATTTCTGCCCCATCTTTCTTGACCTTGTGGTTTATTCTATTAAATGCTAATCCACTAATTTTGTTCTTCTGTTTTCTCAGATGTCGTACTCCAGACGGTCAAGGTATGTTGTAATTTTTAAGATGGTTTTTTATTCTGCCCCAGGTGGGAGCCAATACTGGGATATGTTGATGATATAAGCTGCTCACATGTCACCTTTTATGTTAGGTATTCCACCTCTCCATCATACAAGCGCCGCAGATCTGTCTCAAGGTCGAGGTCTATGTCTAGGAGTCCGTAAGTAGCTACAATTATTTGTTTAATTCTTTCTATTTTCTTGCTCACACTGGGAAAATTTGCTTGCCTATAGTTATTTGCGACTTAAAGTATCTGATTTCGTAAATGGTCTGCAGGAGCTATGATTCAAGCGATGTTGAAAATCCTGGAAATAACCTGTATGTGACAGGGTTATCGCCACGAATCTCAAAGAGAGATATTGAGAAGCATTTTTCGGCAGAGGGAAAGGTATGCAAGAAATGTTCTGACCCTCTAATCAATTCCAGACTGGTTGTCGGTTCTTTTGATTGTAGAAAATCAATTCCAGATGTGGCATCACCTCTTCTGATTATAAAAAATCGGTGATAGTGGTGCCACTTAACTGTTTTGCAATTTATTGTTGCTATGCAGATTTGAGTTTTGAGAATGTTGGTAACTGTGTCATCATCAGTAATGTTTAAAATATGGTGTTCTGTTATTGAGTTATATAGAAACTTATTTTGACAGGTAGAAGATATTCACCTTGTGGTTGACCCATGGACTAGAGAATCCCGGGGATTTGGATTTGTAACAATGTCCAATGTTGGGGAGGCTAATCGTTGCATCAAGCACCTGGATGGTTCTGTTCTCGAAGGCCGCGTCATCACGGTGGAGAAGGTACAATCATGCTTAGCTTTTGTTTTGCATTTTGCTTAATTGAGCTATCTTTTTATCTAGACTATTTGCAGTTGTTATATAGTTATTTAAGTTTGAAAGTTGTTTGCCTCTTTTCGCGTGAAGTTTTTTTTGGCAGCAGGTAGCTGTATGTAGCAGCTCTTCACCAAAGACCAAATTAACAAATCAAACCCATCAAGCAAAATCAGACTATTAACCCAGAGGGTTGTATGCCCTGCATTTCTCTATTTCTCTTGCAATTTAACATTGTATCATTCATATCTGTATAATATTCAAATGATGATCCTCTTTCCTTCAGATAAAACTGAAATGATGTGGGCAACATTTACCATCGTAGTCTACTGATGCTTGATATCATGATCTCATGCTTATGTTGTGCATCTGCAGGCCCGGAGGCGGAGGGGTCGTACACCCACACCAGGAAGGTACCTTGGACTCAAGACTATCCGCTGTAAGTTTGTCTTATTATGTTAGTGATATTAATATTGTCTTGCGCTCTTTGAACTTTGTAATACCGAGTCTCTAATCTTTCATTTACAACTTGTCATATAGCACGTAGTCGAACATCTCCAAGCTACTCACCCTACTCCAGGAGCCGCTCAACGAGTTGTTCTCCCAAAAGAGGGAGGAGTAGGAGCAGGTCATACTCCCCTTACTACCACAGGCGTCGCAGATCATACTCCCCACACTACAGTCGTGGACGGTCATACCCGAGGTCTAGCTCCCCTTTCAGCAGATCACCGGTGAGCAGGCGCGATCGGGATCGGTCCTATTCCCCTGATGACCATTACCACAGAAGAAGCTGTTACTATCCGAGGGATAACTCACCTGATGGCCGATTTTACAGGAGCAGACGCTATCGATCTGTTTCCCGAAGCATCTCTCCCAAGAGGCATTCCCGGAGGAGCTACTCACGCAGCATCACTCCGGTTCGCTCATACAGGAGAAGCTACTCTCGAAGTGTTTCTCCGATTCGCTCGTACAGGAGAAGGTACTCTCGAAGTGTTTCTCCGCCACGGAGGAGTTCAAGGAAGGGCTACTCAGGCAGTGTTTCTCCTAGACCAAGGAGAAGTGTGAGGAGCAGTGGTCATTCTTACAGGAGGGGATACTCGAGGGATAGTTGTTGTTCAAGGAGTTCCAGGAGCCACACTGCTAGTCCAACCTCTAGGTCTGTATCTAGGTCTATGACCTCCAGGTCTACTTCGCCTTCGCGATAGAGAGGAGGTTGGAGAAATCTGTTAGTTGATCAGTTGTTATCGTGGTTCATGTATGTTGGTGACATAATTGGTCGGAGCTTTATATTTTTTTCGGACCGTATATTATAATATGCCTTTTGATTTCTCTGTACCTTTTCGCTGTAATATATTTTATTTTGATTTCTCTTCACTTAGTTGCTGCGAACAAGCAAATCAACATTTCTTTTGAGGCACAAAGAGCCACTCCGTTGGAACCCTGTGCACTTCACCGCTTTCTGCAGCAAGGCCCCATCCCCATGTAGAAGCAGACCATGGATGCTGTTCCTCATCATCTAACTCCACACTCGTCTAGTCGTCTTCCCAAAATTTGTTTAGTGTACTGAGTATTTACGAAATCTACCTCTTAAAAAATGTATCTTCACAAACGCAGGTGGTAATGGCTGTAAAATTCATCAAACATGCATGTAGGAACAGATTAATCAGAAATTGTTCTACCTCAACAATAGTCAATAGATACCCAAAGAATTTAACAAATGGGCGGTAGTTTCATTGAGAACAGTTTTAAAAAATGATCAACCAACGCTGGAGCTGCTCATCCTGATATTGTGAAATTACAGTTTTTTCAAAAATGAAGGAATGGTTACCAGAATGCTTGGCACGTACCGGTTTTGAAGAAGGTTTATAGAACAATGGGGATTGAAACGGTAATAAAAAAAGGGTTAACAATGTTTAAAAGTCAAAAAAAGAAAAAAAAGAAGAAAAAAGAAAGAGCTAAGGAGAAGATACATAGACGCTATACCTGCCGGTGCCGGCTTCCATGGCAGAGAGACTCCACTTCTCCAAAGAAGTAGTTATGTGCCAGATCTCTTTTGAGGACACTGCTTAAAGCTAGTGCTTCCGGCTGTGCAACCTTCGGGTGGTTGGAAACTCATTCAAATTTGTTTCAGGGTGGCTGTCGTTTATTTAGAAACCTTGGGGCAGACAGTTATTGTCATTTTTACTTTTCTCTGCTCAGGCTTTTAACTAATACAGCACACAACAAATGCTTAATTCTTAATTCATAAGGCACACATTTTGGTGGAAGAGACAAATTTGTCCCTGCTAATTTACACAACAAACAACAAATAAACAACTTTTCATTATGGTTACAACACCCACGAGCCAGCCCAGAAACCCATCAACCCTTTCATGTGGGGTGAATGGTTTTAAAAAGGGGTAAGCAGCTTCAGCCTAGTTATATGAAGATCAAGTCTTCCTAACAATGTGGGATTGGTTATAGATAAATATGAAGACCAAATCTTCAAACTTCCTCTCTCTACCAATGTGGGAAGGATCTATTTCTCTTTCGAACACTTTGTCAAGGCCATTTCATCCAACACAATGCATTTCATATGCTCGATATCATTTAGCACTTTAATAATAAACCGAGACACTCTACATACTAGTAAATTAAAATGAGAAGTACATCTCTTGTTCCGATAGCTTGGGTAGCTACTAAATTACATAAGTATACCAAGGTTTCATGGAGATCATTATAAAGGTGTGAAAAATAAAGCACTCAGCTTATCAATCTAATCTTGGGTACAAACTTTTGGTAGGTGCAGCCAGTTCTTGCCACTTCTTTTATGTCGTCTTTTAACAGCATCAAGCTTCTTACTTGCAAGATGCATGGCGTGATGCTTTATGGTCTTGGCAGTGTGTTAATTTCTTTGCACTTATGGCACACGACACTCCGCTATGTTCCAAATTTCATTTGCGTACTGAGAAATTGTTCGGTCACTGCTAAATTTTCCACTTCCAGCTGTGCTTAATATAGACATCTTTGTCCATCTTTTCCTGTCCCTGCAAGAGGTTCAAAGCGCAAAGGTCAATCAGAAAATACTTTTCCATCCACACCCATAACAAAGCTTGATCTTTCATGCAATATATATCATGAAAGTATACAATTCCTGAAGTGATTCATGTTATAATTGTAAGATCTTCATGTTTTGCCTTTTCACATTGTTCAAACCAATCAGGTTATGCTTGATTTGCTAGGGTTTTTAACTTTATTTTTCCGCAGAGTATGAGCAAATAGCTAGCGCCAACATATCGCTGAACTAGCTAACATGGATCAAGTTTTGGCAGAGTCCAGATATATGTTAACATAAATTATGTAACCAACAAGTAAAGAAAAACACTGAGAAGTGAAGTATATTTCAGAACTATATTGTGTTGACAAAACCAGCATTGTGGAACCATATTTAAGCATGTAAGCATTCTAAATTTCTTACTTGTAAGCTTCATCCACTTTTGCCTGGGAGTCAATGTAGCTTGGGAAGTCTTGACCAACAAGAAAGTAATCACCACGACCATAACCTGTATCTCCTTCCAGTGAATCGAGGAGGGGGTTATAATCGTAGCTTCCAAAAGCCTTGGATCTTATATATTCCTTGGCCTCTTCAAATCGAGGATCTGGTTTGAACTGCTCACAAGAAACAATAGAAGATATCAATGGTAAATCACCCAGGCCTGAATGGATGAATTCCAAGAACAACCGTGAATGTGGGAAAGGGTAGAGACTATGATGAAATCATTTGCAGTAATGTGCTTCAGAAGTGCAACTGGTGGAATATTGCTTGATAGATAAACAGTATCGTTCATTATATGTTCCCTATAGTTAACAGGTAAGATTCAGGATCTTTGCAACTGAGAACCTAGTAAATATAACCATTACAGTTGAGATAATTTCAATTTAAATTATAGTAAATTTGTGCAGTGATATAACAAGGTCAAATGATCAAGGTATCAGGGAGCTTTAGCAGGGATAATGTCGTACCAGAAATGCAAATTGATGAGTTCACAAAAACAATATGAAGCTGAAGCTTCTTACCAGTCCATTCTGTCTCTCTTTCCGCAGCCGTGGGACTTCATCTGCTGTTGCACCGAAGAGGAAGAAGTTCTCCTCCCCAATTTCTTCCCTGATTTCCACATTAGCCCCATCCAGTGTTCCTATAATAAGGCATCCATTGAGTGCGAATTTCATGTTGCTCGTGCCACTAGCTTCCATGCCTGCTGTGCTGATATGCTGTGATAGCTCACTTCCTGGAATAAGAACCTCTGCTACTGATACATTGTAATTAGGCACAAAGACTACCTGAGAAGTATAAATAACAGCAAAATATTAGCCTAAATCAATATTAAAGCTCAATACATAAGAAAATAAAAAACAAAACATCAAAATCCAATGCAATTTTAAGAAGTATCAGACGACAACCTATATATAGAGTAAGACACCAATGGGCCCATATTATTGGCACTATAGCCTACCAATGGAAATAATACTTTCCGCCCCCAAAAAATAGTCTCATTTGACAAGTCAAACTTTTTAAGGTTGTAGCTTTACTTACTTGTACCTGGTTCAAATTACACTAAAGTTATTACTCCCTCCATCCCAAAATTATTGTCCTGCAATAATTGTCTTGTTTGAAACTTTATTTTTTAGGACCACACTTTTACCACTTTACCCTTAATTTTTCATCATACTTTAATTATGAGCATGTACACACGGACTTTAAAGTAAACTACAAATCAAACTAATACTCCCTCCGTTTTTAAATTACTGTCTACCTTTCCTTTTTCGTCAGTTTTAAAATAATAGTCCTCTTTCAAAACTTTCCCTTTTAGGAAAACACTTTTACCACTTTACCCTTACTTTATCTACCTACTTTAATTATGGCCACATACTCGAGGGTATTAAAACCACACATTTCACCAATATTTATAATTTAGTCAATTCATTTTTCTTAAACGGTGTGCCGGGCCAACCTAGACAATATTTTGAAAACGGAGGGAGTATTAATAATCAAGTCAAATGTGTTTTCTTAAACCGTGCGCCAAGTCAACTAAGACGATAATTTTGGGACGGAGGGAGTACTACTTTTAAAATAGAGACTATTTTTTTGGGACAAACCAAAGAGGAAAAAGGGACTATTTTTTGGGGCGGAGAGGGCATTAGTTTTATACTCTCCTAATCCATGGTATCATAAGAAAAAAATGACTGCATCACAGGATACAAGAGCAGTCAAAATCTAAAGGTTAGTTTGTAACATAATTTTTTTTGCCAACTTTGGATAGGTGTTACATGCAGCATGCCTATCCACTATTGCAATTGAAGTATGCAATTTGAAGATATATCAAAGTTCCGGAATATTACACAGAAGTGCAACCATCCTCCAAGCCGGACTATCTAATTGATACATAACCGGTTAATTCCATTTGTAAAAAAAGGTTGTCCATATTGACCAACTTTCCAACACATAAGTAATCCAAGTACTAAGAAACACCAAGGATTTTGAAAATGTACATGTAATTTCTTAGACTTTATCTAGTAGTGATTTCTTGTGTACAAATCGTATCTTCAAAAAAGAAATGCTGTTATTGCTTGGCCACATTTTGACACCCATAAATTCAAAATTTGACCTCTCTTGATGTGAAATTTACTCATCATTTTCTCCAATTCATTAATGTATTTGGGACATTGAGCCAGAAATTTTTTTTTGAGCCAGAAAATTACTGCTTCTTACGTTAACAATTCAATTTAACAGCCAAGGATATGATCTAGGGGAAGAAAAAAGAAGAAGAATTAATTTCACATTCAAGGATTGGGCAGACACCTATGGCCTAACTAACCAGCTGAAAATTATAGAATGACTATGTGCACTAGAGGAGAACCACATAACTTGAGAACGCTATAGAGTATTCTTGGTGCTGAATCCACCCCCAAGGAGTATAAATATTTTCCTATTATCAAAGAAGTATAGGTGACTTGTTTACCTTCAAATAGTCATTGACATCAGGATCAGTGTTGACAACAGCACCAACATCATTCACAAGCTTAACTATTCTTTTAGCATTTGTGTATGTTGCAAATGCTTTTCCTCCAATCATGATAGTCCGTGGTGTTGTACTTATCCGCTCTTCAGGGCTCATCTCCTGTCACATATCAGTTCCACGAAAATAAACTAGCTGTAAAAATTTGGTCTATACTCTGATACTCAATTTTTGGAATGCGAATACCAAATACCAAGTCGTCATAGGATCTTATAATCAAGAAACATGAACATGAGAACTTGTCGATTACAATGCATAAGGATAAATTTGGGAATCATTTTGACAGAAAAATACAGTTCGATAGGTCTGCAAAACAAATCTATAACTGAAGTGATTTTAAAGAGGGGCATGCCATAAATATAGAAATGAAATGGCTTCTGATACTATGAGTCATAATATATTGGTCATCCCATATTGAAGAGGAGTATATCAATGTACAAACATGAATTTGTTTTTATTTCTTTTGACCAATTGCGGGATGGGTAAATTGTTCCTAAATCTGCACCTATGAGTTTCTTGAAAATTTCAGCACAAGTCATTTCGCCACAGGACCCATCTACTTAATCAGTAATATTGCAAAGTAAATATGTGGGATGTTTGTCAGACCTTCAATTTCTTGTATCTATAGACTGCACCCAAGATATTTAGCAGCTGCCTTTTATATTCGTGGATCCGCTTCACTTGTATGTCGAAGAGGCTATTTGGGTCAATGCTCTCACCAGTCACTCGCAATATGTACTGGGCCAATCGCTGCTTATTAGCCATCTTGGCTGATTCCCATTCAGATTGGAGGTCTGCATTTTCAGCGAACTTGGGGGGGGGGGGAGGAGGGGGAATCAGTAATGATATAACTTAGCATTAGAAAATTTACAAAAAGAGCAATAACAACATATGCATAGAAGTTCAAAAAGCCTATCTACATGACATACTTGTCGAAGATCCACAAGTAGGTCAAGGTTAGTCACCCATTCATCCGTTTTTAACCATTTGCTGATGATTTGACTGAGTTCAGGACTGCAAAATCGGAGCCACCTACGTGGAGTTATGCCATTGGTCTTATTTTGGAACTTTGTAGGCCATATGGAAACATAGTCTGCAAATAGCTCAGCCTTTAAGATGTCACTATGTAACTGGGCAACACCATTTACCTGTAGAGACAAAGCCAGCAGATTCATATTACAAACAAAAGTAGACTTGATTTTGAAGGAATATAGCACCAAGGGAAAGAGGTATTAAGGTGTACGGGCATGTAGAAGTCAAGAAATCAACTTCGATTACTGCTGGATAAAGTGTAAATCAGCCAGCACTATTTCAGTCTGTGGCAGGAGACGTTTGGCTTGTTTTGATCAAGACAAGAATATGCTGTGAAGTAATGCACAACATGTCTACAGACAAGAAGACGTGTCAACTCTGGCATGATGGATCTGAGCACAAGAGACTCATCTACCACATCTGGTTCTTGCTGTCTTGTTTGGAGTTTGACGAATAGAAAAGTTTTCGCCAACCTTTTTTCTCAATTTAAATGAGTGTTGATAGAACAACATAGACAGAGATATAGGTAGGTAACTGCAACCAACTGGTACTGTTCACTTCTCCTAACGGAAATGTCGGGTGTTCAGGTCTCACTAAAGACATGCTAGACTTTACAACTCTCAATAGAGAGGTCGGGTGTTCAAGACTTTTCAGAGGCACCATTGTTGTTCAAGCCTTACCCAATAAGGCCCCATTTAGCTGCTCACTTATCTTAACGGAGAGATCGAGTATTCAAGCCCTACCAGAGTACTTCACTACTCTCAACCGAGAGGTCGGGTGTTCAAAAGCCTCACGAGAAGCACCATTTGTTCTAGCCACACCAAAGGCATCATATATCTATTTTTGTAGCCTTTCAAGACATTAAAAATTAATTAAAATAAAATAAGGGTTGGGGTAAGGTCTATGTCCCCTCCAACCTTAAAAAAAAATAAAAAAATCCCATGTTTGGTAGGGTTTCTTCGGTTTGGAATTTATTTTTGTCTTATACAATTTCCCTCTTTCAAAAAAGGAAAAATACTGATATAATATGCAAACAGAGTTGCACTACCTTATGCATATGAAAGCAAACCCGAAAACTGAAGAGCGTGAAAAAGTAAAGGTGCATCGATAGGAAGCAAGACGAGTATGGTAAAGGAGAAGAAGATCATATTTTACGAGAGCACAATGTGGTTGAGAATGTGGTTGTCGTCAATAGAAACAATGAAGATTGTCATAAGGAGAATTTTAGGTATGCTGACGACAACAGTGATGAATATAATATGCAATTTGTATCATTCATTATATTTCATGCTCCTTCCTAGATGCTCCAACAGCATAGCTAGATATTATATTATACAAACATATTTATTAGAAATCATCCTTCAACCTTCAAAAATAAATAAAAAAATAAAAAAATAAAATAAAAATATATATATATATATATATATATATATATATATATCATAGTTGAAAAGGGCGTGCGCTTTTTGCGCCTAAGGCGTAAGGCGCAATGAGGCGAGGGTTTAACTGGTAAGGTCGATTCCAGGCGATGAGCGACTTTCTGCAACTTTTGCGCCTTTTTCGAAGTCAAAAGTCGACCAAAAAGCGATGAAGGCACTCGGCGAAAATTTTAGATTAGGGTTTGGGTTTTTTTACAAACTACACAGTAGGATAGGGGGTATAAAAGACCTCTAACCCAGAAATAGGGGGTACGACTACTACTTCGACTTCGACAAAGACGAAGACTTCGACTTCCAGTTCGCGCACCTCTTTCTTCCAGATTTCTTCATCTTCAGTTTAGAGGTATGTTTCAACTTTCGACTTCTTCACTTCTTCACTTCTTCTACAGTTCGACTTCCCGTTCGATTTTTTTTTTGGTTTTGGTATTGTGATGTTACTGTTTAACAATTTAACAATTTGTTTTGATTTTTTTACTTTCACACTTTCTGTTTCTTAAAAAAAAAATTATCTTTTAGTTTTTTTTTTGGGGCTGATATTGACTGCTGTAGGCTCTGTAGTGTAGTGTGTTGTGGTCTGCTAAATTTTTTTCCACAATTCTTATATTTTTTATGATTAGAAATGTCAATCCCGGCCTCCTCAAGTAGTAGTGGTTGAAGTCGAAAGGATCCGGCTTGGAAATATTTGACATTGAATGATCCAAACAACACCAACAATACGACTTGTATTTTTTGTGGTCAATTGTACTCCGGAGGGGTTTTTAGGTCCAAGCAACACATTGTTGGTGGAAATAGAAATGTGAAGGCTTGTGAGAAAGTGCCGGCTCAGGTGGTGGATGAAATTAGGAATTTTTTGGGCATGAAAAAGAGAACGAAGGAGCAAATGGTGTTGGATCAAATTCAACGATCTCGAATTGATAGTTATAGAAGTGGTGAATTTGATAATGATGTTGAAATTGATAGTGAAATTCAAGAGATCTCGATGAGGCCAAAGCAAAACAAAAGGGGGCCGATGGATATGTTTGTAAATTGCAGTCGGAAAGCAAATGCCAAAAATATGAAACAACAAAAGGATCAAAATGAGGAGGCATTGAAAGAATTGGATAATCGAGCATGGTCGGCTATTGCTAGATGGATATATGATTCTGGGATTGCTTTAAATACCTTGAATTATCCTAGTTTTCAAGAGATGCTTGATACGGTTGCAAACCGTGGTCCGGGGATAAAATCTCCAAGTACATATCAAGTGAGAGTTCCTTTACTTAAGCAAGAGATAGAAAAGGTTAATCAATCCATGGAAGACCACAGAAAGGAATGGAGGAAATATGGTTGTTCCATTATGTCGGATGGGTGGAAAGATAGGAGAGAACGCACGTTGGTGAATTTCCTTGTCAATTGCCGCAAAGGAAGTATGTTTGTGGAATCGGTTGATGCTTCTGATTATAGCGAGACGGGGGAGAAGATTTGTGAGCTACTTAGTAAATTTATGGAGAAAGTTGGGCCTAAGAATGTGGTTTAAGTGATTACGGATAATGCTTCGAATATGAAGTTGGCGGGTAAGAATTACTAGTATTCTTTTTTGCTTTCTTTTTTTTCTTGTTGAAGTGATTATTCTTGCTTAGTTGCTATCTTTTTTTTCTTTCCGTTCTTTCGTAGGGACGATGTTGGAGGCAAAGTATCCACATCTATTTTGGACACCATGTGCAGCACATTGCTTGGACTTGATGTTGGAAGATTTTTTCGTGATACCAAGTATCAAGTCAATCTTTACAAGAGCTATCAAGTTAAATAGCTACATCTACAATCGCCCGGGGTTAGTGAATATGGATGAGGAAATTCACTAATATGGAGCTTGTGGGATCGGCAACAACTCGTTTTGCCACAGCCTTCCTCACTCTTTCAAGGATTACATTAGTGAAGAAAGGTTTAAGGGCAATGTTCCAATCAGATGAGTGGAGACAGAGCGAATGGGAATGTTAGAAGTATTAAGGGTTTAGTTGATATAAGGTATATGTTTGGGGGGTCTTGGTGTAATATTTGTTATCACAAACATATATATATATATTTCTGCCTAACCGAGATTTAGGTTACGGCTTCTCCAAAACTCTTCTCTTCTTCTTCAATATAATCAACATGGTATCAGAGCAGAAATCTTTCTAATCTCCTGTGCTGATTGTTCTTCATTAGTTCTTCTTTCTTTTCTTTTCTTTTTTCTTTCTTTTCTGTTCTTTCGGGAATGCGCAGTCAGACTTGCGCACGTATCTCAGTCGCCGGAGGAGATGCGACTGATTTGAAGGATTTGTATAGGAGGATTGTGTCGCCCGCCTAGCGACTGGTCGTGCATTCGCCGCCACCGGAGGTCGCCGGAACTCGCTCACGCGCCTACGCCGGCCACGGAGAGGTTCGCCGGAATCTCTGACCCACGATCCGTCGCCTCGAGCCTGTAGGTTCCTCGCTTCGTGGTTGGTTTTTGGTTCAACAAGTTTTTCTGGGTTTTTAGGTGCGATCGCTTGGTCGGGTTTTTTGTCCGTGGTTCGCTTTGCTTTGGTTGGGTTTTCGATGTCGACATCGTGGAATATGGGGACTACTGAGTCTAAAACCTTGGTTTCGTAGGTTTTCTCCGCTAGTACAAAAATTACGATAAGAAATTAACCGGCAAGAATTATTTAATGTGGCGGCGGTTGTTGAAATGAATTTAAAAGGGCAAAATAAGGAAGATCATCTCACTACGCTTAACTCTACTGATCGCTTGGGTCCGATGCGATGCCGATTTGTATTGAAGCTCATGAATTCCATGGATGATGAGATTGAATTGGTAGCTCATACTATCAATGTTCGTGATTTGTGGGAGTATTTAGTCGTGTTGTATGGGGGCAAGGATAACATGAACCGGATGTATGACTTGTCGTGTGCTATGTTTCGCCAGATCAACAAGGTCGTAGTGTTACACAAGATTTGGACTACAAGAAATTGGCGATCGAATGGAGTTCTTTACTTCCTTTCGAGTACCGATGTTAGTACTATGCAGCACACAACGGAACATCGATTATTCTTGGATTTTTAGTCGGTTTGAGATCCGAGTTCAAGACCGCCGCTTCTCAAATTTTATCTGCACAAGTGTTGGATCTCTTCAGATGTGTTCTCTCGTGCTTCGAGCCTCTCTCGAGTCCTCTTCGCTTGGCCCCACTAGCGCATTGGTGATTCTTCGCTCTTGTGAGTCGACATCTCACCCTAATCGGGTCCCGAGACTAGTGGTCGTGGTGGTCGATCTTCCGGTAGAGGAGGTCATGATGGTGGTCGTGGTGGCCGTGGTGGAGGTAGGGAAGGTAGAGAGGTTCGCACTTGTTATCACCTGGGGATACGAATCATGTGGTTCGTAATTGTTGGAAGTTGCATGGTAAACCGTGCGGTGATCGATATGCGCATGTTGCCTCTCACACCGAAGTCCGCTCCCCCATCCCACCTCCACCTAGCGAGGGTAAGGTAATACTGATGACCGATGATGAGTTTGCGAGATATACCCAGACGCTTCTTCTCTCGCTTCTTCCATCGCTACTTTTGTCCGCATGTATGCCCACCGCATGTGTTTCTTCCTCTCCTTGTAAACGGGTTATTGATTCCGGTTCTTCGACCATCCGAGTGGCAACAGAGGTATTTTTTCTTCATTCCGTCCATCTTCGACATTACCGAGTGTTATCAGTAGCCAATGGGTCTATCGCTTACATTGGGCAAGGTGATATTTGTCTCACATCCTCTCTTTCATTGTCCTCTGCTTTTGTACATTCCTCGGTTTTCCGCTCAATTTCTGCCTATTAGTAAGTTTACCCGTGATCATAATCGTGATGTCTCATTTTTTCCCACTCATTGCATCTTTCGTGATCGTGTGACGAAAAGGATTATTGGTAGAGGCGTGAGTCCGCGGACTTTATTTCTTTCGAGGCTTCATCTACTCCGGCTGCGTGTTCGAGTGCCTCTTTGTCGCCGCTTTCAAATCCATTGTCGTTGGGTCATCCGTCTATGTCGAGTCTCAAGAAATTATGTCCACTCTTTCCTCTTTACCGCTGATGTGATGTTGTCGGCCATAAGCATCATCGCATTTCTTATATTTCTAGGGTTAATAAACCAAGCATGCCCCATTTCGATGTAGTTCATTCAGATATTTGGGGACCTAGTCCTATTGTCTCAAGTTAGGTTATAGGTATTTTGTTACTTTGTGGATGATCATTCTCGTGTTACGTGGATTTATTTAATGAGACATCGCTCGAAGTTATTTGATATTTTTTCTCGCATTCTCGGCTGAAATTAAAACTCAATTTGGTGTGCTCTGTTAAACATCTTCGCAGTGATAATGCTCAAGAATATTTCTCCACCGCTTACTCCAAATTTATGTTGGCTTATGGCATGCTCCACCAATCCTTCAGATCGATACTCCTCAAAGAAATGGTGTTGCCGAGAGAAAAATCGCCACCTCCTCGAGGTTGCTCGCGGCGCTTTCATTTCGATGCATGTTCCTAAACCATTTTGGGCGGATGCGGTGTTAATCGCTTGTCATCTTATCAACCGTATGCCTTCTTCTCGTTTTCTCGAGCGATCCTCATCAAGTCTTGTTTCCTTCTGAGTCTCTATTCCCTGTCTCCTAGATATTCTGCGCCGCCTTTGTTCGTGATCATCGCCCTCATGTCACCAAGTTAGATCCTAAGGCACTCAAGTGTATCTGGGTTATTCTCGCACTCGTAAAGGATATCGATGCTTCTCTCCCGACTTGAATCGATATTTGGTTTCTCGCGATGTTTCTTTTCATGAATCGGTGTCCTTCTACCCTACATCGGATGTTCCACCTGCTGAAGTTTGTTCCCGATGATGATTTTCTACTCTATCGGGTCAGGAGTCCACTTCTTTCCCTTCCCACGATCTACCTCGCCCTCCTATTCAACAAGTTTACACCCGACGCACATGCTCTCAAGGGAATATGCCTCCCGCCTCCTGCCGAGTCCGTCCTACCATCGCCGCCCGATCCAGCCTTCCGTAGAGGTACCTTTCCGATCTTGATATTCCTCGTTGCTCTTAGAAAAGGTAAACGTAGTCAGACGTTACATCCTATTTCTAACTTTGTTAGTTACGATGGTTTGTCTCCTCGATCTTTGTGCCTTTGTTAATGTCCTCGAGTCTCATTCTCTTCCTAAGTCTGCAGCTGGTCATCCTGGCCGGAAGGTCAAGCATGGACGAGGAAATGACCGCCTCTTACGCACAATCAAACTTGGGATTTGGTTCCATTGCCATCGTAAACATACTATTGGGTGCAAATGGGTCTATGCCGTTAAGGTTAACCCTGATGGTTCTTTGGCTCGCCTTAAGGCTAGCCTTGTTGCCAAGGGGTATGCCGACATACGGGTTGATTATACTGACACTTTTTCTCCGCTTGCTAAGCTTGCCTCTGCTCGCTTACTTATCTCTCTCGCCTCTTCTCATTGGCCTCTTTATCAATTGATGTCAAAAATGCATTCCTTCATGGTGATTTACACGAGGAGGTCTACATGGAGCAACCTCCTGGGGTTTGTTGCTCGGGGAGTCTGGGTTAGTTTGCATCAACCGAAGCGGTCATTATACGGGTTAAAACAATCTCCACGTGCGTGGTTTGGGAGATTTAGTGAGGTAGTGCTTGAGTTCGGCTTATGAGATGTCGAGTGATCACTCAAGATTCTATCAGCAGGGGTGAAGGAATCATTTTATACGGGTTGTTTATGTGGATGATATTGTTATCACGGGAAGTGATAGTGCAGTATTAGTGCACTAAAACGGTTCCTTCAGAAAAGTTTCAAACGAAGGATCTCGGTAATTTGAGATACTTTCTAGGGATTGAGGTTGCTCTGCAAGCAAGGCATCTTCTTGTCCCGCAGAAAGTATGTGTGTGACTTGTTGAGTGCGTGTATGTTGGGAGCGAAGCCTTCGAGACTCCTATGGATCCGAATACGAAACTTACAAATTGAAGGGGTGAAAGCTTTGCGATCCGCAGAGATATCGACGAGCTTGTTGGGAAATTGAACTATCTTCTGTGACGAGACCAAATATTGCATTTGCAGTTAATGTAGTAAGTCGGTTTATGTCCTCTCCCGGACTACACATTGGGAGGTCGTTAAGATTCTTCGGTATCTTAAGAGAGCTCCGTGGCTAGGCATACCGATCGAGATCATGGACATACGAGAGTAGAAGGGTTTCATTGATGCGATTGGGCAGATCCCCGATAAGAGATCTACTCGGATATTGCGTGTTTGTTGGGGGTAACTTGGTTTCTTGGAAGAGTAAGAAACAATCGGTTGTGTCAAGATCAAGTGCTGAATCGTAATACATGGCTATGGCTCATGCTACATGCGAAGTTAGTGTGGATTCGCCGCCACTTGGGAGATCGGTATCGGGAATCCAATGCCTATGCAGTTGTGGTGTGACAACCAAGCAGCTATTCATATTGCTTCTAATCCAGTGTTTCATGAACGAACAAAGCATATTGAGCTTGATTGTCACTTTGTTCGTGAGAAACTTCAAGAGGAAATAATTTCCACGAGTTTTGTTTCTACTGGCGATCAACTAGCAGATGTTTTCACGAAGTCTTTAAATGGCACAAGAATAGGATATATTTGTAACAAGCTGGGCATGCATAACATTTATGCTCCAGCTTGAGGGAGAGTGTTAGAAGTATTAAGGGTTTAGTTGATATAAGGTATATGTTTGGGGGGTCTTGGTGTAATATTTGTTATCACAAACATATATATATATTTCTGCCTAACCGAGATTTAGGTTACGGCTTCTCCAAAACTCTTCTCTTCTTCTTCTTCAATATAATCAACAGGGAACAAGAGCAAACAGGTAGAAATGCATCGAGGATTGTTATGGATTTCAGATTTTGGGTGGGGACAAATGATGCTTTGAAGGTTGCCGGTCCTCTTGTCAAGGTTCTAAGACTTGTTGATGGTGAGAAACAAGCTCCGATGGGATATCTCTACAAGGCTGTGGATAGAGCAAAAGAGACAATAGCAAAGAATTTTGGTAACGTTGAGGAGAAATATATGCCATATAATAAAATCATTGATCGGAGATGGGAGGATCAACTTCATCGGCCTTTACTTGCAGCAGGTTACTACTTGAATCCTAAGTTTTACTACGAAAATCCACACATTGAAAAGGATAAAGAGGTCACGAATGGACTCTTTAAATGTATTGGTAGATTAGTACCTGAGCCTGATATTCAAGATAAAATCACCGATGAATTGAGTGCTTATAGGAGTGCAGATGGCCGACTTGGGATGCCAATGGCTAAAAGGTAAAGAGAAACAAAATCAACAGATAGTACACTAGTACTTTAAAGTTTAAATACTATTAATGAGTAATGACTAATGAGTATAAATTATGTCATAGCTGAGTGGTGGGTCAATTATGGTACCGAGACTCCAAATTTACAAGATTTTGCCATCAAGATTCTTAGTCTCACTTGTAGCGCATCTGGATGTGAGAGGAATTGGAGTGTGTTTGAACACGTAAGTACTAAATAGTAATTACTAGAGTATAAGATTTACTTAGTTACTAGTTTCTTAAAAAAATAGAAACAATTATTATGCTTATTCATTAAAAATGGCTCATTAATTTGACAGGTTCATAGCAAGAAAATGAATAGATTGACTCAAGCTATATTAAATGATTTGGTCTTTGTGAAGTATAATAGAGCCTTGGCACGAAGATTTAATCTTCAAGATACTATTGATCCTATCATCTTGGATGAAGTTGATGACAACGAGTGGATTGCCGGTGAAGATGATGATGTAACCGAAGATGATGACATGTAAATACATGTTTGATGATGGCCTCTCTTGGGAGCAAATTAGTAAAGTTAGTGGAGCTCAGGATCCTTTATAATCGACGAGATCTCACGTAGTTTCTTCAAGTGGTGACCAAAGTGGACCAAGTGGTGGACGTGTCGATCGACCACCTCTACCAAGTGGAGGTGCTAGTGGTTCAAGACAAAGGACAAGGACTGGAGGCCAGATTCGGATTGACACTTCACGTACCCACCATCTTATAGATGAAGATGATACATACTTTGAGCCAATTAATCTTGTGAATGAAGATGATGAAGATTATGAAGACGATGATGAGATAGATGCTAGGATTTTTATCTTCTTGTTGTTAGTTGTTAATTATTACATTTCATAACTTTAGTTCTCTTTTGCACGTCTTTATTTTCGTTTGCTTTAATGACAATTTATTTTCTTGTTTTGGAATTTAAGTTAAGTTCATCGAATGCTTTAGAATTTCAACTATGAATGATGATATTTGTGTTATTAATATTATATTATTATGTTGTTAGCTTAGTTTCATCACTCATGACATGTTTTATTGAGATTTGTTAAGTTATATATATATTTATTAATTTTTCCGTAATATTTGTTCCGTGAGCGCCTTTTTGCGCCTCGCCTTCCGCATTTTTCAACTATGATATATATTGATATATATATATATCTCAATTGACATGATCAAAATCCGTATCACCTTTACTAGAGAAAATATGGTTACTTTTGCATAGATAACATAACTTTTTAGAATTAACAAGTAATTATGCTGAACGATCTCCTGTTAACCTGAAATTGAACCATGGGTCAGGTGACATAAGCAAAAAAGAGTAGGTAGCTTACAGAAAAAGGAGAATATGAAATAATTTAGAATATTTCATAATTATTTATGCAATGGTTATCTTACCGTGTGTGCAGATACAACACATAAATTTGCCATGCGCACAACTGGTTTTTGGGGGTTGTGATCCAAGACGCGCATACTTGAAATCTTACTCTCAAGGTCAGGGCGTGTTGATTGTATTGTTGCAATGAACTGCAAAAGGAACCGAATTCTGTACTTATGGATCACAAACGCAAACAATTAGGTATTGGAAAATAAGAGGGACAAACGACATACTCGTTTATCAATTTCTTCTATGATTTCCATATGGCGAGGCAGAAGCTTCGACATCACAGCTTGTGACCATTTCTCCAATGCTTCAGGAAGGACTGTGTGATTTGTATAAGCAATAGTCCTGGCCAATAAACTCTTCGTTACTTTAAGTCCATAACTCGATGTATCATAAACACAAGAACAGAATCAACGAGCACAAGAATAGAATCAACGAATGAATCTATGCCAAGCTAAGAAAAAAACAGAGTAGCACCTTGAAGTTACATTCCAAGCTTCATCCCATCCAAGCCCTTCATCATCCATTAGCAATCTCATCAGTTCTGGTATGGCAAGAGTTGGATGTGTGTCATTCAGTTGCACCGCAACCTTGCTGGGAAATTCAGACCAGGGCCGCGGACCAGTTCCATCTTTTCTCTCCTTGAATCTGAAGATAATGTCCTGAAATGAGCCCAATATGAGATATTTAGTATAATGAGATAACTGCAACATGTGCTTTCTCTATGTGAAGGAAAACATGGTTTTACAAAAAAATGCATCTCAACGGGATACAAAGTTTTCTAAACTGTAAGCCAAAGGACAATCAAGATGCAAAGCCTCTTATATTAGAAAGGTATCTTTGTTGCATGAAACTTCATGAAGATAGCATAGAACCTTCTCCTTATTACTATATTTGATGCAACCCTGTAGCCCACCTCTTATTAAGGGGAGCTATGGAATTCAGGTCTCATATGAAGCAAATCAACTATAACTTGCTTGGCACTTGGCAGAGCAAACAAAATGGGGAAGAAAATAGAAGACAACTAAACATGATTTAGAATGCAGCAATAGGAAATACATGGAGTTTCCTGGGGTATAGTTTCCACATTAAACCTGATATTGGACATTAAACTGACTTCATAAGGGCCCAAGTTCGCTTTCATAGGTTATGTCAGATATTCTTTTAGCACTACAGTCAACAATAGAAAAAAACTTCAGAATCGAAAAGCAGGATGGCCGGATTGAAATGTTGAAGAACCATGGTCCAGATTCAAAGAGGAGAATGAAAAGAAAGGGTCCAACCTGAAGTGATGCACTGCAGAGAAAAAATTGTTGCTTCAGTCGAAGAAGTTTCCCGTTTTCAGTAGCATCCCCAGGATAGAGAACAGCACAGATCTGCAAAAGCACACGTCAATAAGTATGCCATGCAGAAACAAATGAAACACCACATATTTCCATAAGCGTAGCGTAACTTATAAATACTGAATGCGGTAAACAGTGGCAGATCCAGGAGCTCTCGTTTTTGTTTTTTTTTTTGGGGGGGGTATGTAAAGATTACAAAATATAATAATCATAAAAAATGTAAGCTAAATTTTAGTGTAATTACACTTAATTTTATTGAAAGTACACTTTCTTTTTGAAGTTCACAGTCATGTTTTGATATTTTATAATTACTTGATATATAAATAAAATTAAGGGTAATGTTGTTAAGTCTTTTATTTTGAGGGGGCCGAAACACTAACTTATCATCCTTGTGATAAGTTACAAGGGGAAAAGTGAGGATTTTCAAAACTTTGAGGTGGCCCCTCTTGGCCACCCCACTACAAGATGCCTCTGGATTCAAATGAAAGGGGTTCTTTGGTCAGATTAAGCAAAAACCGACCTGCTGAGCCTTAGAATGTAGCTCTGCAGCAGATTCATACTGTCCATCATTAAATTGAAATAGGTTGAAGTCCTCAGCACTCGCTTTGGCATCCCAAAGACGAAGACTGTTAGTATTCTTTGTTTTGTATCCTGGAATTGGAACATCATACGCTAGTGCTTGTAGAACCTCTCCACCAACCCATTTTCGACTGCAGTACACAAAATGGTAGCAGTGAAGAGTGTTTAAACGTCAGCAAAAGTAGCATTATGGTCTAAAACTGAACAGATTCCAATAATTTAAGATGGAAATTTAAAACAAAAATGAATCTGAACATTACATCGTACAAGAGGGACTTACGATCCTGTGGGATGGACCTCCACATGACCAAAAAATCTGACGGGGAACACCACATCATATCTGACAACTTCCCATGGGCTAAACTTCTGCATCATTCACAAAGATTAAGGCCTTTTTGGAGTTTTTAATAAACACATACTTGGACAGAAGAGGTGAAAGTCCAAACCTCAAGCCAATCTTCAGCAATCTCTTCTTGGCCTGCCTTATTGATCCTCTGCTTGAACAGTCCGTACCTGTACCTCAAACCATAGCCCCATGCTGGCAAACTTAATGTTGCCATAGAGTCTAGAAAGCAAGAGGCAAGCCGTCCCAGACCACCATTCCCGAGTGCCATATCTTTCTCCTACAATGTCAAAAAAAAAAAATAAATCCAAATATCTGATTTGTGGTAGCTGCGTGTACAAAAATGGGGTGACTTCAAACTGAAGTTAGTCCATTGATAATTTTTCTAGAGAAGGGAGATCATAGTTAAATTATTACTTACAGAAGGTATTAATTGTCGAGTGTCACTCCCTCCGTAAAGAAGACAAACAACATATAAAACTAAAATGAACATTATCTTTTAAACCTGACAACGAGATTGTACATCTTCAAGTTAACAATTACTGCCAAGGGAACAAACTAGTTGCATGCAAGATCAATAAGTGCATTGCTCTCAAGAGCATATTTCTTGTTCCTTTTTATTTCCCCCATTTTTGGCTTCCTCAATATATGTATTTGTAAGAATTACTGACTCTAATAGAAAAGACCTCTACATTATCATGTTTATCATCATGGCATAGATCAAAGGATCCAAAAGTGTTGGGTAAGAAGAGCGTGAAAGTAAATTACCTGCTCAGAAATTTCCTCAAGTTCATGACCCAGCTTATGTAATGCATCAGCATATGCATCTTGAATCTCCAGGTTCCCAATTGCATTGGTCAAAGCTCGCCCTTGGAGAAACTCCATTGATAGGTAGTATGTTTGCTTCGGGTCAACTTTGTGATAATGAAGATAGGTCTCATTCCATTGCTGCAGAAGTGATGGGCAGATAACAGAAACACGGTTAATTAAATTGGAAAGAGAAAATATGCAACAATGTGTGGAGAAGGAACCGAAATTCTCCTTTCTGTACATTTTTTCCATGACTACCAGTGACTAATCATATTTGGTGGAATGCATTAAAAATATACACTGTAATTTGTTTGCCCCCATCCCCCTCGACTTTCTGGCGAGACACATCAACATAAGCAGTTTGCTTGACACATCAACATAAGTAGCAGTCTGCTTGACATTTTCTCCCAATCTAAGCAAAAATATCTCATCTTCATCATAGACCATGGACTTTGCTAACCCACCATTTCTTCAGTTTGGTATTAGAACCTGAAAATATGTTTATCTATCTATACCCAACAATCCCAAATGGGTTAAGCATTTGTAAAGCTATCTTCTATGCTTAGAACTGCAACTTTATACTCATGAAGAATCTAAGCAACGAGTAATTGCTAAAAGTTTAAGAAAAATAAAATGTACAGTATCATGGAAATGAAGAAGAGAGGAACTAACACATCAGAAGATAGAAACAGGAAGTACCCAGTGTGGTCCTCGTTAGCAAGGCTACCGGTGACGGCGGTGAGAGAGACTGGGTATCGATTTAAGTTTACAGTTATTAGCACAGCATGGCTGTCTTCAAGTCCAGCTCGCAACCTTGTGGTTGGGAGCAAAAGCGAATCCAATCATAATTTAGTAGGACATGTCTATGAAGCTTCTACTTGAGTATATAAGTGAAATGTAGAAGAGAAGTGATAACATGAATAACAAACATGTTGCTAGGCATTCTGATTTAAGAGTTGGCATGTCAAAGGGTTAGTAGGCTGTACTTGTATGAGACGATCACGAACACTCTCGGCTGCTGCGTAGTATGCTTGATCAGGCTCAAATTTGAAAGGTGAAAAATGAGGACTGTATTGTGCATGGTATTTGATATTGGATGCAATGTCTGTGGGGTCTTGTGCTAGCGGGTGAGCAACAGCCGGAACTTTGGCAGGAATATCAGTTTTAGCAGCACCATTGACTTCCGTAGTTGTTGCCATCCGCCAAACTTTCAATCAAATGCAGCTGCTAAAGAAGAAAATAAAAACACATAAAGCAATAATTGTTTGAATGGTGCTTCAGAAGACTAGTACTAAAATACTTAAAAAGCAAAAAAAGTAATTTGATACTCCCTCTCTTCTAGGCAAAGAGTCTCCGTTTGAAAGTCAAACTTCTAAGAAAGTGACACTTGTAGTATCTCATTAGTAATAAAATGACAATTTCAAGCCTTAATTTTTGAAATTGAACTCTTTATGCGAAAGATTTCAAAATGGAATAATGGACTCTTTGCCCGGAACGGAGGGAATAATCTCCATCTATTTTGGGGTAAAATATTTGTGAATTTAATGGGAAAAAAATCTAAACCATATAACACCGATTAATTGACAATCTGTCAAGTCGGTTGGAGGTAAAGTGTCCAATTTAGAGTTACCTTGGTCAGCTTGATTGAAAATAGAACTAAATATACTAGTCTTAACAAAAATTATGGAAGTTGGAATTCATAGAATTTACAGAATAAATAAAATGATAAATACATTGAAATATAGAGTATTTGAGCAGAATGGATTGAGTAAATTTATTAGTAGTATACATATACATTTTCGGAAATAAACAAAGAGGAGGATGTGAAGGGAAGGATGAATATTGATAAATAGAGCTATAGATGGCCATGAGTATAAACAGAAGTGTGTACGTAAATGTGGAAATGATGAAATTCATTCGATAATTAGTGAATTGATGGAATGGTAAAAAGAAAACAGCAAAAAAGTAAGACGAACAATACTTACGCTATCAAGGTTTGGTTTGTGATCAATGGAGTCTGGAGAGAAAGTAGCAGTAGTAAGTGATAGATAGAGAGAGAGAGAGAGAGATGCTCTTTCAACACCAATCGTCTGTCTAGAGAGATATATATATATATATATACTGAGATAGAGAGACTGAGAGAAAGAGAGGTAACTAATAATGGTGCAAAAGGATCAAACGGACTTATTAATAGACAAAAATAAAAAGGGGAAGATGGAGTATATACTATATAGATATTTTTATTGGAGTATTATATTCCCTCCCTTTTTAAATGATGGTCAATTGACCTGACAAATAGTTTTTTGAAAGAATATATTATAAATATTGGTCCCTTAATTATAGATCTCTTATAGTTTTAGTCTTTTAATAATTTTTTGTTAAATTTAGGTTTTTTGAGTATTAATTTTTTTTAGCGTCAGTCCTTTTGATAGATTCTGTTAACGAAATTTCATTAGGTTGCCCATATACATTTAGTAAGGGCTAAAATGTTTTTTTTCAAACTTAACTTATATCAAAATTTACAAATGAATCCCTAGTTTTAAAAAATATCCATAAGGCCTTCTTCCCCAATTCTTCCACAATAGTCAACCCAGTAAGATCATCTTAACTACTCTCTAAATCAAATAACAGAACCATACCAAGACTTATCAATGTTATGAACGCTTTCTTAAGTTATGCATTGTTCAAACATTTTAGATTTGCATTACAATTAATGAAGGGAACACCTGAAAGTCTGAAACCACAACAAATTTACTCAATTTATGACAGTATGGAAAAATAATGACAATGGCTAGTTCACTACATCAATACACCAAGGATAGTTGTTTGATGGGTTTTCAAACTTGAGCATACCTGACTGTACATCGATCCCGCTCCTCTTATATTCCACATAGAAGCATCTTGAAAACTAATCAATATATCTACAATTTAAGAAAAATAAATCCATATATTTTAGAATTACAAAATTCGATCCACACCTCCCTTACAGTTATTCTTCAAGAGGATAGCATCCTAAGAAGAACACGGGAAGCATAGAAGGACGATATTTACAAGAAACCCCAACGTTGTTAATCAAAACCCCAATATCTAACCCTTCGATTGTTTCCTTAATTCTTTCAACACCTTCTGATAAGTTCCCGAAAAAATCAACGACAACAGTCTTGATCTAGGTGTTCCCAAATTTAGCTCGGATTGAATCCAAGATGTCATTGAGCTTGTCTGGATTCCGACCCACGAGAACTAAATTGAGTCCTTTGCGGGCTAACTGGAAGGCGAAACTTTTCTCGATATCGTCGGTCGGGTCGGTGATGAGTGCCCATGAACCGTATTTCTTCAGATTTTTGGCTGGCCGGAGGAAATTGATGTAGAGCCAGTTGAGGAAAGAGAATGAGGATTTTAGAAAGGGTAAAGAACCAAGATCCAATAGGTGGAGGAGCTAAATGGGTTCAGATTTGAGCTGCTCCATGGAAGAACAAAGCTCCATTGCTACAGTTTTTTTGAGTATTTTAGAAGTCGACATTTCATAGATGGGTTCTTACTGGGTTGACTATTAGGGAAGAAGGCCTTATGAACATTTTTTAAAACTCTAGGGATTCATTTGTAAATTTTGATATAAGTTAAGTTTGAAAAAAATATTTTAGTAAGATGGGCAACTTAACGGGATTTCGTTAACGGCATCCATCAAAATGACTGATGCTGAAAAAAATTAATACTCAAAGGACCCAGATTTGACAAAAAATTATTAAGAGACTAAAACTGTAAAAAGCCTATAGTCAAGAGACCATTTATACGCTTCGCCCAAGACAAAAATATTAAAGGGAAGATGGAGTATATAGATATTTTTATTTGAGTATTATACTCCCTCCCTTTTTAAATGATGGTCATTTTTGACCCGACAAATCGTTTAAGAAAAAATACTAATCGATTGTATTATAAATATTTGTGTATTATGTGTTTTTCTTTAATGTCGTTAAACATGTGATCATAATTAAAGTATGTAGAAAAAATAAGTGTAAAGTGATAAAATTTATTTTCTAAAAAGGAAAGTTTTGAAATATGAAAATTATTTTGAAATTGACAAAAACAGAAATGTGGATAATTATTTAAAAATGGAAGGAGTATTATTTTGCAAAAAAATATGAAATGAGGAACGAGTAGGTTTCATTAAAACCGTCTTATATATTTTAATTTGTAAAACGGAGTTTCACTCTTTCACAGCTTAACCTACAAACACACGGGGGTATGATAAAAAAGATTTATCTTAAAATAAAATAAAATTATAAAACCGTTTTACACAAGTTTTTGTCTAAAGGGAATACGCGTATATAGGTTTGTGAGGGAGAAAAGGGTATGAACAAATGTGAGGAATGGAGGTCCGTTAGAGTGTGTGGTGTATGGTGAAAGTCTGAAAAGATAGAAATATTTGTTTTAGTGTCAAAATATCATACTCACACCAACACGATATTTTTTATTTTTGAAGGAGAAAAAATAATTTATAGCTATATATCACTGGACTCTAATAAGCCAATTATAGTCACCAATCGAGAAAAAGGTACAAATATCAAGCTACTTGGCATATGTCGTTCGCAATTAAACACAACATTTGTAAAATTGGAAATATGCAATTTTAAGAATGATTATTTGACACTTGTTAAAAATAACATGAAAATATTAAATAAAATACTTAAAATTATATAGAAATAAAAATTTCTTAAAAGTCGATAGATAACTTTTATTTGGAAATGGAGAAAGTAAGGACTTGGGGCATCCACAATCATAAACTCATAAAAAAGTTTATTCTTCCTGCCACGTCATCGGATTATAAATTTTTTCCTTATAACATATTCTCCATTATACATAAATATATAAAAACTTTATAATATGAACTCACAACTAAATATTTTATTCTTCTCAATATAAATTTATCATTTTCTTCAACCAAAAAATAAAAAAAAATAAAATGACAAAAAAATATCGGGTCAGTATAAACTTTTTGGTAAAACTTTATCCCTTTCTAAAAACCTGCCATCCCATTAGAGGTGCTCTTGGTGTTGAAATATAAAAAATTATTATAAAAAATAACTTGTTCAATTGTGGAGTGTGGACTGAGGAGATAAGAGGTTAAGGGTTGGGCATTACATTCACTCACGTCGCAGATGAGGTGTTTGTGGAAATGCCCCAAAGCATGGACACGTGGGAGTTGTTTGTTTCATACTTTAAAGGAAGCTAACCTGGGGATCCCGAATTTTGTGTTTCGAAATCCTCTCACGGGCTCACTGTGAATTTAAGTCATGGGAAGTAGCAGCAGGGGACACGCACACCCCCTCACACCTTCTATACTTTTCTCACACTATCTCATTTTTCATGTGTTTCACTGTCCAATGCTTGGACCCCCCACAAAGTACTTGTAGAAACTCAAAATAATTACTGATAACGATATAAGTCTTTCATAAATTAAATTATCTATTTATAGGGTTACAATTAAGGTTTATAATTAGAGTTACAGTTGACTAAAAATTACATAAAGAAAGAATTATATTTAGTAACTATCTCTATACATTAACTAGCTTTACATTCGTATGTTAAAGGCACGTCATATATCTTTTTCAATCAAATTAAACATAAGTAACATGAAGTGGAAAATTAAAATTAAAAGGATAAATTATTGTAAAATTAATATCATGATTAAAAACTTTAATGATAATAAATAAAATAATCAAATAATTGTACCATAAAGATTGTGAGTTCGATATGTACATAAACTGGACAAATTATTATTAAGAAAAAATAAAATTATTAATAGAGAATATAATAAATAAATAAAATATTTTATAAAATTTAGAATATTTTTTTAAATACAACATTTATCATTAAATATGTGCGATTACTACTACTATCACTATGATTAAATATATATAATTACTACTACTATCACTATCATATAACAAAACTCACGTAATCTATATTAATCAATATTAATATAATGTTTTTTATCTTTTAGTTAGTGTGTTATGAAAATTAAACACATAATTAAAATGCAAGGATAAAAATATAAGTGAATTTAATTATTGCTTATTGCATGAATGGAAAATTCATATATATTTTAGAATACGTCTTTAGGTGAATATATATTTGTTAGATGATAAAAATTATATAACAAATTCAAATGATGATAAACCAAATAAAAGCAATTCAAATTACATACTTCATACATTTATCCCTTCCCTGAAATGACCAAAATGTCCCCGACTCAAAAACTCTTTCATTAACAATGTCACCCAAATGATGTGACACTGATAATATGTGTACTTAATTATTACAACTATATCTACAAATATTTCAGCCCAATTCAATAGACAATAAAATAGACATTTAGACTATAATTGCTCTCAATTCATTATACCTCTCATAGAGTATGATACACTCGGCTACTCGCCCATATTCATAATCACACCCCTCTACAGTCATCGTACATGTTCCCAGAGCAATTAGACTATGATTTACTTGCTCATATTCATCTTCCAATGTCAATGAGCGAAAATGGAATCCGGTAATGATGATGTTGTCACCTCTCACCAGAATCTTGTTGATCTTTAAAAGTCCACTCATCCAGTATATCATAACTGATGCTACTACTTTTGCCGGTGAAATTACGTGGTTATAGACAACAAAAGCGGTCACAGAGCATTTATATTCAAGGAGAAAACACATTTATGGCTAAATAAACAATGTTTGTTGAGTATCAAATTAGACATGACAAATTTTAATGATCCATAGTTGTTCATCAAATTATATTTGACTATGTACTTGTTCTTTAGCTCCTATGGATAGAATTTGTCTTGACAAAACTCACAAGTAAATTAATATTCAAAGTGGAAGCACATTTATGGCTGAGTAAGCAATGTTTGTTGAGTTTTTAGATTGTTAGTCTTGTTTTCCTTGCATATTGGTAAAAAGAGAAAAGACATTCCCTCTTAGATTGATGATATTTAATTTCTTAACAGCTTCTTATGTTTTTTTTTAATTTACTTATCAATACTTGTATATGTGTTCATATGTAAATAATATCTTTATTTTGTAAGTAGTTATAGGGGTTATCTAGTAATTTTGAGATAAACAAATTATATTTGTCATTATATATATCTTCCTATTTTTGGCAAGTGCATTTTGAAGGGATCTTACTATATTTGGATGTGCTAAACACATTTGTCATTATATATATAAAGAAAATGTAATAAACAAATTAAGTGTTCAAATTTCCAATGCCTTGTTAATTAAATGTTTAGTATAAAAACTAAGAAAAATATAATAAAACAAAGTGTTTCAACTTCTGATGCATATTTGTGTTTTCATTTATGGAAAACATTTAGGCGGGAAAATCACATGTGTTATTATATATATAATATATATAGATTACAAATAAGGTAAATAATAGACATTATTCTCTAATATCCCCCCAGCAAGATGGATGCCTCGAATATGCCCCCCACAAGATGGATGCCTGGGAGGAGAGGCCAATTTTATGAAGTAATAGCCGAAAGCATTGGCGAGCAAGCGGATTGGTAAGTATATCGACCAACTGATCAGTTGAAAAGACATGGGAAACCAGTAGGAGCCCGTCTTAAACGTGTTGCCGAATAAAGTGAAAGTCTAGTGCTTCATGCGAGAATGGAAGCCTGGGTTCGAGCACATGCTAATAGCATCCACATTGTCATAGTAGATGACAGATTGAGTTGAGGATGTGATGCCCAGCTCGCCGATGAGAGAGATAACCCATTGAACCTCGGCAGCAGTGACGACCACAGCTTGGTATTCAGCCTCAATTGAGGAGTGAGCAACATCGCATTGTTTCTTGGAGCTCCAAGAGATCGGGTTGCTGCCAAGATAGACAATGTAGACACTGGTGGAAATGTAGTCATCTTTGTTACCCGCCCATTCAGCATCAGTGAACGCATGAAGAGCTAAGGGAGACTGACGATGAAGGAGAATTCCAGCATCAATGGTCCCGCATAGATAGTGAAAACTCGTTTGGCCGCATTCCAGTGCTCGATGGTCGACCTATGCATAAATTGAGATAGTTTGTTGACCGTATAGGCGACATCAGGGTGAGTAAGGGAGAGGTACTGAAGGCTCCCGACCACAGCCCGAGACTCTATAGGTTCAGTGAAAGCAGTACCAGACTGAAGTGTCAAAGTAGGCGAGGTGGCAAGGGGAGTGGCTACCGGGCGAGCATCGGTCATGCCCGTGCGCGCAAGGAGATCACGCTGGGAGAGTAGGAGACCACTTGGCCGCTTAACAACTTCAACACCAAGGAAATAGTGAAGGTCACCAAGGTCCTTGAGCGAAAAGCGAGTAGCGAGCAGGGAGATGAAGGTCTGAACAGCAACGGGCTGGTTCCAGTGATAATGATGTCATCCACAAAGACAAAGAGATATATGGTGGTTCCCCCTTCATGAAGTATAAATAGTAACATGTTGACCACAAAGTTTTTGAACCCGAAGGCAAGAAGAAACTAACGCAACTCATTGTACTATGCTTGGGGAGCCTTTTTGAGACCATAGATAGCCTTGTGAAACCAACATACATGCCGAGGGTTGTCCTTATCAATGAAACCCAAAGGCCGAGCCCAAAGGGTTGTTGGGTCATAGCATAGAAAGGCACTTTGAGTGAACGAGTAGCCAAGGAAGACACACAGAGTGGAGTGGGCAACGAGTTTGTGCGCGGAGTGTGGACAAAGCCAAGGGTAGCAAAGAAAACCAAAGACACAAAGTTTGGCGTAGTTGGGAGGAGACCCAAAGAGCATTTGATATGGAGAAATCTGTTGAAGAGTGGGTGTGCGAAGGCGATTGATAAGGTAGGTCACTGCCTGAAAGGCAAACAACCAGAAGGACCATGGAAGAACAACTTTAGAGAGGAGGGAAAGGCATGCTTCAAATGTATGTCGATGATGGCGTTCCGAGAACTCATTGTGTTCCGGAGTGTGAGGTGGCGAGGTAAGATGAGAGATGCCATTGGCGGACAGGTAGGCGGCAAGGCCAGTATCCCAAGCAAGGTCAGTGTTCTTGCCACCATTATCTGAGTAAAGAGTGACAATAGTGGTTTTGAAATAGTTTTCTACTAGGGCTTTGAAACGAGGAAAGATGGTGGCAACCTCAAACTTACGTTTGAGCGGGTAGAGCCATATGTAGTGGGTGTAGTGGTCGACAAAAATCACATAGTATTTGAAGTCATCAACAAAGTGAAGAGGGGATGCCCAAACATCAGTGTAAATAGTTTGAAGCGGGGAAGTAGACACTAACATTTTAATGAAAATGAAGTTTATGAATTTTATTAGATAAGCAATCATTACAATGAAGATGTTTAATGCGAGTAGTGTCTATTACTAAACCTTGGCTAGATAGAATCTGACGTTGGACGGGTTCAGAAGGATGATCAAGCCAATGATGCTAGTCGTGGAGTCGTGGTGAGAGACTTTAGAACCTACGCAAGTGGAAAGGCGAGAAGAAGGGGTTGTGGTCGGCAATTCATACACACCATCCTTAGATTACCCGGTCAGCAGTATGCTTATGTCATTAGATCCTTCACATGAAAAGAAGATGGTAATAACTCAATAGCTGTTTTATTGAAGATGCAAAATTGAGATATGGATATGAGATATTGTTTCATGTCAGGAACACATAAAACATTATGCAAGGCAAATGTGTGTGAAAGTGTGTTGAGGGAAGAGGAACCAATTTTGGAGATAGTTAACCCTGTACCATCACCAATGACCATGTCATTTGTGCCCGTGTAGGTGGAGTGAATGAAGAAATTGCCAAGGTCGCTAGTGACATGGTGAGAAGCACCATTGTCAAGAAGCCAGCTCGGTGCCCTTCTGTCTGCTGTGGTTGCTAAGTGGGCCCGTGGTTGCCACTTGGATCCGCTTGCTGAGTTGTGACCAGCGGGCTGAGGCGTGAAGGTGACCAGTTGATAGTTGGGGCAGTGAGCAACCGTGTGTCCCTGTTGGCGACAGCCTTGACACTTGCCAAGATATGGTCGATGTGGCCGAGAAGCTGATGCCGAGGACTACGAGGAGGGTTGCCGAGCAGACGAGCTGGTGGTCCTTGGGACAACAGGGTTGGCCAAAGCAGGGTGCAAGAAGGACGCGGGTTGGGACTGCTTCAAGACTAGTTCGCGGTTGATGAGTTTTTTATGAAGCTCATCAAACGAGATGAGAGTGTCCCTTCCTACGACCACATCAACAATGTATCAGTAGTAATCATCTAAGCTCCCGAAGATGATCTCAATGAGATCCTCGTGGTCAATGGGTTTGCCAAGGGCAGCGAACACGTCAGATCGACCCTTGATGGACTACATGTAGTCCTTTGGAGGCTCGCTTAAAGTAGTGCTTCATCTGCTTGATATGGTCACGCGTCGGGTGGGTATAGGTGTGAGCCAAGGTTTGTCATGCATCGTGGGAAGTGGCGGCCTGTTGGATTAGGGGAACCAAAGGAGCAGAGAGAAAGCCAATAAGGTCGCCAAAAACAGTTTGTCTTGCCGAATCCAAGGTTGGTATTTAGGGTTGGGTGTTGGAACATCCTTGGATGTTTGAACATCCTTCGAGAGGATGGTAGTAGGCGGACAAGGGTGTGAGCTATCTACGAACTTGTAGAGGTCATAGCTGATAAGAATTACCTCTACTTGGAGTTTCTAAGCAATATAGTTGGTGGAGGTAAGTTTGGTGATGTTGTGGTGGGAGATATTGATGAGTTAGAAGGTTTAAGTTGGATTATCGGGGTTTTGGATGGTGAGGGTGTGATTGGCAACCATAAATGCTGGCTTGTGGGCGGTGGCAGTCAAACGGCGGCAAAGAACAAGCAATACACTGTTGAGAGGGTTTAGGAATAAAGCTCTGATATCATGTAAAAACTTACAATAATTATGAATAATGACATAAGTTTTTCACTAATTGAATCATTTATTTATAAGGTTACAAGTAAGGCTACAGTTGACTAAGGATTACATAAAGATTACAATTGATACTAAGTAAAATTACAAATAAGGTAAATAATATACATTATTCTCTAATAATATTAGTATTAATTTTTTAATTTTTACATTTACAACTACTTTTACAATTATTGATATTATTAACACTTAATGAAAAACAAAATTGTTTTGAAGAAAGATAACTTTACTCTTTATCAATTCTTGATCCTAACAATAGATATTGATATATTTGTAAACTTAACATTTTAGTTTATTCTCGTTCATTTGAAATCATATTATATTTGTTTTTGCAATTGTCCTAGATCAAAATACTAATAATTTTTAAATTTTAGTGCAATTTGAAGGAGGTGCAACTTGCGAGCATTCAAAGCTAGTTTGGCTTGTGAAGCCTCAACTCTCAAGCCTCCGCTCAGCTTATTCCCTCTCAGCAAAACTTAAAAACAACTCAACCTCGGGCTCTTCTCATTCCCAACATGATCCTTAAATTCCTGTCATCACAAGTTTCACACGACAATTTATCCCACAAATTACAATGATCCAACCTCCCATCCAACCTCCCATGTCCTCCTTAAATTTTGGACTATTCTCATCCTCATGCTTCGGATTCATGTTGATCAAGGACAGGCTTTGTGAATTGATAAACAAATCAGTAGATATACATTATATATATATATATATATAATGACAATGGACCAAACAAACATACACACTTGTGTTTGGCATACAAGGAACCTTCAACCTTGTATCATTTACGCTGAACGAAATCTGTAGGTTTCACTATCTTCGTCAATCCCAAAAAATTCATGGCGGTTCTTTCTAGCATCTATTTGAGGTAATTGTGCAGAATAGATTGAAGTCGAGCCGGGATTAGGGAGACTTAGCTCATTGAAATCCTTTCTGATTCTCCATAATATTTCTGCACATTTCTTCATCGACGGTCTTAATTGTCTTGTAGGTGCAAGGCATTGTCGAGCCAGCTTTAATACTTTTTCCACCACAAAAAGAGATGCAGGAGTCCTTCTTAGTTTAGTATCCATTGCCAGCACCACCTCTCCCCCTTTAAGTCGATGCATCGCCTGCACGCGTCATCATTTGACATGTTCAATAAATAAAGTTCAGCTCGTTTAAAAAGAAAATCCACAAGCAATTTGACATGAGAATAACTATTTTGTTTATTTTCTGTAATTTAGATAGCCTGAAATACTAACCCATTTTATGGTTACTCTGTCATTTTGAGGTCTCTGAGGTTCAATTGGCTGTCTTCCGGTTACTAGTTCCACAAGCAATACCCCAAAGGAGTAAACATCACTCTTTTCAGTAAGTTGATAGGTTTTCAGGTATTCAGGATCCAAGTAGCCTGCTGTTCCTTTCACCTGCGTTGAAATATGAGTTGCTTCTGGATTTTCTACAGCCAAGCGGGCGAATCCAAAGTCAGCCACTTTGGCACGAAATTTCTCTGTGATGAGGATGTTTGATGCTTTTATGTCTCTATGTATTACCGGAGTCTCTACAAATAAAAGAAAAATAATTTATATTTCCGAATTTTTCTGCGCTACTAGTGAATGAGATTATGTACCTGCATATGTGTGCAGATAAGTAACTGCGTGAGCTACATCAATCGCAATGTCCAGACGTTCTCCGATTTCTAGTTCATTTCCATGTATACCTGAAACAAATTTGCAATCAAGTGAATCTAGATCACGAAGAAAAGTCTCTACCAAATAAAAATAATACCTGAGATTTATATGTGGTGTTATTTACCATCTAAATGCTCCCGAAGATTTCCATTCCCAACATACTCGATCAATATAATCCGCTCATCTCCATGCTCCAAACATCCAAGGAACTTTACCAAATTTTGATGTTCAATCTTTGACAAGGTAAGAATTTCATTTTTGAACTCAGTTGATGAGCCTCGCTCATTATTGTTCTGCCAAGGAGTCTTAGGATTAGTTTTATGCACTTAAAAGGAAAGGTAAAAATAAAAAGTAAAAAATAACGGCTTCTGTAACTTTAGTTTTGACCATTCTTCGAATTTTAAATGCTTTTACAAAACTCTGTTGGTGCCTTATAGTTACTCTATGACTATGTGACTACCCATAGTATGTTTTCATAAGTCACAGGAACAACATATTTTCAGTCATGGCAACTTGGAAAGCATAAGTTTGTAATTTTCCCTCAATATTAGTTACCTTTTTTGCACGCTTTACAGCAATAAGAGATCCATCTTTCAGCTTTCCCTTATATACAGTACCAAACCCTCCATCCCCAATTATATTTGCAGGAGAGAAGTTTCCTGTTGCTTTATAAATTTCTTCAAAGGAAAAATCAGCTGCCCCAACCTGTTCAACCGAGGCTCTTGAAGATCTTAAGGAACCAGAGTACTTGAATTGGGTATTGCTTACCGAGGAATTATCTGTTGAAACTGCAAAACACAAACAAAACTGATTAGCAAAATCAACCCCCGCAGAACAGCATCAGTGATTAATTAATTATGGTGCAGCTTACCATTATAAAGTTCCTTTTTCCTAACCAAAACCCTTCTCCCAGTTCATTTGGTACATCACGCTTTATATAAGCCAGGACCACATGCATGCACCAATTAGGGGGTTTCTTTTGCAGCCAGAATGTTTTTGAATCAGTTTTCATAATGCTTTTGTAACCTTATCAATGGCTACAATCAGTAGATAACCCTATTTCCCTCTTTGGTTTCTCTGCCGACTTCTAAACACTAATATCGACTTCCTAAAAAGACTGATATTAGTTTTTCAGTTGGATTGCTTAATCTCTCAAGAAGTCAAGAACAAAACAGCTTATTTTTGTAAGACCTTTCAGACTCGAATATAAATTAGGGAGAACAAGACTGTGGGATCTTGGAGGGTAGACTACTTCAGATCTTAGAGCAACTTTTTGGACCAAGATTTTGATTTATCAAGCTTGAAATCATTAATAATCTTTGCATCCAGTTTCCTCCCTATAATCATTAAGCCCTTCTCCCAAAATCCTTCAGTTCACTGTACAATTCTATCAATAATATGTGGGTCCAAGTCATATGTGCTGTAAGGGAACATTTTAAGTATTCACTTTTAGAAACTTTTTACATTTTTTTTGAACAATCAAATAAATCAGCATTATGGCTGAGGAGCAGAAAAATACAACAGAACAATGGAGTTAAGGATGGGGATTCCAAGCCCAATCCGGATATAAGGATCCTTCAACTAGGCTTTGGCAATCCACCGAGCAGCCATGTTCCCTTTCCTAGACACCAATGGAAAGAAAGTATTATTTAAGTGAGCCAAGTTTCTAATGTCCCACATAACTGTAGCTAGGATCCACGTAGGTCATGTTCATTAGAACCAAGGTGGATGGCTGTTTGGGAATCACTCTATACTTGCTTGAAGTAGGCCTGAGGCTTGAGCCATTCCACAAGCATCACAAATTGCAAGAGCTTCACAGAGAGGCAGTGATTTTGCAATAAAAGGAGCAGCTCTTCATATTAAAAAATAGTGATCCTGCTATCTCTTGCAATAATACCAACTGCCACTTGCTGCGTTCTAGAGGTGTAAGCTCCATTGCATACAAACTTAATCATCAATTCTGGGGAAGCACGCCATTTCTTGTCCTAAATAATTCCATTAAATAAAGGAGTTTGGGATTTTTCAATGCTATATTGGTCATAAGAGTATTCTCCAAGTGCATTTGCAGCTTGGATAGCAATAACAAGAGGAGATAATTTTAAATTATGAAATATAACTTCATTTCTAGCTTTCCATATAGCTCAAGCAACTGAGGGCAATCTCCTCAATCAAAAGCTTAACTCGACCAACAGAAGTACAGTCTAAACATACCATGAGCACCATCTTTTCTGCTTAAAATTCACACTAGTGGCATTGAGAATCATAGGTGAATGTGTGAATGAGTGCAAAAGTTTCTGAAAATGGATGTTTAAAATGTGCCTGTAACGGCTCATGTTAAGCATCCATTTTTAGAACCTTTTCAACGGTGAAATAAGTGCAAATGATTCTAAAACAAGGATGCTTTAGCGGACACGTCAGCTTCTGCCATTCTAAATTATAGATAGTCTTATCCTGCAAAATTACCTTAAACCAATAATGTCAATCCCTTTGTCATTAATCGCAATATTGTAAAATTAAAACTTCTGGACTCAATTCTTTTACTCCTAAATCAGCAATATTAAGGTGTTTCACAGCCAAAGAATTCACACTAAGAACATAAACAGAGAGCTAACTATGTAAAGTAGTTGAACAAAATTCAATGTTATCAAAGCCTACAAAGATAAAAACCAAGTAACTTACATGATACAATATCTCTAGGTTGATCGTGTTGTTCAGATTCACCCCCTGAGCAGGTGAATACTTTCAAAGCAGCTTTGATTAAATCAAGAACAGACTTGTTCTTATTCTTCTCCTCATGTTGATGATTCCTGTAGCTGGAATTAATGTAAACCCCATGGTTAGGAGTGGAATTGGAATTGAAACTGGAACTGGAATTACGATGCCTAACTTGGCCAGGACGGAGGACCGGAGATCTGGGTGATTGCTTCTTCATAGTTCATATGCAGAGTAGGCGGTACCGTTTGATCTCATAATTTTTGGTTTTTTGGTGTTAAAGTCAATTCAGGTGGAGGTGGGTAAAATGATTGATGGCCGGTTCAAAAAACAGGGGTAATGTAGTAGATTTTGATTGATAATTTTAATTTTTAGGGATTGAAGGAGACCAATTCCAGCGAGAGCTAGCTGATTTTATTGAATTTGCTTGCGTTTCAGCTGAAAATGATTGGCTATTTTGGTTGAAGAATTAATTTGAACATTATTTAATTAATTAAATGAGGATGTCAAGTGGGCTTCTTGAATAGCTGCCCTTAATCAATGTTTAATAAATTTGGGTTGCAACCTTGGCCCAGTTCACTGTTAGTATTCGAAAGAAAATGACATACTATATAAAGAATGTAGGTAAAACAGAACTTATAAGAATTTAAGTAGACAATTTTATAAATATTTTATGTGAGATATATCTTTTTAATTCTATATATCGTGTTAGTGAGTTGAGCTAAAATGAATTAAGATCAATAAAGACCGTCTTCACATGAGACTTATTCTATACGGTAAGATGTTCACAACTTTATCTATCTAAATATATTACATCATCACGTGTACAAGAGCAAAGAAATTAAGCTTAAAGGATATATCTATACATATATCACACAAGTTCGTTAACTACAAGTAATCATGAGTTATCTTGTGCGAACTTGAACTTTGAGCGAAGCGAAGACTTTCTGCTTGAGCTACGGGCTTCGTATGTCACGATGAAGAATCATGCAAGTCTCTCTCGTCGGATTGATATCACGTAGCACGAATATCAATCACTGATTCACACCGCAAATCCAAACCTCTTGATGGTTAGGCTAGATGGAGTATTTGGTGAGATAGAATTTTTGGAGAGAGAGAGGGGCGGCCACTTCTTAGAAGATGTGTTCTTCTAATTATGTGTTAGGGTTTTATCCCTTTAGTTGCCATATTTATATTATTACCAAGAAACTATATTTCTTGTAGGTTAAGTTAGGTCAATCCCAAACCCCTTCGGATTAGGAAACTAATTAACCAATAATAATATAAATATATTCTATGTGGGCGGAAGTAATTAATCGAGCCACAAGCCCAATTACTAACATCTCCCACTCGCACACATGCACTCACCTCTCTAACCACATCGTATCATCGAAACCCGTTAAACACTGCCTCTTCATACTGGAAGTGAAGCGTGCGATAAGACGAGAAAGATAAAGGGTGGAGCGTTATACCAAATCACCATCTGATCAGCATAGAACGTCTTCGTTAGAAAACAAAACTTGTCTATACCACAGACTGTATATATGCATCAATTTAAGCATCCTCAATCACTCAAGAGCGGTGCTTAAACCTCAACATGTTTATGTATCAAGATCAATCTCTTGAACTGTATGTTCAATATGATCGCCATAGCATTGAAACACAAAAATAGAGATGCATATCATACTATCTTCCTTAGACACCCATATCAATCACTCTTGACTAACCGCTTCCCAAAGAATGCTCGTAGGTCAGTATGTGCATAGCCCGTTGGTCGGATGCCAAAGTAGCATCATCAACGTCCAAGTTCATGATATAATTCTAAGTCACATAGGGTATAATCGTGACCTGGATTTGATCACTAGAACTCACACAGTGATGAAGCATGGATCATTCAATCACTTTCTTAAGTCGCAATATAGTCACATACAATATGAAGTGTATGCTATGACGGAACTCCCACACGAAGTAGGCATGTCATGCTCAAACGTCATACAAACCTTAGTCTAGCCGCCCTTCTGGCGTCTAACCTGAGTACTTAAAAGTAGTCACTCTTCTAGTGTTCCTTTTGAGATCTCACATTCGGACTTTTCCTTGGGATATGAAGTCAACCTTTATAAAAATGTCTTATCTTGGCCGTATGCCAAGGCAATAAATGTAATGTCATTTGCGTATCCCCCTTCGTAGGAGCCAAAGACTTTTACTATCTCAACTTGCTCGCCCACCCAGCGACAAGGTGAATTACTCGTGTGAGAGGGCCAATTCAATATCCACGACATCTTTTTAATCAAAATATATATGCTACACAATTTCATATTGAAACATCCAATTAACATATAAAAGGAATAAAATGAAACTGCAATTTATTCAAACGATAATGAAAAATAATAATCAAATGTCAACAAAAGTGTTCTCAGAATAAAAATCAAATCCTACGAAGCCCTAGACGCAACATATGATCCTGAAAGATCTCTCTAGCTATAGGCTTAGTTATAGGGTCAGCCAACATGCTTCTAGTAGGAATATGTTCTAGAACAACTTTCTTTTCTGCAACCATGTCTCTAGTGAAATGATACTTGATGTTAATGTATTTCGTCTTCCCATGATACTTGGGATCTTTAGTGTAACCTAAAGCAGCCATGCTATCACAAGAAATGACTACAGGACGATCCACATGCGTCGTAACATCAAGATGTTGAAGAAAACTCCTCAACCACACAGCTTCTTGAACCGCAGTTGAGCAAGCCATGTACTCTGACTCTATCGTAGATAAGGTGGTGCTAGTCTGTCGCTTGCTACTTCAAGAGATAGCTCCACTACTAAGGAGGAAAGCGTAGCCTGAAGTAGATTTATAACAATCTACATCTCCAGCCCAATCCGCGTCAATGAAACCTTTCAAGCTCAAATCCCCACCTTGGTAACATATGGTTAAATTTGTGGTTCCTACCAAGTAACGCAGAACCCTTTTCACTGCCATCCAATGTTGAGGTCCAGGGTTACTTTGGAATCGACTCAACATCCCAACTGCAAAGCATAGGTCAGGCCGAGTACATACCATAGCATACATCAAGCTTCCTACTGCATTCGCATATGGAGTCGTAGACATTCTCTTCTTCTCTTCTTCATTCTTAGGGCATTGGTTTGTACTAAGGACACATCTTTTTCCATCGAGGACAACGGGTTTTGAGTTAGTCATGCCAAATCGTTCGATAACTTTCTTAATGTAAGTCTCTTGAGACAAACCGAGAAATCTTTTCGAACGATCCCTAATGACTTTTACTCCAAGCACATAGCTTGCTTCACCCAAGTCTGTCATATCGAAAAGCGCATACATCCATTCTTTAGTGGTATTTATCATCTCCATATCATTCACAGCTGGTAGGATGTCATCAACATATACTGACAGAATCAAGATCTTTTTCTTGGATCGTTTAACATACACACAGTGGTCTTCCTTAATCATCACAAAGTCAATTGAGGTTATCGCTTGATGAAAGTGAATGTACCACTGTCTAGATGATTGTTTGAGACCATAGATGGAACATTTGAGTCGACACACTTTGCGCTATTGTCCCTTGACTTCAAAACCCTATGGTTGAGTCATATAGATCTCTTAATCTAGTTCTCCATTGAGAAAAACAGTTTTAACATCCATCTGATAAAGTTCTAGATCCATGTGCGCTACTATCGCTAGAATTAGGCGAACAGAGGAAAATCTCACCACGGGGGAGAATGTCTCCTCATAGTATAAACCTTATCTTTGGGTAAAGCCTTTCGCCATAAGACGTGCCTTATATTTGTCGATTGATCCATCTGCCTTTCACTTGACTTTGAAAACCCATTTGTTTCCAATAGTCTTGCAACCTTGCGAAAGATCAATCAACTCCCAAACCTGATTCTTTTTCATAGAGGAAATTTCATCTTCCATTGCAGTCATCCATTCACTGTTTGTAGGTAAAGAAAGAGATTCTTTGAACGATACAGGCTCACTAGAATTGTAAGAAGTAGTTAGGAAAGATTCCTCTTCGATCGCGAATCGACGACGAGGTATATTTCCACGTTTACTTCTTCGCTCTAGTATCGGACTCCCATTAGAATCCTGTTAGTCCCAAAGGGCATAATAATAAGCTAGAAAGGGGGGGGGGTTGAATAGCTTATTAAACACTTAAAACTTTCCGTATTGATTCTTAAAACAAGCACTTGCAATCTATTGAAAAGATTGAAGTAGCGGAAGTCTTGAGGAAGACATACAAGGAAGACTTATACTAAGCTAATTACTTTGGTGAGAGTAATATCTGTAGACTTAGCTAATTACAATCATGGAGTTATTTGCAATGGCATCGGGTATAACTTGTGGAATAAATTGTTATGTGGGAGATATGAAATTTATGAGTAATGCGGAAGTAAAGAATACAAATGTGTTGGTATGAATGTGGGAACAAAGTGTGGCTTCAATGTGTGGGTTACAAATGGTATGTAAACTCGAGTGCAAATGGTATGTCCACCGGGACCATTTGAGAGCCACCTCGAATCTTATATCGCATTTACGATTCGGACTTGGATTTAGAATGGGGAGATTGTCGGGTAGATATGAGACTTGTCAAGGATTTAGGTGGGGAGATAATACCCAAATACCCAAATCCGGGTACTGGGACTTGTGTTTGATTTATAAGGTACATCATGACTACTTGTCTGGGATAAATCATACAGCGAACATAGCTCTGACTCGAGTCGTTACAAATGGTATACAGCGAAATAGTGCTACTCGAGTCGAGGTGGGGCCAATGTGTTGGTGGCGTGGGACTCAAGTCGTATGAGCGGTATTGAATATCTGGACAAAACATAATATTCAACGTGCAGAAGAATAGTAGAAGGAACAACAATAAGAAGCAAATGATTAAAGGTTGATGTAGATCTTCTTGTTGTTGTTGAGAACTTCGTAGATCAGCTGATGATCTCTTGAATGCACTGAGTATATAAAGCTTGATGTTGTTGGACGGATTCAGAGAATTGTTTTCTTCAGTCTTTAATGGCAGTATTTATAGCTTGGGCATTCTTGAGATCATTGGAGAAGACGAAGTGAGTAATAGCTCTATTAGGTTGAATACATTAAATGCCTGGAGCTGCCTGATGATTTTGTCTTCAACTAATGCTGAGCAGGGAATGTCAGAAAGTTGTTTGCAGCAACGGGCAGGTGAGCAATCAGAGTTGCAGAACTGCAATAGTTGGTACAGTCTATATGTGTCAGTCTGTTCACATGCTCTGTCACTTTTCAGGAAGCAAAAATCTTCATGCTTTTTCGGAAAAGCTAGAGGGACGTGTCTGAGAAGTCATCGATGATCTGGAGATGATTTAATTCAAATTCAAACTGATTTAGGCTTGAATTAGATAATCCATTTGAGCTTTGAAGTCTGGAAGTCTTGGAGACATCATGCTAATCGAGTGCAGACAAGGTCTGCCGCTGGAGGCTGCTTGAAGTCTTCCGGTGAAGCCTTCAGACGAAGTCTTCCGCTGAACTTGTGAAGTCTAAAAAACTATTCTAAGGCAAAGTTCTATACACAGTTGCCACGCTAACTGGTACGCAGCCCAATTAGCCACTAAGCATAGAACCTAATGTAATGAATGAGCAAATGCAAATCAAGATACAATGAGAAACAACAATCTCCTCCTATTTGCATCTGGTCATCATTACTTGCAAGTGAGGGCTATGAAAACTTTGGGATAGATAATAGCATGTCAGAAAATGTTTTAGATTTATAATTGCAGACATGCCTTTATCAAAAACAAAACACCTCAAGTGTAAAAGCTAATCAAAGTGCTAACAAACAGAAGAGATGAAGGAACAACACAATGATTAGTAATAAACAGTTCAAATAGATTTAAACTGGATATTTAAATTCTAAGCAAATATATGAATTTAAATAACAAGAATTTAAACAGAAGATACTTTTTGAAAAGATGGAACATCCGTATTTTAAACAAGAAGTTTAATGTTTACAAAATTTTAAAAAACAAGATAGTTACAAAGGATTAGGGATGGAAAAATATGAGCTACCACGACCTTTTCCCTTTTCATTTGTTTGCTCTGTCAACTGCTTCTTTTTCTCTGCGTTGGCATTCGAATTCTTCAACTCTTCTGGTGTATTCATCATCGGTAGAGGTTGGTTGTCTGGGGGAGCGAGAACGGTAGTCAAGTTCTTCACGAAGTCTGTTGTTTTCCTCCATCAGAGTTCGGTTCATAGACCGAAGTTGTCTCTCCTTCGTGATGGCCAGATCACGTTCACGCTCAGCATTGATACGATCATGGGATGCGTTGAGAGCGAGATCGTTCAGTTTTAGAACAGGAGGGCGTCCGTGACCCAGATGAAGAGTGATGCTGTGGAAGAGCTGCCAAAAGAGAGTAGATCGGAGTCTGACGCACTCGTTACGTTGAGCTTCCATGTTGACTTTGAGGTCTGTGGACTCGTGCCGCATTTCTCCAAACTTTGTCCACACATCCTCTTGAAATTGGCGAAGGATGGCGGCATTCCTGTCGGCAGCCTTGGACGTTGAAGTTACAAGTTCGGCCGTGGAGATACTGTAAGTTCTCCCCGGCATTGTAAATAAAAGCGTCAGGCGGCTGAGGATTTCTGAGTTGGGCGATTGGGATGGAGAAGGGTCGAGACCTATGTGAATTTTCTCAATGCCGGCAGACGAGGTGGCGTCGGCAAAGGTGACAGGGCGGAAAGGCTGCTGGAGAGGTGGAGTGGCTGAATTGGAGGAAGAAGAGTCGGGTGTAAGAAATGTATGGGTAGATGAGGAATTTGAGTGATGAGGTCATGAAGGAGGGGTTGGGGGAGGATTAAGTTCAATATCAGTGTAGGAGTTATCACTGATTATTAAGGGTTCCGGGAGGGGGTCAGTAGAGAACCAGAAGGAGGGAGCGGGAAAGAAAAGGGATTTTGGTTTAATTAGGGTAGGTTGTGAAGTGGGTTTGGGGAAGAGATCTGCTACCGATGAAAGTTCAAATAAGAACTTTGTGGCAGCAGAGTCTAAGGTTTGGTGAAGTGGAGAGGTAGATGGGTTGGTTTGGATGGGAATGGTTTGGTTTCCTTCGGATGGTGTAGTTGGGTTGGTTGGATGTCGAGGAGGTGAAGATGGGGTAAAAGGGTTTAGTGAGTAGTTGAAGGGGGGATGAGGGGTTGGAGAGGGTGATCTGGTAGGCTCCTCCTGAGGGATAGGCTCCTCCAGAGGGGTTGATTCCTGTTGAGTAGATGACTCGGTAGGGTTGGGTTGAGAAGGGATAGAAGGTTGGGTGCCAGCAGACTTCCTTTGCTGCCTTAGCTACTGGACAGGAGATCCAGCAGCTTCATCGGCAGAGTTGATAGGGTCTGCTGGTGGCTTGGTCGGAAGACCTTTACGTAGTCGTCTACGTTTAGGCTTAGGTGAAGGAGAGGATTGGTCAGATGATGGTTTTCGTTTTGGGGTTTGGGATGGCTGGGGAGTGGAGGTTATTGGTTCAGGGTTAGAAGGCTGAGGAGAAGAAGGTTGTCCAACAGCGGCAGAGGAGCTACCAGCAGACTTTACACGTCTACTGGCTTTTAGTTCCTTCCGAATCCAATCTGCCTGAAGCTCGTCTACTTCCGCTGATTTTCTTGCCTTGGCACCAACAATAGCTTTGTCCTTGACTAAGATGTCAGCCAGGACTTCAGCTTCATCTGGTAAGAAACCAGTTGCCTTTTTTTGCTTGGGCAATTTTTCTTTGCTTCAACATCGCTCGACTGCCTCGCTAGCTTTTTGGGGATGTGCGTGGCAAGCGGAGGTTGGCGCTGGCGGCTTTCTTTGCCGGCCGCATCATGCGCATCCATATCAAATCGTGTAACCATCATAGGAGTGGGCTTGGCTACTTTGTCAGCAGCTATTTTTGGTAGCCGTCTCTTGTTCTCATACTCAATGTACTTGTTGAAGAAGGTAGCCGTCATCTGCTTGTCATTGGCCACTTTTGTGAGCTCATCTTTGGTAACTGTAGAGTTGATTTCTGGCGTATTCCTTAGTAGGGAGTTGATGAGCCTGACAAAGGGCTTCTTGCAGTAAGGATTGTTCTTCACTTTTGCAATGTGGTTGCTTAGCTTGTTGAAGATGATGACGCCGTAGTTGAGGTGAGTCCTCTGGTAGATGGCGCTTGTTAGGTTGAGCTGTTAAGTAGTGAAGTTGTCATGGGCTCCATTCTTGAACAGGAGAGACTTGTCCATCAGATGACTAGAACAGTAAACGTCCAAGGGAAAGACGTTCCTCAGCATTTTGCCTTGAGGTTCCCTTTGAGTGTTGGTTCCCCTCATTGCTTCCCAGGCTCTGTCAGCCTCAACAATAGATATCTCCATATCTCTACCATAGTAAACTCAAATGACCTTTGATATAATTCTGGCAGAGAGAGAGAAGGGACGTCCACGAATCCATCCACGGATTACAGGAGGGGTCTGTGGATTTATCTCCATACGCTGGTAGAACTCCTAAGTGAGAAGATTGTTGCAGTCTTCGTCGTGGAGACATAAGAGGGGGAGGATCCCAGACTCGTTCATGTCATCGCACATCTTAGCTCCGACAATGAAAGTCCGAACGGTCTCCAAGTCAATGCACATCCCTGGCAGGTAGACTTTTGGGTCCAGCTCCAGAATAATGTCATGAGGGGCTCGATAGAGAGGAAATCCAGGAAGGTTGACGGAAGGGTCAGGGTGAATGATGCTTTCCCCTTCTCCTTGCCGGTATTCGTCTTTGCAGATGATTTCACCTACAAAAATCATTTTCATGAATTAGGGCTTTTCTCGAGATAGAACAGACAACCAAAGATTTCATTTCTAAGAAGTAAAATACATTTTCTGAAAATTTTTTTGAAACCCTTGAATGTTTGGATAGTTAAAAACAGAGAAACATTAACAGTTGATTCGCAGAAAAATGAGTACTCAAAGTACTGAGGAAACTGTTAGTTTCAAGGTTTTGAAAGAACAACAATGGCGGAAACCGTCAAGATACGCAAAACGTCTTTTCAGATTCCTCAATAATATGACTCAAAAAGGAAATTTTAAGCATAAATAAAAAAGATAGGAAATTTATGAGTAATGAAACGCTTACCATTGTCGCTGTAAGGAAGAAGAAGCAAGTAATAGACGGAGAGAGGAAGCAGTTGCAGAGAAGAAATGATGATTTTGAGTAGAGAGAGAAAATCTGAGAGAGAAAGGGTTTTTAAAGGTTTGAAAATGGCGGTTCAAAGTCTATTTAAAGGAGAAGAAAAGTCATTTTAGCGAAAAAGGCCTTGAATGAGTGATGGGTGTCTTTTAACCAGGCTGTAACTTAAGATATTTTCAAACTAATTTACAAAAAGTGACTTTTAACCCCTTTGCCCTTTTAGAAAATCTTTTACCTTTTAATAGACTAATAGTTGAGATACTAACTTGGTCTTAGAGTGGTTGAACTATATCATGAACAAAGTTAGTAGCAACTAAGTCTGTCAGTATGAAAGAAAGCTTGTAAATAAAAGAATAAACTTTAAGTTGTAGGATCAATCATACCAAGATTTCTCTTTAAATAAGCAAACCTGGTAGCATCCAGTGGCTTGGTGAGAATAACAGCTAATTGATGTTCAGTTGGAATATATTCCAAGCTGATGTTACCTTTTTCCACATGATCTTTGAGGAAATGATAATGAATATCAATGTGCTTAGTCTTTGAATGCATCACTGGATTCTTTGAGACTGAAATTACACAAGTGTTGTCACACATAATGGAACAATTTGCAGTTTTTATGTTGTAGTCCACGAGTTGCTGCTTCATCCAAAGTAGTTGAGAGCATTCTTTGGCAAAGAATGTATTCCCGCCTCGTGGTTGAGTTTGCAACTGATCCTTGCTTCTTGCATGACCATGAGACAAGTCTATTTCCAAGAAATTGATAGGTCCCACTGGTGCTTCTTCTGCTAACTTTGCAGGTTGCATAATCTGCATCTGAGTACCCAACTAGATCAAAGTTGTTTCGTTTTGAATACCAGATACCCAGATTTGTAGTGGTTGAAACATATCTTATGATACGTTTAGCAGCAAGCAAATATGATTCCTTTGGATCTGCCTGAAATCTAGCACAAACACAAACAACAAACATTACATCAGGTCTACTGGCAGTAAGGTAAAGAAGTGAACCTATGATTCCTCGATACTTGGTCACGTTCTCTTACTTTCCCTTTTCATCTTTGTCAAGATGGCAGTCGGTAGATATTGGAGTCTCGAATCCTTTAGCTGAATCAAGACCAAGTTTCTTGATAAGTTCCTTTGCATATTTGGTTTGGTTGATGAAGATCCCGTCTGATGTTTGTTGAATCTGAAGTCCTAGAAAGTAGGTGAGCACTCCCATCATGCTCATCTCGAACTTACTTTGCATCGGCTTCTCGAATCTCTTTGTAATAGATGTGAGACTTGTGTTTGATTTATAAGGTGATCATGCGTTACTACTGGGCACCAATATCATCCATGGACTTCTGGGTCGGCTTGTGGTGGGCCTGATGACCCAAGATGATGCGTGCTCAATGGGCCAGTGTATGGGCTACATGTAGCGGGCCGGGCTCTCTGGCTCGGGTCGTTACAAAATGGTATCAGAGCGGGTCCTGGCTGAAAATGTGGGAACAAAGTGCTGTGCGGGCCAAAGTGCTACACCGCAGAAGGTGGGAGACACCTCTTGATCCCCGTACGAGCCACCTCTTGAATCTTGCATCGCCCGGGGTACGATTCAGTTCGGCCTTGACGAGGACGTCAAGGATTTGAGTGGGGGAGAATGTAATACCCCAATCCCACATCGGGTAGATGTGAGACTTGTGTTTGATTTATAAAGACGACCATGCTACTCTGGGCACCAACATCATCCATGGACTTTTTTCGGCTTGTGGAGGGCCCGATGACCCAAGGTCTTTGCGTGCTCGATGGGCCAATGTGTGGGCTACACGTAGCGGGTCGGGCTCTCAGGCTCGGGTCGTTACAAATGGTATCAGAGCGGGTCCCGGCCGGAAATGTGGGAACAAAGTGATGTGCGCACCAAAGTGCTACACCGCAGAAGGTGGGAGCCACCTTTTGATCCCCGTATGAACCACCTCTTGAATCCTACATCGCCCGGGGTACAATTTGGCCTTGACGAAGACGTCAAGGATTTGAGTGGGGGAGATTGTAATACCCCAATCCCACATCGGGTAGATGTGGGACTTGTATTTGATTTATAAGGTAGCCATGCGCTACTACTGGACACCAACATCATCCATGGACTTTTGGGTCGGCTTGTGGTAGGCCTGATGACCCAAGGTATTGCGTGCTCAGTGGGCCAGTGTATGGGCTACACGTGGCGGACCGGGCTCTCGGCTCGGGTCGTTACAAATGGTATCAGAGCGGGACCCGGCCGGAAAAGTGGGAACAAAGTGTTGTACGGGCCAAAGTGATACACCGCAGAAGATGGGAGCCACCTCTTGATCCCCGTACGAGTCACCTCTTGACTCCTACAATGCCCGGGGTATGATTTGGACTTGACGAGGACGTCAAGGATTTAAGTGGGGGAGATTGTAATAGATGTGAGACTTGTGTTTGATTTATAAGGTAGTCATGCGCTACTACTGGGCACCAACATCATCCATGGACTTCTGGGTCGACTTGTGGTGGGCCTGATGACCCAAGATGTTGCATGTTCAGTGGGCTAATGTGTGGGCTACACGTAGCGGACTGGGCTCTCGGGCTCGGGTCGTTACACTCTTGTACAGGCTTTGGTTTGTTGATCCAAAGATAACGTCGTCCGCATAGATTTGTACCATAAGAAAATGACCTTTGTGCTTGAGGATGAACATAGTTGTGTCTATTCTTCCTCTCACGAATCCTTGTTCAATTAAGAACTTGGATACTAAGCTCTGGGAGCTTGTTTGAGGCCGTAAAGTGCTTTCTTGAGTCGGTACACTTGAACCTGTTTGTCTTGCATGACGAAACCTGGAGGTTGTTTAACGTATATCGTTTCTTAAAGATCACCATTGAGAAAGGCACTTTTCACATCCATCTTATATACTTTGAAGTCCATGAACGAAGCATATGCTAGAAAGAGTCTGATTGCCTCTAATCTGACAACAGGAACAAATGTTTCATCGAAGTCGATTCCTTCTTCCTGTCGGTAGCCTTGAGCAACCAGTCTAGCTTTGTTTCTGGTGACATTTCCATCTTCATCTCTCTTGTTTCTGAATACCCACTTAGTGCCTATGACTGGATGGCCAGTAGGTCTTTGAACTAATCTCCACACTTTGCACCTTTCAAACTGGTTCAGCTCTTCTTGCATAGTTTCAATCCAGTAATGGTCTTCAATAGCTTCATCAATCTTCTTTGGCTCGATCTCAGACACGAATGCGAAGGAAAACATAGTCTCATTTCGAACATTACTTCTTGTACGAACTCCTGAGTTGAGATCACCAATGATTTGTGAGATGGGGTGATCTCTTGTTTCAATAACAACATGAGGAAGATCACTTCTGGTGAGTTCTTCCCTAAGAGAATCTGGAGAAGGTAGAGAAGGTGATTCACCAAAATTGGGTTCAGAAGAGGTAGAATCTTCGAGACCTTCATTTTCTGGTGAATAAGAAGGGTGAGTGATCTGCAAAGGTGTTTGAGGTAGAACAGAATAGATGGGTTCAGGGTCAACAGAAGGGTTGGAAGAGGTACCAACAGAGTTGAGGTCCAGTCTTTGGTCAAGTTAGCAAAACTTGAAGAGTCTGCATTTGGAGGATTTTGAGGTGAAGTAGAAGTAGAAGCTTTATATGTACCTGTCTTAACATCATCAGAATCATCAGCAACATTTTGAGCCACTCGTGGCTCTAATAAATCATATTCATCAAAAGTAACATGCACAGATTCTACGATTTTCAAAGATGTTTTGTTAAATATGCGAAATACTTTTGAATGTTTGGAATAGCCCAAAAAAATTCCTTCGTCTGATTTTGAATCAAATTTGCCTCTATATTCTCTTCCATTATATAGAATAAAACATTTACTGATAGAAGATTTTGAAAAAATCTTATATTTGCTCTTCCTCTCCATATTTCATATGGAGCTCTTCCTCTCCATATTTCATATGGAGTTTTTTGGAAAATTTACATGCGAGTTGGTAAAACATGCGAGTTTATATTTGAAAGTCTTGCTCGCCATAGTTCTTGCTGCTTTAATGAGTGTTCTATTCTTCCGTTCAGCTACACCGTTTTGTTGAGGAGTTCCGGCAGCAGAGAACACACTTGTTGAAGTATATTTCGGAAGTTTTGTTGAAGTATTTCGGAAGTTTTGTTGAAGTATTTCGGAAGATCACTTTTAAAACACACTTGTTTCCTCTAGGACCTAGTTTTCCAAACTTATTGGAGGTACTATGGACATAACCTGCACAGCCCTAAGGATGAAGATGCCCCAATTTAGGCTTCTCACCTTTCAAAATTTCATAAGGGGTTGTGAGAACTGACTTAGAAGGCACTCAGTTAAGTATGTAGGCGGCAGTCATTAGCGCATCCCCCCAAAACGAAATTGGGAGGTTGGCTTGTGCCATCATCGACCTAACCATTTCCAACAATGTTCGATTCCTTCGTTCTCCAACACCATTTTGTTGCAGAGTTCTAGGAATTGTCAACTGTCGGCGTATTCCCTTTTTCTCACACAATTCTTTAAATTGATCAGATAAATATTCACGGCCCCGGTCAGTTCTAAAAGTTTTTAAGCTTTTATCCTTTTGATTCTCAACCTCTGCGAGAAATCACTCAAAACACTTAAGAGCTTCATCGCGGTGAGAAATAAGGTAAACATAACCATAGTGTGTGTAGTCATCGATAAAAGTGAGAAAATAGGAAGCTCCATGACGTGTCATAACATTCATTGGTCCGCAAATGTCTGAATGGACTAAATCTAATGGATGTGTGGCTCTTTTTGCCTTACCAAAAGGCTTTCGGCAAGCTTTTCCTGCCAAACAAGATTCCCACAAGGGTAAGTTGACTTTGGTGAGAGACCCCAATAGGCCTTGTCTAGCCAATCTAGTCATCCCATCTTTTCCTATATGTTCAAGTCTAGCATGTCATAACTCGGAATTAGAATCATCATAAACCATACAAAAAGAAGAATTAACAGAAGAATTATGGGAATCCAACAAATCTAATTTAAAGAAATTATCAGACAAAAAACCATGTCAAAAAATCTCATCACCAAAACAAATATCCAAGTGATCATCACTAAAATTAAAAGAATATCCATGTCCTAGCAATTGTACTACTGATAATAGATTATGTCGAATTCCTGGTGCATAAAGAGCTTCATGAAGAGTCAATGTGCGTCCATTCCGCAATTGAAGTTGGTATAAGCCAAATGCTTTGACTTCAACAGACGAACGGTTTCCCATGAAAATTCTTCTTGTACCCGCATGAACTTTTCGATAATCTACAAATCCTTCTCGATCCCTCGTCATATGCTTGGTTGAGCCTGAGTCTACAATCCACGCAGGGAGAGAGTCAGCTAATAAAACATGGGAGCAAACATAACTTTTCATGGAGATAGGATTAAGGGATACCTTCTTGGGCTCAGGACAAGTCCGAGCAAAATGACCAAAGGCACCACAGTTGTATCATTTCTTCTTAGCAATATTCTTTTTGCCTCTTCGGTGTTTAGTAATCTTGTCACTTTTGGGGCCCAAATTCTGAGTCTTCTTGCTTTAGCTTGTTTCTTGTGTTGCACATGTGGCTTGCGCGGAACCTCAAGGGAAACAAGAGCAAGATCACGAGTCGCAGCACTTATCGTGCGATTCGCTTCATGACACTCAACCTCAAGCTCAACATGGCGAGATACATATGCAAAAGTCTGAATGGAGTCTGTATGAGTTAAGATACGCCTCAAACTACTCCAAGAGTCAAGCAGTGAACGAATCACCGCTTGAACTTGCTGTTCATCAGATAAGATAGAACCAGCAGCCTTAAGATCACAAATCATTTCGGACATCTCACGTAGTTGCTCAAGAATGTTATGTTTCTGGTCAATCTTATAGCTTTCAAACTTGTAAGTCGAAGTCCTCAACTTTGTAGCAGAAGTATTCCCATAAATGTGCTTAATGTCGTCCCACATTTGTTTTGCAGTCAGGGAATCCTCAAACTCGCCAATCAAATCATTATGCATGCTACTCAACATAGTAAAGCGTGCACATTGATCTTTCTTTTTCCATTTAAGGAATTCCTGCATTTTTTGGCGATGCTGGGTGATGGTCAAATTACCCATCTCTGGTTCTTCCATCACAATATTTAGGTTGTCAAAAACCTCTTGCTCATTTAGCAAATATGTAATTTTTCTTTGCCAAACACTATAGTTGGTGCTATCCAATTTCTCACCCTTGTTAAGGTCAGCGATTACATTCTTAGAAGTCATTTCACTACAATTTATTGCAAGAAAAAAGAAGACATAAGATATATATATATATATATATATATATATATATATATATATATATATATATATATATATATATATATATATATATATATATCGATTCACTTTTGTTCTAAAAAAATTAATTACTAAATATAATTACATCATACACGTAAGGAAGAAAAATCCGTGAGGCTCGTAATCACAACCAAAGTATGCACAATGTGAAAATATTCATAAATTGATAATTTAAACAAAAGAAATAAGATATAACAAATCCATCAAGCATATATCATGTACATAAATATTTTCACTACTGAAAATAAAATTATTGGGTCTCGTATAGTTCCAATTGCAATTTTAGAGCCCAAAAAGATAATTAAATATGCAAAAAATGACTTTAAAATAGTTTAAAATTCACAAAGAATTTTAAAAAATTTCAGAACAGTCTCAAATAGCCCTAAACAGTCACAGAATGACAAAACGGCCCCTAAATATTATTTTTGAATTTTTAAAAAATCAAAAAACATGTTTTTATATACTGAAAAAACAAAAACAAAAATTTCTAGTTTGAATTGATCAAAACAGAGGCCACCTAGACACGCCGACTGTTTCAAAAACGGAGCTAAGGAGACGCCGCACGCACCCTTACGCGCCACCTGCGCGTGTGGGCTTCCTGGAGAAGCTGATTGTATGCTGACTTAGCGCTAGGGCTGACGGCATGATGACGTCATCAAAACTGAGTCATTGGAGTGGGTCCCACTTTGCTGACGTGGCAGCCACATCAGCAGTAAACTCTTTGACTGTTGACCAGCCAATGGTTGACTGGACATCCTCTATGCCGCTTCCCACACGCTCAGTCGGAGAGTGGGCTATACGCGCCGCCTTCCCGTGCTCCAATGAGGTCGCGGAGGGTGGCATTGGATTCGTCTCGTCGAATACTTTCCAGTCATGTACTTTTTACATCGAAAGGAGTGCCATAAAAGGCATGTACATCGAGGCCGAGAGTGGGGGTCGTAGGACGCCTATTTTTCAACCCTAAAAAACGATTCGCGAACGTGATCCGTGAGCCAACTTTGCGAGGGCGTAAAACATTCATTTTAAGTCCAAATTAAGCATATAATATGTCGTTGGAAAGCCCTCGAAGAGTAGTACAAGTACATACCATAAAATCACGGTTTTACAAAAAATAAACAGGCCAAAACAGCATGCAAAGTTTCATAAAAATCAATTTTCAACAAAACTTGGGTTTGCGATATTGTGAAAAATACCCAACGGATTTTAACGAGAATTTAGTATGTTTCTCGCCTCGTCATAGGGAACCCAGACATTTAAATTTTTCTCGAAAATAAAAACGTTTACACATAAAATAATAAAACTCATTTGGTTCGTTATCGGGTAAAGCTTTTAAACAAACCCAAAAACAAAAGCATGTAATTCATGGCATAACGATACGAGCAATCAAGCATATAGACTCTGATACCAATGAAGGATATATCTATACATATATCACACAAGTTCGTTAACTACAAGTAATCGTGAGTTACCTTGTGCAAACTTGAACTTTGAGCGAAGCGGAAGACTTTCTGCTTGAGCTACGATCTTCGTGTGTCATGATGAAGAATCCTACAAGTCTCTCTCGTCGGATTGATATCACGTAGCACGAATATCAATCACTGATTCACACTGCAAATCCAAGCCTCTTGATGGTTAGGCTAGAGGGAGTATTTGGTGAGATGAAATTTTTGGAGAGAGAGAGGGGCGGTCACTTCTTAGAAGACTTGTTTTTCTAATTAGGTGTTAGGGTTTTACCCCTTTAGTTTCCCCATTTATATTATTACCAAGAAACCTTATTTCTTGTAGGTTAAGTTAGGTCAATCCCAAATCCCTTCGGATTAGAAAACTAATTAAGCAATAATAATATAAAATTATTCTATGTGGACGGAAGTAATTAATCGGGCCACAAGCCCAATTACTAACAAAGCTGAAATAATAAAGAGCAATATTCTGGAATTTGACGACATGCAATTGACTACAGTTAATCATACTAGTGATTAGTAGGGTTTTTTTTTTTTGGAATATGTAGGTAAAATGTCTTCAAAACGTCGTTTTGAATTTAGGAAATTTATCTTGAAGTCGAGAGCAGTCTTAATGAATTTATAATATTTTATCACCTTGGTTTAATTAAACAACTCGTCTTATGTTGTTGATGGTACTCCCGCATTTCTTGGATCATCCATTATTGTCATTTTTTATTCCATGAATTTGTTGTGAGATAAAAGAATGGAAAAATAAAATTTGATGTCAGACTTTTACACAATTCTGTTAAAGAACAGAACATGGAAAGTGAATTTAAAACCCATGTAAACATATTTTACCCCAAATTAAGTAACCAACAAAATTCATTTAGCACCCCAAAGTAAAAAACGTCTCAATTTCACACTCGAAGTTACAATTTGTCCCATTTTGGTACCTGGGTCGAACGACTGCCACACTTTAAACGTTAAATGGCACGTGTCATTCCACGTGATGTGTATTTTCGTCTATCCCTCCCTCAATCGATCTTCAACCCTAAGCAACTCTGCGATCTATCTTCAACCATCACCCAACACTCTTCTCCAATAACCATCATCGATTAACCCCCCCACCAACTACAGCTTACCGAGTCCCTATCCCCCAACGCTCCGACCATCTCCCTTTTCTCCAGCCATGGCCGTCGATTTTTCTTCTAGAGTCTTACTCTCTCTTCAACACCACACCAACCTCACTAACCCCACCTAGATCTAACTGGGATCGACTCGCCCCACTTCCAGCCTCCATCTCATTTGTCTTCAAGCTCCAGCCCAAAACATAACTCGTTTCTCCATTAACAACCAAGCTTGCCTAGTGATACGGGAGCAAGGGTCCAAGATTCTAAGGGTCAAAGATGTTTGAAAGGAATGCATGAGTTCGATATTTGGGGAGTAAGGCAGCCATGTTTGATGGATAGAATCAGTGACACAAATGGGTTAAAGGGCCAAAGGACCAAGGATACAACAATAGGGTTCAACCCACAAGTGAAATGGGAGTATTTCATGGAAGGCAAGAGTGTCAAGGGGCATGTCTCAAGGAGAAAGGAAGAGTAGTTTCGCATGGATGCTTGGAAGGGTGGCACGGGCCTAGAAGGCCTTGCATGCAAGGAGGTAGGCACGGCTTGGCTTGGAAGGGGGGGGGGGGGCGTCCTCCATGACATGGGAATGCTGGGTGTTTTAGATTAGTTTACAATCTGCCATAGGATAGGATTTAGTTAATTGTTTCCTTGATGCATTAGTTTTCTATTCTAGATAAAATTAGTTAGGAAGTAGTTGATTTCAATAACTAGTATAGGTTTACTTTTCATGCAAGATTAGGAGTCTTTTTCCAATTAGATTTAGGATATTTTTGAAAGCCTTTATAAGGCACTCTAATTCATAAAATAAGGCAGATAAGATTTTGGAGTGAAAACTTTGCGAAGAACTAGTTTTGTTCTTTCTTTAAATCGTTTCAATTCAATCAAAGGTGAGTGAAGCCTAGATTAGTTGTGACGTCGGAATTTTTTACGTTAGACGAGTGAAGTCTAACCGGTGAGTCCGCCTATCCTTTTATTTATGCTATTTTCGTTTTTATTTCTTGTTGATTTCGTGGCAGCCTAGTTAAGCATCAAGGGCGTGGCTGTTTTGGTTTTCCTTGGAGCTTTAGGCCAAGGAGAGTTAGGGGATGTTAGGCGAGATCTAAAAGGGGATTTTGGGCAGTTTATGTATGGTTTTGTTGCTCAAATAAGTTGGTAATTTCAAGCAGCCCATACACACTTTCAATGGGCGTATTATAGTGGTTGTTGGTTTAAGGGTTGGGCAGATTTTCCTTGTGTTAACTCTATAAACAAGGTTAGGGATTTGGGTTATTTTTGTAAGAAAAAAAAAGCTACGAAAACTAAACATATTTTTAGGAAGTTAGTGGCGGATTTGGGACTGATTTTTGGAAGTTGGTTCAACCATAGGGCTGTTCAAAAAAGGCGTGGGCAGATTGTTGATTTGTGCTTCTGCATACGCATCACCTAGCTCCGTTTACCATCTCCATCTCCGGTCTTCTTCGATGCCGGAACCCCACCACCCACTTCGAGTCTTACCATCTCCAGCTTCGGTATCATTTCTCCTGCTTCGATCTTCATCTCTAAGCTCTGACCAATCATAACACGAGCTCCGGTCAAGTCCACCATCACCGACCGCATCCCTCAAGTTTCAAAAATCGTGGGTTGTGTTATTTTCCCTTATGTAAATGCTTACAATCCAAGCCTAGGGCTCAAAATTGGAAACCCCCATCTGTGCTCGTAAATTTTTTCATATATTCACGTGTGCTATTGTTTATGGAAACACAAAACCCTTTTTCTGTCCTAATAAGTCATTTCCCAAAAAATCCGGCCCAAACATGATTTGGGTGTGCGCTGCTACTGAATTAAAAACGAGCACAAGTGCTCTCGTGAAAACAGAGTTATGGAGCACATCGAAGAGGCGACAACGATGTGCTTCTTGATGGTTTGTGCGCAAAAGAGAGATGATCTCTCAAAAACATATGGGTGTTTTGAATCCTGAATCCTTAGGTTTGAAAAACTTCAAAGGTGGGAACTCCGCTCTCTATACGATGGTCAACTAGGGTTGTGCAAAAATTTTTCGGAACTGGATTGGACCAATGGAACCGGATCAAACCAGTCGAAAATTGACCGGACCAATACATTGAGTTGGTCTTGGATCTGATATTTCACAGAATCGGACAATTGGGTCGGTCCCAGTTCCAGAACAAAAATATTATGGAACCGGACCAATATATTATTTATTATATATAATTATATGGGTATATAATATAGTATATTATATAAATATAAATATAAATATTAATTCCTTATTTCATTTTCCTAACCCTAAACTCTAAACGCTAAATTATATTTGTGTTTGCTGTCGTTTCCTACCAAAGCGAGAAAGAGAGAGAGAGAGAGCTGAGAGACTGGTAGACGATTTCTTCGAATCGATCTGCAGCACAGAGCCATAGCAAATCGATCTGTCGATTACTCGTTTGGATTTCTTCCTCCCTTCAGCCTTTAGGCTTCAAGCCTTCAATTGAAAGTTTGAGCTTCAGCAGCTTCGACTTTGAGCTTCAGCAGCGATGACATGTTTTAGCTTTGACTTCCCTTGAAGGTTAGCTTCTCTCTCTCTCTCTCTCTCACTATCAATCTCAATTCTAGTTTGAAACCTGGTTTGAGTTGAATTCTGGTTATAAATTTTGGTTTGAAATGCAACAGTTTTTTACGGCGAATGGTTGCTTTGAGTTGAATTTATAGATTTTCTTCTTTCCTTCTTATGTTTATAGATGCCTCTGTAACATCATTGAGACTAAATTTCTATTATTTCATTACTATTTTCTTTCTTATTTCTACACTGCATCAAATTTACTAAAAAAATTAAAAAACTGTTAGGAGTTAGATTAATGCTGCCCGATTTGATATTTACAGTAGAGCGGAACCATGTTGGAGTTGAATTTCTGAATATTCTGTAAAAATTGAGGGATGAGTATCTTGTATGTTTTAAATTACCAGTTCAAATATGATTATTCATGTTGTGTAAGATTATTTGTTGAGCTTTGTGGAATTGATACTTGGAGGCTCTATGTCTTATGAAATTTGTTGGTACTCTTTGGTGAATTTCATTGCAATTTGATCTGAAAAAATTGCATTGTTGTTTGAGAAATAGCTAAACTGTATTGAGAGAGTAAATCTTTTAGATTTTATTATGTATTTGTATTAAACACGTAAAAAATAAAAAACCATCGTATTGGTCCGGTCCTGACTCTCGTACATCTTCGATTGGTTCTGGACCGGACCAATGTATTAGTTCTCAAATATATTTGGTTGATCCTGGTTCTAAATTTTTTTAAGAATCTAACTATTGATTTGATTCCAATTTTTTTTTCTCCAAAAAAGTGGATCGAACCGGACCAAGCTCACCCTTATGAGCTATGGTCAATATATCAATACATTCAAACAATGAACAACCATCTGCCGCAAAACTGTGCACAAAGTGGTCGACTTAAATAATATTAAAGGGCAGCAAAGTACTTTTAAGATATTACTTGTCATGTGCAACACACATGACTGTTTTTTTGTTATTTTTCTAACGCCCGTTAAGGACATGGGCCAAAATGGGATAAATTGTAACTTTGAGCATGAAATTGGGACGTTTTTAACTTTGGGAGGCTAACTGAATTTTGGTGGTTACTTTAGGGGGCCGTAAAATATGGTTTGGACCAAAAAATATGTTCTGATTTATGTTGCGCAAACGACTTCTAGAAATACTAAACTAACATCTAGTTCGGGACAAATTGTTTTTTTTTTTTTTTTTTTAAATGCTTGGGGATAAGTAGGTTGGGTAATTACAACTAGAAACTCGTTAATCTATCCGATCCAACTCAACCCTTTATTTTTGGATCGAAACGAGTAACACATTCCAACCTAAAAATATTAACGAATTAGATTAGGTCGGATTAAAGCAAATCAAACCCGTTATCCGTTTTATCCAAATAGTTTTTACTCTATAAATATATGAATTATTAGGGGGAAATCAAGGTTAAGATGATTCAACTCATGCTATACATCACCCGTTTTCAACCCGACCATTTCAACCTCATTTGATATTCGAGTTCTAACGGGTTTCGATCAGTTATCAACCTCAACTCAATTCATACCCTACCCAACCCACCCGTCTCAAAAAGGTTGTGTTTTGTTTATATTAATTTTTTTTAGTAAGCCTTATGTAAAATCGTCTTACGGATCTTAATTCATAAGACGAAGCACCGCTTTTTTACAATTCAACTCACCAACACATGATGAAACGGTAAGGAATATCCGTCTTACAAAGATTATCCGTAAAACCGCCATATGTAAGTTTTTGCCTTCTTTTTTTCATCATTTTGAGTAAATAATTAAGTAATTAGCCAAAAATAGTATCTCACAGTGACAAAGCGCGTTAGGCTCAGCCTCTACAATGCTTGAAATTAAGCTAGGGTTTGATAAACCATGGCCCAACTCACACCCTTGCCCAGAAAGATTGCTTTCAATCGAGCACCCATTGAGGATCGATTCCTCTCCTGTTAACTTAAACTTTGGAAATATTACTAGTTCAATAAACCATTTGTCATTCTTACAGTATTTCAGCTAGATCAAGCATTTCCAGACGCTAGCAACTATAATCTGCTAGAACTGTAGATATCTCCGCCTCTTAGAGCCTTCCGCTACACCACGGATGCAGTCAGTAACAAAGGAAAATCCCCAAGTTTGGGTTTTCTTAGAACTACCGAACAATGACAATGGAAGTCCATTGATGAATAAGAGGGTAACCTCAGTAACTAGCACTAAGAAGTTTGATGCCTATAAGAAACTGTTAGATATGTAATTCTTCGACATCTAAGGATTTTTTCACCAGTTCCAATGAAATTAATCAGCCCACAATGACAAAAATAAATAATTTCATTTTTTTATTGTTGCCTGATGGTTATCTATGATGACAGTAATTACAACTTCCATTATTATATATCATAGAATCAAAACAAATAACCTAACCAGTTTCATCAAAGTTAACCCTATCCCCTGTGGAGTAAATGTTCCAGAACAGAGCAGCAGAAAAATATAAGAATGATGTAAGCAACAAAAAACCCTGAAAAGAACCCACTAATTCAACGAAGTAACCAGCTCCAACTGTCCCCAAAATAGCAGCAAACGTCCCTGCTGTATTTGACATACCTACAGAAGGAATAATATAGTAAATATAAAATCATATAAGGCCGCCCCTCTTCTTCAGCTCTGAAAATAGATTACATTGGCAGTTCATTTGTTACTAATGTACTGTATTCATCTTCCTCTTTTCCGCAATCATAAACCTTAAGGCACGTGTATATGCAAAGTCAAAGTGCATATGAGTATGCAAAGTGGTAACAGTGACCACATTTTTAGAATGTGATTCAATGCAGTGCCAAAATTCAAAGAATAGCAAACACTTGCAACACTAAGATTGTAACAGTAAAAAGTATAAATGGAAGCAAGTGGAAGGAAAGCTTTTGGGGGGCACTTAGGACAATCCAAGACTAGGTCCAAGGACATGGATGTGAATAGGACTTTCGGTAATAATCCATAAACGCCCTCCCGTTATAGGTTTTTCATTTTTGTTTTATTTTTTTGTTAATTACTCTTCCTATTTATGAAAAGAGATGGAGGTATCAAGATGCCATGAACTAATTTTTTTTGAAATGATTAAAGAAAATAATATCTGAAGAGATGGATAAAGTTACCATGAAGAACACCAGAGTACTGCGGAGCGATCTCCTGCTCACAAGGAATTATTAGAAGTAAGATACGAGTCTGAAAAATATAACTTTCTCTTTCATTCATGAGGTATTCTATAAAAAGTACCTGAAGGTTCACAAGGAAGCCGCAGTGACTAAATGATTTCAAACCAACTGCCAATGTAAGCCAAGCAGATGCTATCAGTGGACTTTTGGCCATTGTCAGGCCAATGAGAGCAATACCAGGGCCAATGAAACCGATGGACTGCAAAATAAGATACATTAGGTTCCTATTGCTACAAATATGAGCACCTGTTTTTTCTTAAAAAGGACAAAAAACAATGTACTTTAAGCGGTAAATAGATTACTATATTTTAAAGGAAACACCACCCACAATTTGACCAAGTAGACATGGCACGTTTCTGAATAATATTTTTTTCCCATTGAGTAAGAGAAAATCATTTTGTGAAAGGAATACCAAATAAGAAAATGCTTTAATGCATGGAGAAGTATCAACCTGCATGATTTTGCGAGTCATAGTGACAGTCACGCCACTTTGAATCAGCTTGTCTGAAAAAACACCAGCAAAGTAGCCTACCAGTGCCATCATACTCCAGGGAACAGCACTAAACCATGCTGCTTGTCTGAGGTCAACTTGATATATCTGTAACAAAGAACGAAACCCCCATGATTCCACAAATAATATACTAACTAAAATATAAGTGGTAAGATATGAATAATCTGGCCTTACTGTTTTGAAGTAAATTGGCATCCATGAAAGGATAACGAAAAATCCCTGAGGTGGAAAAGAAAAGGATAAGAACACCATTATGTCATGTAGTCCATGACCTAGCCCAACAATAAAGGTGTATATACATCATTTTCATGCACATACACACCTAGGCATACACAGGTAAGTCATAATAGACACTGGATTCCTTTATAAAAAAATGTAATTAGAGTTAAAGCCACATGTAGTTCAAAACACGAGAAATATGCTCTAGGATAATAAAATAGAAGAGGAGTATGAACTTACCCAGCTATGCATAGCATTTGCAACAATTACAGACCATGTTGGCATTTTAGAAAGCAAACGCCTGAAAGGAGGGATCACTTTGGTTGTCTTTGTTTTACCTTCAACACTGAAGGATTTCTGCATCTTACTCTGTATGTATGCCAACTCGTATTTTGATATTTGAGAACTGCGGTCAGGAGTGCTTGAGGTTGCAGCTAACCATACCAGAACCCAGAGAAATCCAAACAACCCAAATATTATAAATGGTCCATATATACCACCCTGCGACATGAGGATTGGAGATAGTGTAAGTCCAATTGCACTTCCAAGCTGGAATCCAGCCATTGCAAGCCCAACGGCTCTGGATCTTTCTGTTTGAGGAAACCATCTGAAAGCAAAAGCTCACTCATATGACTTAACCTTTAGGTCCTTCACCATTCACTTTATAATACTATGAACATTTTGAGAATCTGTCCAAATGATCACCATCATAAACAGAGCTCAGAAAGTTTAATACCTTGCTATCATGTTGTTCATACATGGAAGTGCCACACCTTCTGCAATTCCAAGTAAAGTCCGCATGCCAAGTAAGGTCCATAAAGAAGTTTCTGCAGCCCAAGGGGTAAGAAATGTAGCCAGTGACCACAAAGCCACGCCCCATGCCATGACTATCTTACCACCATAATAGTCCACAAGGGTCCCTCCAGCTATTGGTGATATCATGTATCCCCAGAGAAATGATGACTGCCATTAGTGCTATCTATTTATCAGAGGAAATAAATAATAGATTTTGAAGCCATAATTGAAACAAGTTTTCCAATTACGTTTTACTTCCTAAAGACTAAATTTCTCACCAGCCAGTCACACTAATGCATCCTCATTAAAGGATAATAACAATTGCACCAAAATTCTATTTAGATTGAAATATCTTTTAGGGTCTATTAAAATTGAGAAGCACAGATGAATAGAAACTTATCCCAGAAAATTATTAGTTATTCTTTTCTTGGGAAATAGCACTTCAATTAACAGAAAGAATAAAATATGATTGTGGTACAAGGAAAGGAGTTTCCAGTGAAGACCAAAAAGGAACAACCAGTGACATAACCAAATGAAAACAGCTGCAATGCAAACCCAAAATAGCAGCAACTAATTCAAGAAGCAAAACAACCAATATGGCACAACCAGCTGCTACCTAACATAATATTCTGAGAGCCATGGCACATCTACGTTCCAGGATAGTAGCCTCACTCCTCCGCCTCAGAGCGTGGGGAACTATCACACAAGACCACTATGAATCAACTCTTTAGGAAAGAGGAGAGGAAAAAAAAGAATTAGAAAACGAATGAATGTATTGTAGGGTTGTCCTACTGAGTTTTACCCGATATTGTTGTGGTAAGTTCAGTTGAGAGAAATTTTAAGTTTAACAATGAAAATTTTAATCAGCATCTTCACAAAAGCCTAATAATTCCTTAAGCTTCACAATGAAAATAATTTTAATGACCAATTTGTAAGAGCCTACAAGATTTGGACGAGCACAAAAAAGAATAGTAAGAGAGATAAAAACTAAACGCCCATATATCTTGTTTAAGCTTCCGTAGTGAATAATTCAGGCACCTGAGACAATTGATTCCTAAAAACTCCTTCCATTCCTCTCAAAGAGCCCTAACTTAAAAAGCCAAAATTTAAGAAATACATTACTGCCCTTAGAAGTTAGAGGTAACCTCTATAACAGAATATTTGTCATATTCAACTTATTATACAGAAGATAAAGCAAGAGCACCAAGATTTTCGCAAGCTTATTTTTTGGCATGAGAAACTTTCAATGGAAGATTCAAAAAAGGAAAGTCATAGTCTTGAGTGAATTTGAGGGAGCAATAACTTTATAACGCCAAAAAAGCCTCAATGACTTGATTTGCTTATTGCATTGAATGATAGAAGAACTACTCAACCAGGTCAATAAGGAAAGGATAAAAACAACTACTTAGGATTGATTAGAGCTTGGATCAATTAGAAGCCTTTTGGAGACTGGCTCAACAAGTAAATGAGCGAAAATAAACTTATTTCAATCTCACGGAAAATAGGAAGCTGAACATGAGGGAAGTAAGGTCGGGCTCAGCTTCCTTTATTACAAGCCTAAGTTCTTTAAACAGAATCACTTCAAATTAAATCATATCGAAGCAATCCAATTTCATCTACGATCTAGTTTCAAGTAAATCCAACTTCACAAACAGAAAATTCAGTCCACCCTAATACCACTAAATCACGATATATACAATTTTCAAGAGGTGGAGGAAGAAAGAAAAACCTGAACAACACCGGCGAACGACTGACGCCAACCGCGGGAGAGCGACATCGGAACAATAGCCACAGACATGACAACACGATCCGCATTACATAGCGCCAAGGCCAAGGCCACCATCGCCACCACCTTAACCCTCTCTGATGTTATGAACTCGATAAAACTCGGCTCTCGCACTTCCCCGTCGTCCCCAAACGAAACAAACTGAGCTTCGTTCGACGAAACCCTAGCTCGAGAATTGCGAATTCTAACCGCTTCATTTCGAAATTCAAGTCTCGAACAAGTAACAGAAGCTGAATTTTGCAGGTTTTTCCAGTTTGATGATTCCGTGAAATGAGAAGGGAAAATTGGGACAGAGATTTGGAAGGTTCTAGGTTTTTGAGAGACGTAAGACGGACATAAGCGAGTTGAGCGATTGAGTGCCGTCGGAGAAATCATGCTGGCTGGGCTGGAGCGAGCCGCCGGTCACTTGAGTGGAAATGAAGTCTGTCAAACTTTGGTCTCGTGAGTGGAAATCATTAAGGTGAAATTTGCACATTTACGTCGTGTTTGCCCAAGCAAAAGTCCGCAATATCTTAAGTCTAAACTAACCTTATCGCTGAAGCTATTCAAAGTTCAAACTAGGATTTTGAATGGGATATATAAATATCTCATTTTTATCCATTGTAATTTCAATTTTAGGCATCCTATTTAAAGAGATCAATGGTTGAAAAATTGAATTAATGCTCCCTGATTTGTTTGCAAAATTTGATATTTTATTTTAAGCTATTTCACAAAAATAATAATTTATAATACAATAACACTCATAATCACACATGTGCAATTGATTAAAGCTATTTAGAGGTTGAGATTAAATTATCTTAAAATTTTTAATGGTTGTGTTATAGTATCACTTTTAATCAATTACAAAATCACTTCAATTAATATGATCACTCATCTTTTAGTTTTTCTATAATTATTATGAACTTATATAACTCAACTAAGAGTCGAGTTTAAAACTACACTTTTTATTTAGATATTATCGTTTCAATTAACGAAATCATATATATTAGCACAGTACCTATGACACGGGCACGAAAATCTAGTAATAATAATAATGAATCATCTCTCAAACCTTCCAACTTCACCTTCAGGCTTCCGCTTGTCATATACTCATCTTTGGTATGTATAACATTTTCGTGATTATATTGAAGTTCAAAAATACTAATGTATCTTTTAATTTGTTATATTTTTCAAGTGTAGATTCTAGTATCAAAAGATAATCCGAATCTTCAAAATTATTGCAACCAACTTAAATTAGAACAACCATTAATATGTCATTTTCCCTTTTTCTACACTCAAATTTACCATACAACACGAAAGACTTCATCTTATTTTCTGTTTCAATTACATTTTTTTTACATTCCAAAATAGAATTTCATCATGTAAGCATCCTCTACACGATCCTCTAAAAACCTCAACTATTTCTCATTTCTAACAAACCTAACTACCAATATATTTTCTCATCTTGTTATTTATTTTTTCCTCACGACAGTTGGAATGTAAATATTTAAAATGATATATTATATGAAAAAAATATTATATTTTAAAATTATTTAATATAAAATTTGTTTTATGGAATTGAGGTATTTAAAATTTCAACTCAATTTGAATTCCAAATTTTATGTGTGTTGCAAAACGAAGAAATTGGTTTTGAAAACCTTCAATTCAAATTTCAAACTATAGAATTGAGGTATCCAAGCATACTTTTAACCATTGTTTCCGAGAGTAAATACTAAATAACCTTTGTTTCCCAGGAATCCACTCACATGATGACATCACAATGTTAGAAATAGGCCGTCCATGAGAGGAATTGAAAACCGGGGACCCCTAATCAAGTTTCTTTTGAGATGATTTGGCCTTAGTAAGAATTTACCACTTGGTCCAGTCTGTGAATTGTCCTTCGCTTTAAGTGCATCCTCTTCAGCTTCCCTCTTTCTCAACAAGAAATAAACACTACTAATATGGAATTTTGAGTAACACGTTAGAAGAAATTTGGTAAAAACTAAAACATTAATGGTATAAAAATGTTATGATAACAAGACAGATAGTAACAGCTGGGAAAAGTCCTTAATCGATCGGACTTTTTATGATATGAGTATATGACATGAGAGAAGTCTTTCTGTTTTTCCAACTAGACATAGACATAGACATATAACTTTTTCGAGGAGACACATGTTTAATAAAAGATGTGTACCAACCAACCACCAGGCTAGAAAGATCATTAATTTCTATTTATGCATCAGTAACAGTTATATCTCCTCCAACATATTAATTTCATTTTGTAACATCACGATGAGGGTAAATAGGTTTATTGTTTATTTTTCATTAACCCCAAAGTGAAGAAATAGTAGGGACTAGCCGACTAGGGAGGGAAGCAGTTGATTGAGAAGACTGGTAGCCGGTAGGGAAGAGGGAAGAACGACTTCTGTTACTCTTCATGCAAATGGAACTCTAATTTTGGAGTCTTATTTAGTTGGTTATGGAGGTTGGATGACGCTTTGGGTGTCCGTGGTGAGAAGCAATCCAGTATCCACCATTGTGGTTGTGGATGCCCTAAACTCATGAGTCATGACCCCCGCCTTTACCCCAAACAACTTCACAACAATTTCAGTCTTTCTTTTCCAACAAATTATCACCGCTTCAGTTTTGTTCTGGGTCTGGGGTTAACAACTTAAAACTTTAAAGACAAGCAGTAGGGACCCAACTTCCAAGAACTTAATTTGTTTTTGACAACTAGGGCAGTAGGGGTTGCAATGACTGGCACGACACGATAGCACGAACCAACACGACACGATTATAAAACACGATTACAGAGACAAATGACACGATAAGCCCAACACGACACGACACGAAAGACACGAAATTGTTAATAAATTCAAAATAATATTTATTACTATATTTACAATCAAATAAGATAGATAATATGACAACACGATAATGATGCACGAACACAACACGATAGTATTAATTGCCACCCCTATAAGGCAGTGTTACTAGTGTATTTGTATTTTACTACTGTAATTTTCAATTATGAAAAAAGGATTGAATGTCGCTACTGAAACTAAAAGAGCATTTCACTTTCCTAAACAATCTATCCAAACAAATTCCATGTACCCTAAACCCTAACATTATAAACTTCAAACCCTAAGCATAAGACCATAAAACCCTTTACCCCATAATCTTAAACCCTATTCCATGAATTCTACCTAAACCATAATTTTAGAGTTCCCAAACTTGTAGGGACGTTATCAAAACATTTCGTAAAAATTTCAAAATAGCATTCATTTCTATTCTATAATTTAAAATAAAAACAAAAATACAATATACATTATTTACCATTAGAGCTGTCAAAATGGGTTAGCGGGACGACACGGGCCAGCCCAAAAACATGGCGGGCCTAAGAAATACCAACCCAACCCACCTTTTTTAGGTGGCTGGGCGGGCTAGCCCAACGGCCCCAATCCTTTTCAACAACTCTTGGCGAGCCAACCCACAACCCACTTCAACCCGCCATTTGACGGGACGGGACGAGCCAGCCCAAAAAAATGACAAACCTAAGAAATACCAACCCAACCCACTTTAGGTGACAGGCGACTAACCCAACGGACCCAACTCATTTTAACAACTTTATTTATAATTAACAAAGTACATATAAGAGTACATTACATGATCTATCCCACATGAGACATAGAGTGCTAATAACACTTTCGTTTCTTTTTCCAATTCATAGAAATAAATTGAAAATTTCTAAAAGAAATTTGAAATTAACACATTTATCAAACAAAAAGTATAATCAATCAAAAAACATTAGCCTTTTTATGTTTGAATAGGTCTCATGTAAGATCGTCTTACGAATCTTATTTCGTAAGAAAAAGCTTTACTCTCTCACAACTTAACTCACTAATACATGGTAAGTCGGATAAAGAAGTTCTGTCTTTCAAAAAATATTCGTAAGACCGTCCTACACAAGTTTTTATCTATTATGTTTTTTTCTCTGAATGTCACTCCAAAAAAGTAAGAACAATGTTGAAAATATATTGTACTAGCTTGACCACGTATACTTGTTACTTGTTAGCATCCAAAAGCCCAAATCTATCCCTGTATGATCTTTACGGCTAACAGACTTATCCTCAAACAACCATTTGCCTGGTAAAATCAAAAGAACAAGATATGCATAGCAACTGCAAACGGATCACAGACATTTCTTTCCAGTTTCAACCCACTTTATTCGTGTGACTACAGAACGAATCGACTTTACTGGAGAATGGGGCCCATAAAACCTAAACTTCACAAATTTCAGCACGACTTCAAAAGCGAACCTGAAGGGGCTCCGCCAGGATTTCACCAGCAAGTCCACCACAGAGGCTGCATGAGGGCATGCCGTGCATCCTGCTTCAGAAATCTTACCTGCTGCGTTAAGGCCAGTGAACGACCACGAGGTACTATAACATTCTATCCTAACAAAGAGTTTGCCCCACTTTCACGCAAGACATTCCAACAATCATCATGTACAGCAGCCATGGACCTGCAGAGTTCAAGTCTCACCAACCATGCCCCAAGGAGAGTAATTATCAATTGGCGCCAAAAAGAAAAAAAAAATTACAAGAACAAAGCAGATATAGGAGAAAATATCATTCTAGGAGATGGTGAAAGCATATCCTATCAGATTAATCAAATACAAAAAACCAGCTTGTAAGTCATTTTAGACATCATTGATTTTTTAAGCTCAAGTCAAAAAACTCTAAGCCCAAAAGAGAATGCGACAGCGTAACGAACTATCCAGAACCTTACAGAGAATCAAAATGCAACTTGAAAACCCCACATCCATAGAAATGCTCAACGTGAAGGCCCAAACCAGTCCAAGTTTTGCAAAGACAAGTTAACTAACAACCTAAATCCAAACATCAGCCCTAAATTAGAAAAACACAAATATCAAGTGTTGCGATCTCATACAGACGAACCTCAAAAACCTTGAAAAGCATTTGAGTGCAATAACTGCTTTCCAAATCCATCCCCGTAAAATTCCTACTCAGCTTTGGCAGTGAAGTGACTAAGCTTGAACCAAAATTACTAGTGAGAACTCCATTTGCAGCTCAATCTCTTACTTGTATTTACAAGACTTTATTAGGCCTCGTTTGGTACAGCGTTTTTAGAATGCAACTTTTTGTTTTTAAAACGCAACATTTTCAAAACGCAGTTTTATTTTTGTAAATACGTTTGGAAAACTATTTTAAAACGCTATTTTTCATAAACATAGTAGTTGTAAATGCAACATATTTTTAAAACGCTACAAATTGGAGTATTTTAAAACGCTTCACATTTTTAAAATGTTGTGTTTTAAAACGCTGCATTGAAACACTTTTAAAGAAAAAACGCTGCGTTTTTTACCAACGTTTTGACCAAAATGCTCCACCAAACAAGCACTTAGATTGATTGATTAATTGATCAACAAATGCTCAGTTTGAGCGAAGTTATAGAGTACTCCATCCGTTCCATGCAACACGAATCCACTATTTTATGTTGAGATATATCATTTAAAGAGTCACTTTCAAAAATTATACCTAAAATCTCGTTAACTTTTCAACTTTACCGTCTACATATGGTATAAGCATCTTGACTATACTCAAGCATTTTTGTAATTATGATCAAGTCTAATGATACTTATATATCCTTTAATTATTAGACTTTTCAAGCATGAACTATTTGGGTAGACGGAGGGAGTACTTCACTATTGACTTAACACGCCGTTCTCCCTAAACTAGTTGTATATCTGAACTCCATCCCGCGTGAATATGTGCTTGTACAGTCCAGGGATGATGCCCATGAACATCCTTTCTCCTTAATGAAAGTTTCCAATAAGTTCCTTCAGAAATTCAGTATTCTTTCAAAAGAAAAAACCAACGAAATTTACCAGATGAAATAGAACAAAAAGTCCATATACTGCTTGTTCAACTGTATATCGCTTAAGACTTAATAAAAATACATATTTGATTTTAACCCGAAAGCAATTAACTCATCAAGTGGACAATACGGATATCATACAGGTACCACAATGAAAAGAATTCAGGTCACGATTTCAAATTCAATATGCAACAGAATGCTACTGTTAAATTTTGCTGGTGGCTTTCCCGAATAATGAATGACGCCCTTCAGCAACAATCTCTCTAGTTGCTTTATTTCTAAGAAGAACAAGAGTTCCAGAATAACCCCCTTTCTTACCTAAAAGCTTCGCTGTAATCTCCAACTCATCCTGCCAATATTCATGCCTAGAGGTGTAAGATATTAAAAGGCTAGACAATCTACAAGATGTTAGCCAAATAACCGATAAATGTAGGAAGGATGTAAAATGCACTAATGCAGCATCTGGAAATATAGAAAGCCATATCTACGATGTAAAATAAAACTAACAAAGCGTGACATGTCATATGTTTAAATAAATATAAGGCACTGGGGGTGAGGCTTCAGAAATGACAGCACAATAGGTGACAATTTAACATTTAGCAGTTAGGAATGTGTTGTTCAACCATTTCACTGATATTGCCAAATAATCATATACTGCCAGTGCCATATGTGATATGTGGACAAATCAAAATGTACGAGTTCAGGTTCATTTCAAGCAATGAATGTTAAAGGGCCACTCAAACAAGACCAACAAATATACATAGTATGGGCAATTAATTGAGCAACCATAGCAACCACAAACGAGGGAGACTGCTCAAGAGGGGTAGATTAGATAATGAGCCAAAAATGAGCATTTTTCAAATTTGATCTTTCTCTTTTTTTTTTTCAGTTAAACTTGCTTTGATTAGCTCACAGGAATATGCCAAAAACCAAACTGCTAGGACATAGCTCAATGAAAACCATGCAAATCAAACTTGACATGTGATCAAACACATGAAAAGCTCCATACTTGGTTAGTTCATCTAAATGAACTAACTCGAAGTTCACTCAAGATTAATTAATTGAGCAACCAAATTATAAGCAACCGACTGTCAACTCAATTCAAATCATCTCATTGACACCCCTAAAATTAAATTACTGCACCAATGTTATGACAAGTTTGAAACCAAATCATGCACAATACAAATGTCAAAAATCAATGTGCATTTGTACAAGACGCTCAAAGTCGGAATGTTGGCTTACATTGAGCTTGGCAGTTGAAAGGTAAGAGATGGACATATCCACCGAAACATTCATCGGGAGATTCTTAACATACACCACTGCACCACCAATTTCATCAATCAGGTTCGCCATTGCCCCAACCGCCAAATTCCCATCCCTATCCTAACGAACCAAAATAAAAATCAACCTCAATCATCGCGGAAACTTGCGTAAAATCAAAATTGCATCATTTCATTTGCCATAAATATACGTCAGGGTTTCAAATTCACGCAAAAATGGACAATATTGGAGTGTGGAGTGTTACTTACGGTGAGGCGAGGGGGGACTTTGAAGGAACAAGATAAGCAGCCGCCATCGACTCGGTCGACTCGGATGCCTCTTAGAGCAAAGTCTTCGTAGAAGCTATGTTGGGCATCGACGTGTGTCAATTCGTCAAAATTAATTCACCTACTTCCCTAATAACGAGTATAAGGTAAGTCGGGATCGTATCCGCAGGGAACGTTGAATTTATTTCTTTTAGAATTCTATTGAAATGATAGAACACAATTTGGATTTTAAATTAAGCTAGAAAATAAATTTGAAGACTAATTAACTAAAAATTAGCAACTCTAATTAAGCTAACAAATTAACAATTACTTTTACTCAATAAAATTTCAAGTCCCAGCCAATGAGTCAATTTCATCTCGCCCTTTATTTCCGGTCATTGATGCAAAAATATCTTATGGAATTTTAAATAAACCGGTTAAAAGTGTCGACGAACGCCCAACACTCAATCTCTCCTTACCGTGTTGATAATTAAGAGACGCTCGTTAATTACCGTAACCGAGTCACAACCCCAAAGCGCTCGTAAGATTTAATAACTTCGGTTGCATTAAGATGCGAGAGACCCGATTCAAAGCCATGTGTATTGAAGCAATATCATGTAACAATGATTATTCGTGCACTGCAGTACGGTCCGATTATGCTTGTGATGCCTAAACGGTGTACTACTTGCCACTTCGTTAAATCCGAGGACAATTACGGATCAACGGCGTTAACTAGCTTTAGATTATTATATTAATTAACATTCTGGCCATTAAACATTAATTAAGTACAATAATCATCCTAAGTGTAACCCGGAGTACAAATAAATATTTAAAACCCACACAAGAGTTGGATCAATTAGATCTCACGGAAATAAAGATGTAGAGACTCAATCTCCCATTGACTGGAAAAGATTACTTAGCTAATAAACATAATTAATATAAACACTTACAGAAAATTAAGTAAATGTGTTGTTCCCAGCAGCTTAAGAACTCCTAAGAAATTACAAGTTAATCACCACTCTTCACCACAAATTGTTTCACTCTGTTTTCCTTTCACACACTTACTGCCTACCAAAACTTACTCCTTGGCCGATCCCCCCTCTTCTGATCAGAGAACACCTCCATAAAAACAACATTTTCTCTCCCCACTATCTCCACTCTTTGGTAGTTTTAAAACTACCACTAACTTATCAAAACCACCCCACTAACTCCACTATTTGCACATTAATGTTTTGACTTAGTACATAAACTGAATTTAGACAATAATAACTGCATTGTCTAATTTTCTACCGCCGTGACTTCAGAATCGGTCCCAACTTCAGCAATCGTTGACATCACATGGGCATGTGACCTTCCGAATTTTCCTTTTTGCTGAATCCAAAGATTTTTCCTCCTTTCTGACTTCTGTGATCCTACATCATAATCAACACAAAACCAACCAAAAAGTGTAATGTTTGTTCTAAAATAAGCATAAAACCAACTAAATTTATTACACTTTTGGATTCCCATCAAAATTCCCCCACACCGAACCGATGCGTGTCCTCAAGCATCCTCAACAAAACAACAATGCATGTTTTAATCTTGTATACAGAACAACTGATGAAGACATGAACTTTTCTTTTTTTATGCAAGTATTCTAATGTGCATGACCCTAGGAAAAATTAAAATTCTAGCAAAGTAATGGAATTGTTGAAATGTGCCATATAAAGTAACTAACATGTTTTCAGAAAATGAATCTTCAACCTTCATGTATGCATGCTTCGACCATCCTCACGGAGACACTCATTCACTCAAGTGTTTAAATAGGGATATGAAATTAAGCACTCGACTCAACACAACGGAATGCAATTACCATAAGCTTGCAAGTTGATCAACTCTCCATCACTAAATATGAGATTACTGCACTAATCAAAAGGTCTTGTTCATGGTTGTAATGAGGCTAAGGGTTCAAAAAGGTATGGTATAGGGATATAAGGTGAAATAAAATGCCAATGAAATGTAGAACTACACATTACTCACAGCTTAATTATCACTAATTAATATTCTGATGAAGTTCAAATCCTTAGTCACAGCACTTCTGCACAACTGAAAATGGGAAGTAATGTTTCTACTTCAATTCTACTTCTCTTTCCTGAATCACTTCCTTCATTTCTTCAAACTTTTATTCTCTTTTTTCCTTTTTTTTTTTTTTTTTTTTTTTTTTTTAGCTCTTGATGAACTGAAGCTCTTATTTGGCACACTTCAAAAGCAGACCCACAATCAATGCCTCACTCAAAATCAAACATCTCATTTTCTTGAACTTAAACAGGACATACTTCATCCAACTTACTGATTGCATTAAAACTATAGTTCACATGTAATTCCACAGTTCTTGGCATTGGGAATGAAAAAGAAAGTTAAAAAAGCTAGGGCTCATTTAAATTTGGTTTAGTCAAAGAAATAGGTAAGGCTCAAAAGGGTTAACTAAGGGTTAATATTAAAAAGGGTCGGATAGAAAAAAGATAGTCAAAATTGGGCAAATCCTAAATGCCTTAATCATATTAGTGCATAAACTCATTAATGTGATTTCAAGATGTATACAAAAGTGCAAGTTCTAGAATTAACATCCGAGGGTGAGAAAACACACAAGAATAACTGAGAGCACAATGAATGATATGCTCCATAACAAATGGCCCAAAATCTCACTTTAAGTGGCTAAAAGTCGACACATGCATACATAACGGGCTGAAGAAAAATTTTCTAAAAACATGCAAGTAACTTTAAACGAAACATTTCAACTCAAATTCCATCACCAATTAAAAATTCCTCTTTAACCACGATCATGCACATTACAATTTCAAACAAACCAAACAATATCACAAAAATAAATCATATCTTCATAACCAAGGATTCCAACAACAAGATTAGAAACATGCATTTTTGTTTATCAACACCCAAAATTCAAAATACCACCAATCCAATCCAACATCCAAACCAACCAACATCCAAACCAACCAACCAACAATTCCCCCCACACCAAAACCCATCATTGTCCTCAATGAAAAATGAAATAACAAAAGCAAAAAGGAGGAAGAACTTCCCTGATTAAGAAGACTCAGGAGGGGGGCTGCGGGTGAAAGCCAACAAACTCAAAATAAGCCATCAGCATGGCCTGCAAATTCTGCTGATTGGCTTCTAAACGCCGTTGGTTGGCATCTAAACGCTGCATCGCAGCATGGATTGCACGCAAATCTGGAACAGCGGAAGAAGATGGTCCGGAGGCACCTGCATGAATCAAAGGCTGCTCGGGTGTAGATACACCCGGCGGAGGAGGGATTGCCTCATCAACAAATTTCACAAGCCCCATTCGATACAAACATTTTATGTCCAAAGGTTCACATTCACAAGCCACATTTAAATCATGTTGTTGCAAATTCAAAACACCTAAATTTACTGCCAACAGAGTGATGACTGATCCTAGACTCAAAGGGCGGGTTTTCTTTTTTAACACGGCAACAAATTGGCTTGCTAGCCAATACCCAAGGTTCACCTTTTTCTTATTTATCATGCACCACAAAAAAAATAATTCCGGCTTTGTACAAATATTGGAGCCATCCTTTCTACCTGAAAAACTGTAGGCCAAAAATTTATGAATGATTTGCAAAGCATTATCTTTGATACAGCTACTTTTCGAACGACTGGGATTATACGGGTCCCTGTCGTTCGAAAGAGTATGCCAAGCCAAGTTACAGTCGGCATTGAACGGCTCACAATATTCACAAAACGAACTCTCCCGCTCGGATTGAGGTACAGGTCCCGACATAAAGCGCAGAGCATCATTAAAGGCATTCAGAGACATATTAAAAACTTTCCCCATTAAACGAAATCTTATCAAATTGGGGGTATCCGCAGCAAAAGTCTTTTCAGTATTGAACACAAAAGTGCAGTAAAATTCACGAGTCAATTCATCAAAAGCAGGAAAATCGACAACCCACAAATTATCCCATCCTATATTACGCATAAAATTGGCTATCTTGGCAGACAAATTTAGAGCATTCAAGGTGGGAAGATGAAAGGATTTACCTGCAATTATCCTGCGACCCAGAATATCGGTGCTGCGCTTGATAGAGGTCCTGGTATTGAAGTGTAAACATTGCCCTCTATGAATCACTCTCTCAAGCACGGCTTTCCCTTGAAGAACTCGAGGTTTCTTTCGCGCTGAATGAGGAAACATTGACATTGGTAATGTCAATGGTTCTTGAAGCTCCTCGGTATTCGCAGGCACTTCAACCGGCGACTGAGGTTGAGGCTCGTCAGCTTCCAAAGGGGATCGGTGAGCGGCTTCAGTTGGTGGCGCTTCGTATTGCCTCGAAGGACCGGCTTTGTGAGATGCCGGGGTAAACCTGTGGGAACTTGAAGTGTCTGAAGAGGTAGGAGACGCCGGCGGCGCATACGCATCCGGCGAAGAGGGAGAGGACACCGCGAACGAAGAAGAAGACGAAGATGAAATTTCCACCGGCACTGTCGAAGTAACAGCCACCCGGCGTGGCATTATGGCAAGCAGTCTACTTGAACGACGGCGTGGAGGAGCAACAGCTTTCTTCGGTGCCATGGCTAAGGGTTGAAGAATTCGCCCAATTTGATTGAAGAAGAAGGGGTGCGTGTTTGGAGAGAAAAGAGAAATTAGGGCTTAAAAGCCCCAAATTTGAAACTTAGCCGTTTTATGTGAACGGCCTCTCTACTATTCACCCGCTTATGTGCCTAAGTTTCCAAACTGAACATTTAGCCCCCTGTAGTTTTCCTGCACGTCCTGAAAAAATTGGAATGCTCTCAGTATCTCCCACTGCATGCACTCCTAACCTCTGCATGCACTTCGCCTCATGCAGCTCTCAAACCTGCTGTGACAACCAACTTAAAAAAACATTAAATCAGAAAAACAAAAACAACCTAACTAAAACTAAGAAAAACTAAAATTAAAATTGCAATAAAATAAAATAAAAATAAAAATAAAACAAAATTAAAATAAACAGAATTGAAAACATTGGGTTGCCTCCCAATTAGCGCCGCTATTTACCGTCTGTAGCTAGACCCAATGCCCACCCTCAATATTACTCATAAATTGGGTAGGCCAACGTGATTTCTTCAACGGATTCCGACTCATCAAAATTCTCATAATACAATTTCAGCCGAGTCCCGTTGACCTTGAACACTTTCTGAGTATGCAGACTCTGAATCTCAAAAACTCCATTGGTCAAAACACTCACAACCACATAAGGACCAGTCCATCTAGACCTTAACTTTCCTGGCATCAGTTTAAGTCGTGAGTTAAACAAAGAATACTTTTTGTCCATCGCAAAACTTTTTCGACGAATCAACCTCATGAAGCTTCTTAGTCCGCTCTTTGTAAAATCGCGCACTATCATAGGCTTCCAATCGCAACTCATCTAATTCTTGCGGTTGCCTTCCTTTCAAATCCAGCCATTTTAAGATTCATATTGCACTCTTTCACTGCCCAATAAGCCCTATGTTCGATCGCAACCGGAAGATAGCACATTTTGCCAAACACCAATCGATATGGCGACATACCAATTGGTGTTTTGTATGCTGTCCGATAGGCCCAAAGTGCATCATCCAATCTCGAACTCCAATCCTTCCGATTAGGATTTACCATCTTTTCCAAAATCCCTTTGATTTCTCTGTTTGAAATTTCAGCCTGCCCATTTGTTTGCGGATGGTATGTAGTTGCTACTCTATGATGTACACCATATTTGAGCATCAATGCTTTCACGCTTCGATTGCAGAAATGAGTCCCTTGATCACTAATAACAGCTCTTGGAATGCCAAACCTGCTGAATATGTTAGACCTGAGAAAACTCACCACAACTTTCGAATCGTTAGTCCGGGTAGCCTTTGCTTCTACCCACTTGGAAACATAATCTACCGCAAGCAAAATATATAGATTACCAAAAGAACTTGGAAATGGTCCCATGAAATCCATCCCCCAAACATCAAAAATTTCACAAATTAAAATTGGAACTTGGGGCATTTCATCTCTCAAGGTTAAATTCCCAATCTTTTGACACCTATCACAGCTTTTACAAAAAACATAGGCATCTTTGAAAAGAGTTTCCCAATAAAATCCACAATCCAAAATTTTTCTTGCTGTTCGTCTTGGACCAAAATGACCTCCACAAGCATAGTTATGACAGTATACTAATATGGAATGAATCTCATCATTAGCCACACACCGATTTAATGACTTGATCGTAACCAATACGCCAAAGATAAGGTTCATCCCATATATAGTATTTAGAATCACTTCTAATTTTATTCTTTTTTGAACTATTCATTCCTTGTGGAAAAACTCCAGTCACCAAAAAATTAACCATATCCGCATACCAAGGTTCCTTACCTAACTTACCTTGCATCAAGAAAAGGTGTTCATCCGAACGTTTTAAATTGGTATGGGCTCTTCTTCTTGCACCAACCTGCTCAAATGATCAGCTACAGAATTGTCTTTCCCTTTGCAATCCTTAATCTCCCATGTAAATTCTTGCAACAGAAGAATCCATCTGATCAGTCTGGGCTTAGACTCCTTCTTTGCCACAAGGTACTTGAGTGCCGCATGATCTGAAAACACCACCACTTTTGCTCCCAGCAAATAAGATCTAAACTTCTCGAATGCAAAGACTATGGCCAACAACTCCTTCTCCGATGTGGTGTAATTGCATTGGGCTGCATTGAGAGTTTTCGAAGCATAATATATCACATGACTTTTCTTCCCTTCTCTTTGTCCAAGAACTGCTCCTACTGCATATTGACTTGCATCACACATGAGTTCGAACGGGGAATCCCACTTTGGTGGCTGAATGATAGGGGCCGAGGTCAACTTCTCTTTCAACAAATCAAAGGCCTTCCTGCAATCTTCTCCAAATTCAAAAGCAACATCCTGCTGAAGCAATCTTGTCAACGGTTGTGCTATTTTCGAGAAGTCTTGAATAAATCGCCTATAAAACCCTGCATGACCAAGCACACTACGAATATCTTTCACATTAGCAGGGTACGGCAATTTAGCAATTAAATCAACCTTTGCCTTGTCCACTTCAATTCCTCTTTCAGAAACTACATGACCTAACACTATTCCCTCTTGTACCATAAAATGGCATTTCTCATAATTAAGAACTAGGTTAGTATCCATGCATCGTTTCATGACCTTAGATAAATTATCTAAGCATTGATCAAATGAATCACCATACACCGTAAAATCATCCATAAAAATCTCTATGCAATGCTCAATCATATCCGAAAAGATACTCATCATACATCTTTGGAATGTACCAGGTGCATTACAAAGACCAAAAGGCATACGGCGAAAAGCAAAGGTACCGAATGGGCACGTAAAAGTTGTTTTTTCCTGATCTTCAGGTGCAACTAAAATCTGATAGTAACCTGAATAACCATCTAAAAAACAAAAATACCTTTTACCTGCCAACCTTTCTAACATTTGATCAATGAATGGGAGAGGAAAATGATCCTTACGAGTAGCGGCATTTAACTTTCGAAAGTCTATGCACATTCGCCACCCATTTTGCAACCTCATTGGTACTAACTCATTCTTTTCATTCTCCACCAAAGTAAAACCTGTTTTCTTAGGAACAAGATGAACGGACTTACCCAAGTGCTGTCAGAAATAGGAAAGATAATTCCTAAATCCAAAAGCTTCAAAATCTCTTTAAGAACAACTTCTTTCATGGGCGGATTCAATTTCCGCTGTGGATCACGAACAGGCTTAGAATCAGCTTCTAACAAAATACGATGCATGCACATTGAAGGGCTGATTCCCTTAATGTCCGCAAGTGTCCAACCAATGGCTCCTTTGTTTTCTCTCAAAACTCTTAGCAATTTTTCTTCCTGCAACTCAGTCAAGTTATTAGCAATAATAACCGGCAAAGTTTCATTTTCACCTAAGTAGACATATTTCAAATGTTCAGGTAACTTCTTTAGTTCTAACTTAGGTGCTTGAATTGTAGAAGGAAGAATTTTTTCATTTGACATTGGTAATGGAAGAGTTGAAAAATCTGATTTTGATGTAACTTCAAATGTTGAATAAAGAGCCATGATACTCTCTTGCATTTCAACATTGTTTTGCAACGGTACATCTTTATCAGTCAAACTTTTCACAAGGACCACTTCCAACTTGTCATCAAGAACATTAGACTCAAATTCATCCCGCACGATTGAATCAATAACACTCACATGAAAACATCTCGAATCACTTGGATATTTCATGGCATCAAATACATTAAAAGTTACCACATTGCCATCAAATTCAAGTGTTAAGGTTCCCTTGTCTACATCAATTTTTGTTTTTGCTGTTTTCATGAATGGTCTCCCTAACAGAATAAGAGACGGATGAGGAGAACAAGAATCATCCATATCTATAACATAGAAATCCACCGGAAAAATTAAGTCATTTACTTTCACTAAAACATCTTCTACCACACCCTCGGGATAAGAATTAGACCGATCAGCCAATTGTATGATTACTCTTGTATCTCGCAATGGGCCTAAGTTCAATTCTTTATACACAGATAAAGGCATGACATTAATAGACGCTCCTAGATCAAGCATGGCTTTTTCAACTTTTTTATTACCTATAATACAAGGAATAGTATACATACCTGGGTCCTTGCAGATTGAGGTAATTTCACGAATCATGGCGGACACATTCTCACTTACCAACACCTTCTCATCTTGTCGCAGCTTCATTTTTTTCGTGCACAACTCCTTAAGGAACTTGGCATACCTTGGCACTTGCTTAATAGCCTCTAAAAGAGGAATATTAATTTCTACTTTGCTAAAGGTATCCAAAATTGCCTTGTCATCTTGCTCTTTCTTTTCCTTTGCTAATCTTCCTGGAAATGGTGGAGAAATTACCATTTTCTCGAATTTCGAACCTTTTCTCCAAATTTTTCCCTTATTGAAATCTCCTTCTGCACACTCTCATCCTTTTGGCTGCTTGTTTCATCTTCTTTTTCTTCCTTTGCCAAATCTTGTAACTCTTTACCACTCCTAAGAGTTACTGCACATGCATTCTCCCTTGGATTTTTCTCGACTTGAGACGGTAATCTTCCTTGGTTCACTTCCATTTTGCTCATTGATACAGCCAACTGTGAAATCTGATCCTCCAAAGACTTGATACTAGCTTTTGTTTGCTGCCTATCTTGTCGCACAAGACGCCCAAACTTTTGATCAAAGTTTCAAGTGAAGTCCCCGAGCATTAACAGTCGAATCTGAATCGGAGGGAATGGAGGCCGAACTTGTCGCCGTGGGAAATTGATTTCTTGGGCCATAACTCAAATTCTGATGATCGCGCCAACCCGGATTATAGTTATTCGAGTATGGGTCATACTTCCTTTGTTGCCGCCCTTGAAATCCACCAACAAAGATTTACCAATTCCTTGGGTTCTTCTTGCAATGTCGGACACATATCGTCTGATGACTCACGCTCGAACAAATGCCACATGCTTTCACTTGCTGAATTTGTCCTGAGACAAATTTCTCCACAACAGAAGTTAAAACATCAAGTCTACGATCAATAGAAGAAATGTTTACCTCATTCACTTTGCTTGGAACCTCCGATTGTCGTGTCCCGAATTGCTGAGCATTTTCAGCCATGTCATTAATTAACCGCTTAGCTTCCTCCAACGTATTGTTCATGAAAGCTCCCCCACTCGCAGCATCAATCATGTTCCTGCTCGCAATTAATAAACCTTCATAAAAATATTGGATTAGCAATTGATCAGAAATTTGGTGCTGAGGACAACTCGCACACAATTGTTTAAATCGCTCCCAATATTCGTACAAAGTTTCTCCCACAAATTGCCTTATCCCGCAAATGTCTTTGCGAATATTTGCCGCCGTGAAGCGGGAAAAAATCGCTCCAAAACTTTTTCTTCATCTCGTGCCATGTATCGATTGCTCCCTGGATGTAAATCAAACATCCAATCCTTTGCTTTATCCGCCAATGTGAAAGGAAAAGCCCTCAATTTCATATTGTCTTCACCATTCCTTGCGGTCTTTGACTTGAACATGCTAGATGAAAAGCCATCGATGTTTGTGAGGATCTTCGCCTCAATCCATGGAACTTGGGTAGCAATTGGATCGAACAGTTTGAGTTCAAAAGGAGCATTCACTTCCGAAAAGTGATACCAAGAGGTGGCTGATTCACGTCCGGAGTAGCCATTTCCCTCAAAGTTCGATGAGGGTCTGCCATTTCGGCTAATGGAGCTACTTCTTCAACTCCGACTTCCTCTTGTTCTTCCTTCACTTGCTCACCTTCTTCCAGCTCTTCGTCACTTGAATCGCTTGAACTAGCCGCTCAAATGTCGACTTCTTCCTGCCAAGAGATGTTTGCTTGCCGACTTAGCTTGGTTTGCTTTGTTAATTTTCTAGCTGTCTTCTCAATCTCCGGATCAAAAATCAATTTCCCTGTACGAGAAGATCGAGGCATAAAAAGAAACAAAGCAACAATAAAATTCTAACAAAGAAATATATATCAGAACCGTCTAAGGCAACGGCGCCAAAATTTGACGGATGTCAAATCGTCAAAATTAATTCACCTTCTTCCTAATAACGAGTATAAGGTAAGTCGGGATCGTATCCGCAGGGAACGTCGAATTTATTTCTTTTAGAATTCTATTGAAATGATAGAACACAATTTGGATTTTAAATTAAGCTAGAAAATAAATTTGAAGACTAATTAACTAAAAATTAGCAACTCTAATTAAGCTAACAAATTAACAATTACTTTTACTCAATAAAATTTCAAGTCCCAGCCAATGAGTCAATTTCATCTCGCCCTTTATTTCCGGTCATCGATGCAAAAATATCTTATGGAATTTTAAATAAACCGGTTAAAAGTGTCGACGAACGCCCAACACTCAATCTCTCCTTACCGAATTGATAATTAAGAGACGCCGCGTTAATTACCGCCTAACCGAGTTACAACCCCGAAACGCCAGAAGATTTAATAACTCGGTTGCATTAAGATGCGAGAGACCCGATTCAAAGCCATGTGTATTGAAGCAATATCATGTAACAACGATTATTCGCACCCGTAGTACGGTCCGATTATGCTTGTGATGCCTAAACGGTGTACTACTTGCCACTTCGTTAAATCCGAGGACAATTACGGATCAACGGCGTTAACTAGCTTTAGATTATTATATTAATTAACATTCTGGCCATTAAACATTAATTAAGTACAATAATCATCCTACGTGTAACCCGGAGTACAAATAAATATTTAAAACCCACACAAGAGTTGGATCAATTAGATCTCACGGAAATAAAGATGTAGAGACTCAATCTCCCATTGACTGGAAAAGATTACTTAGCTAATAAACATAATTAATATAAACACTTACAGAAAATTAAGTAAATGTGTTGTTCCCAGCAGCTTAAGAACTCCTAAGAAATTACAAGTTAATCACCACTCTTCACCACAAATTGTTTCACTCTGTTTTCCTTTCACACACTTACTGCCTACCAAAACTTACTCCTTGGCCGATCCCCCCTCTTCTGATCAGAGAACACCTCCATAAAAACAACATTTTCTCTCCCCACTATCTCCACTCTTTGGTAGTTTTAAAACTACCACTAACTTATCAAAACCACCCCACTAACTCCACTATTTGCACATTAATGTTTTGACTTAGTACATAAACTGAATTTAGACAATAATAACTGCATTGTCTAATTTTCTACCAGTCTGCCCGTGACTTCAAGAATCGGTCCCAACTCACTGAATCGTTGACATCACATGGGCATGTGACCTTCCGAATTTTCCTTTTTGCCTGAATCCAGCATTTTTCCTCCTTTACAGCTTCCTGTGATCCTACATCATAATCAACACAAAACCAACCAAAAAGTGTAATGTTTGTTCTAAAATAAGCATAAAACCAACTAAATTTATTACACTTTTGGATTCCCATCAGGCATCAACTCGCTGAGGTGGAACTTTGAGTCGGGAGACTCGATGGGATTCTTCATCGGTGAGTTTTAGGAACTGTTTCACCTTCTTCTCCATTTAAGGTGGATTCAAGGGATACGATGATACGATGTTGCGCTTGCAGAGATCAAGTCAAGAGAGTCAAGACCCCTAATAGAATTAATGGCGACCGTATTGAAGGTATTATTGACAATGGAGTTGCCACCACCGAGAAAATTATCAAGTACACCCTTGGTTTATGCGATATATTTTTACGTCGTTTTGACTTTGTTCAATCTCAGAACATTTAGACCGACAAGCATATCTTTTAGATTTTAAGTTCAATCTAGGTTGATTAACTCAACATTTAATCTTTGATTGACCCTTGATCGACTTGAAGATCGAGTTCATCAATTTTTGATCGATCATTAATCGATTTTGAGCATACTATATTAGTTTTGAGTAGGGGTGAAATCAGGACGGGATCCGTCCCGATACCCCTTGTTCCGATCCCGTCCCGATAGAATTCGGGATTTCAATTTCCTTTCCGATCATGTTCCCGATAAGTGTCGGGACCCGACGAATCGGGATCCCGACAATTCGGGAGATAAAAATCTCGTAATTCCGACTATAATATTTATAAACAATATTTTCTAACTTTAAAATATTTTTAAAATATCTTCATCATGATTAAGATTTCAGATTGTATATTTACAAGTATACTTGAATATTTATTTAATGGTGGGTGTTGCTGAATCTGTCATTATGAATAAACTGCACCCTTCATTCGCAGGAGAGGAGCTACACTAATGCATAAACGTGATAGAAAAAAAAAACCTCATAACAATGTAAAAATAAATTTAACAAACATCATTAATTAATTATACCAAACACAAAATAGACAATGTTTAACACTCACAATATTTATAAAAAAAATAATTTAAAAAATAGTCGGGACGGGTCGGGATTTGGGAATCCCGACGAGATTGATAATTATCCTGAATCCCGTCTCGAAATATGTCGGGACGGGAAAAATCCCGACAAAATAGGGATCGGGAAATGTCGAGACGGGTCGGGAAAAATGAGATTTTTGCCGGCCCTAGTTTTGAGAGTCAAAATGATAACATGGACAAATCGTCACAAAAAATGCAATGAAAAAATATTTTATGAGAGTTAGGTTAGTTTTAAGTTTAATAGCCTTGAAAAATTTATTAATAAATATACCCCCTATTATGACTCAAGTTTCAACTATTACAAATTATAATATGGGCCATAACCTGGTTAATACGGGAAATATTATCGAATTACATAGTTCAAAATCATCACCGAAAATTTTACGTGTTTCATGCAATGCTAATTGCTAGCTCCCACAATAATTAATACTCCACCCCTCTCATAATTATTATCCAGCTTTCTTTTTTCTTTCGTCCTAAAATTATTATTATTTTTTGAAACTTGGGCTAAATGCATCATTAGTCCCTAAACTTTGACAAAATTCATCATTAGCTCCATAACTTCAAAAGTAATCACCATTAACCTAATATCACCCTTTTTATTTATCGTTAGTCCCTAGCCCTAACTCCGTTAGTGTATTGTTGTTAAGTGAGCATGTGTCATTCACATACACAAAAAATGAAGGTAAAACAAACTTTTTCATTTCAAATAAGTCGTCAATTTGTTATCATCGTCAAAACATGGAGTTATGGATAACATCATAAAAATAAGGGGGCCATATGAAAAATTTGACTCCCACTTCATCACATTCTTCTTCAGCTTCAGTGATCTCTCCCCACACCGCTCTCTTCCGTTAACAAATCCTCACCGGTCACCCTCCCCAGTGAATACTCCTCTCTTCTTCCTTAACTGTGCACCGAAATCACAGGTCACCATGGACGTCCACACTGACTTATATAACCTAAACACCGATGGCGTCAAAGATTACCTTTCAACCGGCTTGACTCAACTTCCAACGATTTACTTCACCATGTTTCTCGCTTACATTGTATTTATAGGTTTCTGGGGTTACATGTGCATGTAAAGTTATCTAATGAGATCGGGATTCATACACATGATTCATCTTTTAATGGGCGGGTTGCTCATCGCGAAAGCCTTGAACTTAATTTATGCTGCGAAGGACAAACATGGATGACGCGATGAGTTGGTGGCCGTAGAGGTAGGCTTTCCCGGAGGAGGAAGGTGAAGACGAAGATGATGTTATGGAGAGGGGATGAGAGGACTTGGGGGCACATGGAGATGGCAGAGATCGGGAGGGGATGAGGCCGACGACAGAGATCGGGAGGGAGTCTGGGTAAAGATGAACTGGGTATTAAAATTTTCAATTGGTCCCCTTATTTTGATGATGTTATCCATGACCCCTTGTTTTGATGATGATAACAAGCTGACCCCTTATTTGAAATCAAAAAATATATTTTGCCATCAATTTTTGTGCATGTGAGTGGCACATGTTCACTTAACGGCAATACACTTACGAAGTTAGGGATATGGACTAGCGATGAATAAAAAGGTGATATTTGATCAATGGTGATCACTTTTGAAGTTAGAGGACTGATGATGTGTTTGACCAAAGTTCAGGGACTAATGGTGCATTTAGCCCTTGAAAGTTTCATTTTTAGAACAACATTTTTATTACTTTACTCTTATTTTCTCATCATAATTCAATTATGAATCACATACATATGAGTTTTAAGAGAAACTATACATAAAACCAATATTAATAATCAAGTCAATTGATTTTTCTTAATCTACGTGTCATGTCAAATCAGATACTCTTTCCGTTTTCAAAATATTGTCTACTTTGACCCATCACACCATTTAAGAAAAAAGTAATTAACTAAATTATAAATATTAGTGAAATGTGTGGTTTCCTTTAATGCCCTTGAATATGTGGTCATAATTAAAGTAAGTAGAAAAAGTAAGGGTAAAATAATAAAAATATTTTTCTAAAAGGGAAAGTTTTGATAGAGCACAATTATTTAAGAACGAATAAAAAAGAAAAGTGGTTGATAATTTGAAAACAAAGGGAGTAATAATTATGGGACAAAGGTAGTACTAAACGTGAGTCACTGTTGACAGTTATTTTTCGCAATTGCGGCATAATTTTACGGGCACTAAAATTCAGTACGTCTATTAACTAAGACTCTGTTTGTTTCATGAAAAATGACTTCTGAAAAACGTTTTCCTTATTTTTCGTATTTGGCAATCTTTAAAAAATGTAGTCAACGCAAAAGCTTTTCCGAGTTAATGAAAAATGAAACCTTCTTTTCAAGAAAATGACTTACGAATCATTTTTCGTAAGACATTTTCCAAATTTTTTAAGATTATAATTTTATTTGTTTGTACTAGGAAAAATGGTTAATTTTGCAACTGTACTTTGATCAATCTTTACATTTTTCTATTATATTATTTTTTAAGCAAAATTGTCTTTATACTTTTAAAAGGAGATGCAATTTCACTAGTACATCCCTAACTGTGATTCAATTTATAACCTAATTAATTTTAGTTACCTCCCTAAAGTTTTTTGGAAGATCCATAATGATAATTGATGTTAAAAAGTATATAGTTTTTTGGTTCCTAAATTATAAAGGGGTCTTTGGGGGGGGGTGTTAAAAAGATATTTTATGAAAAATTGAAATATAAACATAAAAATAAGAAGGAAAGAAATATTCCCCAAATAAAAGAATAAGGGAAAAATATTTATATTAATTATTATTTATATTTTTTTCTTATTGAATCATATTATAATAAATAAAAATATATATTAAGTTTTAAAAAATCTAACTAGCTAACAAATTATGAAAAAAGTCAATTCGTGGAATTTGGTTGTTAATACTCATTCGTTGAATGTAGTTTAATTACTGTTAAGATAATTGACTAAAAAGTATAACTTAATTTTATATTAACGTTCTTTAGATCCTACTATAAATGAAATTATAAAGAGAAGATTACAAGAAATATATATAGCCAACATGATAATTGTGATATGGTAAAGTTTTTTTTTTCAGGGAAATTTTTTTATTTATAAAAAACTATTATTAACAACGTTTTTTTTTATTTAATAATTCATGTCAGTATTATTTTAAAGCAAACATTTGCTTAGCAATTTTCATAAAAAATGACATCCATCAATAACTTTAGTTTAAACGCCCTAATTTTGAATACCATCTATTGTTGAGGATCTTCTAACCTAATATTGAACTTTAGGGAGGTGAATGAAATTAAATTTATTAAGAATTGGATGGCAATGAGGGATAATGACAAAATTACAATCTTTATTGAAACTACAATGGAAAATTTTGCTAAAAAATAGCACAATGAATTTTTTTTAAAAGATTAATCTTTGTATTATGGAAAAATTGACTAGTTTTTCATTTGTACCTTCTTTAAATTACACTAATTTTTTTGCTATATTAAGGAATTAAGGCTATTTGTTTTTTGACATACGAAAAAGAAAAAATAAACTTTTTTTTCTTGAAAATGGAGGAGTATATTGAATAGTAGATTTTTAACAACGGTTATCCGAGTGATCAAACTACATTAGATTTATGAAGAAAGCATTTTGGGCGTCAGCTTCTTCGTTTTTAACTTTTGTTCGAGAATTATAGTAGTTGATTAACTTTAGGTTTGATTAGTTTTAGATGGTTGAAATAGTTTGATGTTAATGATATATTTTTAGCGACAGGAAAAAAGGAAAGATAATTTTTTGTAATGAGGATAATAATCAGTGGCGGATCCACATAAGAAGTTGGGGTGTCCATGGACACCGCTCAAGAAAAAAAAAATTAGGAGTAGGTTTGTGATATTTGACAATTGGACCCTTCAAAAAGTTTTCATTGGACCCCTCCCAAATTCTTTGTAAAAAATATTGTCAAAACGGATTTATAAAATCGAATGTCCGATCAATTTTTAAATGATTCTCTTGTATGTTATATCGAAAAAAAGATGTTAATGAATATTGGTGATAATGATTAATTACACGTTTTCAACGTATGAAAACGCGTTAAGGACAAATTGTAATTTATAATTTTTTTTTTATAAATACTCCCTCCGTCCCAAAATATATGTCGTTTTTAAGGAATTTTTTTGTTCCAAAATAGATGATACTTTATAATTTTTAAGGAACATTTTCCAATTTTTTTTTCCAATTCTGATTATATTTATTGACCCCGTAACTCGTGTTTGACTCTTTGGACAAGAATATTAAAACACCTCATTAATGTTTGGATATAGACAGTTTAATCTTTACAATATGTTTATCTGGTTTGTGTGAAAAGCTCGTCATATATTTTGGGATAGATGGAGTTGTTAAAATTTAAGACACCGATTAATATTATTCCTGGATCCGCCACTGATAATAATGTTAGCCATTTTTAATTGAAAATCGGTGCAATTAAGAAAAAGCAAGAGACCAAACGAGCTAGTCCAAATACCGAAAAGTAAAACCATACCATTTCCGTCTCCTAGGATAGGATGCCTGTAACCCTGTAATTATAATAACAATACTCCTCCTGGGGCTGGCACAATCCCTGATCACGCACGTGCACACCCTTACCTTGTAGCTAACGCCCAGGGGCCAGGTCAGAAGCACCCGAGGCTATTCCAGTCAATTTCACTACAAATATAAAAATTTCACCAAACAGTCCTTAATTATTAATAATACGGATTAATTATCAAATATAGGGACCAAAACAAAAGGGTTTATCAAGGGTTCTTTCTTTGGACCAGAAATGCCCATTTCCTTGCTCTCTCTATCCATTACACACACACACACTGTAATGAACTCATCACTCTACGTTAGCCAGCTCCCGCAATGAATTCCGATCCCCAAATTCGTACCCGTATCCAAACCCGACCTCGCTCACGCCGCATCTCCGCCTGTTACCGTCACCCTGCCGAACCTTTCACGGGATTCTGCGCATTATGCTTGCGCGACCGCCTCGCCGGTCTAGACTCATCCGAGTCCCCTGAACCGGCCGACTTCGCGTCTTCTCTTAGTAAATCCGGTGCTGGTAGCAATACCGATGCTTCCTCATCCATGCGGGAGCTCCGTCGGAGCAAATCCGTTGTCGCCGGAAGATGCGAGGTTGTCTCCGGCGTATCGGATCAGCGGCGGAGGTCGTGCGACGTTAGGGCTAGTAGCACGTTGTCGGATCTTTTCAATCGCGACGATGTCAGTAAAGGAGTCGATGGAGAGGTAAAAGTTGAGTCGAAAAACTTAGGTTTTGACAATGGAGAAAGAATTAGGGTTGCGGATGAGGTAATGGCGCCAGATTTGGACGGGGATGATGTGATTGGGGAAGATTTGAAGACAATGAAGGAACACATAGATCTTGAATGTCGAAGTAGTAGGAAGAGCAATGCGCGAGATTTGAGAGAAATTGCTGGGAATTTGCTAGGAGCAGCTTCAGTTTTCAGTAACAAATTGAAGAAATGGAGGCAAAAGGAGAAATTGAAGAAACAAAGTGGATACAGTGGCGGAGGAGCGGATCGGCAGGCGGGAAGGGATTCACTGTCGGAGGTTACTGATTATGGATTTGGTCGGAGATCTTGTGATACTGAACCTAGGTTTTCGATTGATGCTAATCGAATGTCTGTAGATGATTCACGGTTCTCGTTTGATGAGCCTAGGGCTTCTTGGGATGGTTATTTGATTGCTAGAACTATTCCTAGGCTTACACCAATGCTATCTGTTGTTGATAATGTGATGTCAGGGTCTATGAATAGGGTTGATAATTTGCAAATGCAAGTGATTAATGAAGATGTGGGGAATTCTGGTGAATCAGCTCAGTCGAATTCTGACTCTTCTTCATCTAATAGACAAAGTAGTTCTGATCGATCGAGTTCTATTAGGAGTTCTACAAAAGGGTTGGGATTGGAGGGTGATGAAATGAGTCGTATTTCGAATGCCAAGGTATCTCCGACTAATGATCTTATTTTTCATGGAACCAAATTAGTAATTACAGAGAGGGAATTGAAAGATTGGCATTTGAATTCCCTCAAGCATGGCGATTTGGAGGGTGCTGAGTCTATTTCAATTGGTGCTGCCAGTTCTATGGCAACTGGCAGTGCCTCCAATGGGTTTAAAAAGGCAAGAGCTAGTAGATGGCGCAAAGTGTGCAATCTTTGGGGTTATAAGCACAGGCTTAATGACAAGAAGGGTGAAGATTTTGTTGGGAATGCAGGTGGTGAAAAGCTAGGCAGTGAGATTGATGGATTAGATATAGGGCATTCTGATGCAAAGCTTATTCGATGCAGTAGTGTTGTCAATTTGAGGAACACCCCCATCACAGTTGGGTCAAATGAGAGTGCTCGAGGTTGTTCCAAGAAGGGCAGAGAAGAGGTTGTGCTAGAGAGGAACAAGAGTGGAAGGCATTCAATGAGTGACCTTGACAGCGGCTTATTGAGGTTCCATTTGACACCATTTAGAAACTATAGCAGGAGTAAGTCTGGAAAAAGTAGGGTTAAAAACTCGCCTGCAATGGCCAGGAATGGTCTGCTGCTGAACTAATATTCAAGGTACAATTATTGTTCTCCAGGCAATTATACCTTTGTAAAGTTTCTTAACCTGCATCTTTGTTCCTTGCACAACAGCACAGCATAATGCTACTTTCTCTGTGCTTACTATGCTCTTTCAATAACTTTATTGGCAGAAATTTAAATTTTACTTTGTTAATGTTGTCAAGTGCCAACAATTATCTCTTGTAGCATAGATAGTTCCTAAAGGATCGCCAAAAATAAAATATTGTTGGCAAATGAGAATACTGGCTGTTGTCTTGAGCTCTGATGTGGATTGGTCTTCATTGCGCCGTTTATCTGGGTTTATTACCTATCAAAAACGGTCAAATAAATGGTTATCCATGGTGATGTAGCTTATACTTGAAGCAGGCAAAAACGTTGTCTTTCAGATATTTCTATACTTCTACAGGATGTAGTTTATACTTGGATACAATGTAAGGACCATTTGCATAGTTGAAATTTTAAAAGATTTTTTTCTGCTCAGGCTTGTTTTTAGGGCGGGTGTTAATGTCATTACAATAGTCTGTCTTGTTCCTTTCTCTTTCAGTGGTTAATAAAGTGCATTGTCTGTGCATCTACCTATTTTTCGGCCTGAGAACTAGAGCTAGGGGCCATCGTTATCTTTTAGTATTTCATTATTTTTACCATGTAGATTACCCGTGTGCTGTCAGCAGTCTTACTTGCTGTAATTTTAGGCTTGGTTCTTTAAGTTCAAGGTCTGATTTCGCTCTTTTGTTCAATTGTTGAAACTCTTCCATGTGCAAATACGCTAATATGGTTTAAAAGGAGTATTCATCATGAGTTATATGTCTATTATGCCTGAATCTTTTCCATAGTGAAGCTATCCGACCTTTTCTTAATTGTCAAAGATAAGAAAGATAAGCTCCTAAATCTTAAGGAAAGTTGATATTGTTCTTGTTAGTTGTTCCAGTTGTTGGGTTGTCCTGGTTTAACACCGGAACTCTGGGCATTGTGTCTTAATCAGTACTATGCAAATGGTCCTTAATCTAACAAAGGTTATCTGCCTTCCAAATTTCAACACTGGGCATCATTATCAATTTACCACGGTTGTGTAGTTAATGATTGTATATTAACCAAATATGCATGTCAATCATCTGTACATTTTATACATCATTGTACTGTTGAAATTGAGTGGATCAGAAATTTCTCTGTACTTGCCTATCACAAACATATCTACAAATCAATATTCAGAAATTGTTACCGCTAAAATGTTTGAACTTCAGAGTTGAGTAGGAAAGTATAGGCAATGCCAGAATGGCTGTCAAACCAAATCTAAACTTTGATGTTTATTTTTCAATTGAGAAATTTTAATTATTTCATTTTCATACAGCTATAAACTGTCTGAATTTCATCCTCATTCTCCCCTGTAAATGGATTGAAATATACATGGGTTTTAAGAAGTGTTGGGACTTCAAATAATTTTCTTCTGGTGCCCCGGTTCCCCCCCCACCAATTTTTTAAAAACATTAGTGGTGTCAAATCCGTGGGTTCTGTCCACTTTTCTATTTCACAAATTAGGAGGGTGCAATAGATAATTAACTTGAAAAAAATTCCCAAACAAGGAAAGGGGACAAATTATTATTTGGAACGTCTCAAATAGAAAAGATGACACTTATTTTGGGATGGAGGGAGTACTAGATTCAGTGAAGGGGGTGGGGGTGGAGGGGGAGGTACGATATGGGTGCTAAATCTACTACAAACTAACATCAACATCATCATCCATATGGCCTTTTGGTTAGAGCCGTAGTGGGTTAGTTGGCCTAAGTCCTCATTGAGCCAATAGGCGGTGGACATGTGTTGCGATTCGGGCTTTTGGGCTGGAGTTGAGACCAACACTCTCTCGCAAACAAATGCACATGGAGTGTCTACCATAAAGTTTGGACAAGAAAATTCTCCAATGAAGTAGGCTAGGCATCAGAATTACTCTACAAGGTTCACGGCTTGTCTGCATAAGGTTAACCAGCTGCTGCCATTTCTGAGCTGATAATTGTATGAACCAACTCTTTGCTTCTGCAACACATGGCTGATTTTCTATTATTACATATTTCATCTCATCTTGGATAAACATGATACAAACTAAATTCTAGGGTTATGTTTCACAACTCAATTTCAAGCCTTGAATTTGGAATTGAAAGAACAACTTTATATTTTATGGAATTCAATGGGTCCTTCAAATTCCAAATCTCAACTGAAGAGAATAACGGTGCAAACAAAAGAAATGGAGCTAATGGGCAACACTACCAACACACAATTGCGACTATCATTGGTGGTGGGACAAAGATTGGAGATGGGGATAATCGTGTAAACAAAAGAAAGTAAATCACAGCCATAGATTTTCATCCAAAAGTTAGTCTAAGAAAACATGCGCGCAGGGGCCAAAACCTCTTATTACCAAACTATCCCTGAAAACTTTTTAGTTTTTACTTTTTGGGAAAAGATATGTCATCATCACTGTTTTAACAATTGTGTATTTTGCCTAGTCATTGTTAATTGAATTCAATGAAACATTCTGTGCAGTATATATCACTAGATACACCAACGTACAGAGCAGGCCTCCAACCCTATCTAGAAACTGCAAAATTGGGGAAATGGCAGGCTGCAACTATATCATCTACGCCCCGTCAAGTACTGTGTCTTCACAACTACTTTGCTTCGAGGTCTTTTTTTCCTCGACTTTTTGGAAGATTGTGCCTCTTCCTCCTCTCCCTCGTCGTCAGTGTCAACTATGTTATGGCCTGATCGAATCTGAGTGCTCATTCGCCTAGGAAGATATACATTGAAGTAGTAGTTGACTATAGTTAGCCTAGTTTGGGTTGTTAAGCTTTCCATTGCAGGCTTCAAGAAACTTTTACCTTGTGATATGGGATTCATTTTGACGAGAGATTCAAACTGTTCCTGCTCGTTTTGATTCCACATGTTGGTAACTTCTTCTCCCATACTGTCGAATTTCCATTTCCAAAACACGAACCCCAGTTCAGACTCTAGCTTGTTCCTTTTGTCAGAAAGATGCCTCCTAATGCATTTAATAGAGCCAGACTCCGGGCATCCACATAGATTGGGTCTCCCTGCTCCAACACGTTCCCCTTCTGTTTCTGGATCTGCAGATGTGGGTGGCCATACTCTAGTGCCCAACCATTTTGAGGAATCTGAACTGAGATAGGATAATTTGAACTGTTCCTTGTCAGGTGGGTCAGTCCAAGCTGGCACATCAGCTTGAAAAGGAGGTCCAACAGGAATTGCCAATCTCTGAGAATCACCAGTGACGAATTGGAGTCGGTTCTCTATTGGCTTCTGAGATTGCTCGTCCATTTCTAGTTGCTTTGTCTTCTTCATGTTTGATGAGTCTGGATTCTCAAGGTTGTTAAGACAATAGACGATGCCAAAATCACCTCTTAACAAAATACAACAGGACTCCGTAAACTACGATATTGATCACAAATATCAGCAATGTCACGAGGATGCTTCTCCACACAAAATCGTGGGTATGCTCTGAACAATCTGATGAAGCTTGTACTTTATCTGTACAAAAGAGAAATACACGTCGGTGGTCCTGGTAAGAAATGAACCGACTTGGAAGGAGTTAATAGAATATTACTTGAAGGCATTGACAAAATTATAAACAAAACAATCTATTCAACACTGGCGACTCTTACAAAAGGTTTTGAATGAACTTCTATCCCAACATAGCAATTAAAATCAATAATCTTGGAACATGTTACATGAGAAATGAATACCCAGTCGCCTAGACAAACAGGTTCCAGTTGGAAGAAAAAACAAAACGAGCATAATAGTTTGTTCATAGCAGCAAGTTCTTGCGCTCTATTTTCTGTTGTTACAAAAGATGACAATTGATATAATATCTTAAGCATTCCAGAAATACTGAGCAAGCCATATTTATCAACCTCATCAACATGTGTCGCGGTAATGGATACAGGGAGGCACATCGCTGTACGTGCAAGCATATGACTAACCAATGAAGAAATATCAATATAAACATTTACCACTCCATGCTCACAAACAAGGCTCTGGATGATGCCTACTTTCACAGATGCATATTCCTCCCAACCCTCCTCTCCTCAATGAAATAGGTATCGAGTTGGACTATCACCTGTTAAGGCAGAATACAGCTTATACCAAATCATCCCACTGGGCAACCCTCCAATCCACTAATGTTAACAATTCATCAATGAGCTTGATATATCCTTGAACACATAAAAGGGTTATTGGCAAAACTGACTATCAAACTTTACCCAAGGATCGCACTATACAATCCAACACACAAAATGATCAGAAAACAATCAAACTAATCTTAAGGCGGCAAAATAACCACTACCGTCTTCCTACTCCAAAAAATTAATGGAGATGTTGATGAGTACGTCCACGTAGGTGAAAATTAGCCACCTACAAAAAAAATTTCTTTTCTCAGATTTAATTAAAAAAATTTAAAATTAAAATGGGGGGAAAATATCTACCACTTGCCCCCTTAGTCCTTATTTGTAAGGTCAGTTCTTTAAGGGTAAATTAGGCACTATAATTTAACTTTTTTTTTTTTTTTTTTGTAATTACACATGAGAAAAGAAATTTTCTTCAGGTGGTTAAGTTTTGCCTATATGGATGTCCTCATCAGGACCTCCGTTAAGTTTTTGACGACAGATTGATGGTAGTGGTTATTTCACCACCTTAAGATTTGTTGAAGGTACAGTAGGATCCTTGAGCATAGTTTGATAGTCAGTTTTGCCATTAACTCGCACATAATCACTAATAAAATATACTTTTGTGTAAGCCATTTCCATTCAGAAAATAACTGATTTAGTTTCTCTTTTATGTGATATTGTAGTTTAAAAAGCAAATGACAAAATGATTAAAATTTAACCACTAATGAGCTCTAGCTCAACTGGTACTGTTCACTTCTCCTAATGGAGAGGTCGGGTATTCAAGTTTCAATAAAGATACCATGGACTTTACAACTCTCAATAAAGAGGTTGGGTGTTCAAGCATTTTCAGAGGCACCGTTGTTGTTCAAGCTTTATCTAAAGGCCCCATTTAGTTACTCATTTATCTTAACGGAGAGGTCGAGTGTTCAAGTCCTACCAAAGGCACCCTGGTACTTCACTACTCTCAATCGAGAAGTCGGGTGTTCAAAGAGACATCATTTGTTCGAGCCACACCAAAGGCATATATATATATATATATATATATATATATATATATATATATATATATATATATTAAAATAATAAAAATTAAGGATTGGGGTATGGTCTATGTCTCCTTCAACCTTTAAAAAAAAAAAGATTAAAATTTAACCCAAGCATTGAAGACCGCAGTTGGTTCTCTATTTATGGAGCAAGTTTGGGAACAATAAAAAGCACATCCAAAGTTGGCATATAACCAGAGTAATAGGATTTTATCTACTAGGCTTGCAGAGACGACATTACCATTCTCTGACAACTTGCTCAAGCACTGTGAACTCCATTTCCCTTAAGTTACCCGAAATATCTAACAGCTCAAGAACCCCATGACCTTTGGCATAACATGTCATCTCTTTCATGGTCACAACATGGACAGCTAGGTGATGCTTGAGAGGTTGCAAGCTATGAAGATGTTCACTAGGTCCACTTCCAAATAACCCAACATAAAGGGGACTCCACTCTCTTTTTTCAAGCGCGTATCTTTGATATAAATTTATATAATTATGTGTTCAAACTATAACATACATAACAAATAAAACCAACCAATTTCATACTTTTGATTAATTCAATATTTTTCAATCAAATGGGATTTTCATAGAGTCAATATGACAAAAAGTCTAAAAGGACTCTTTGAGGGCAACAGGGGAAGTACCTGCAATAGCTTTCAAGTATTTATGTCGATTACATACTTGAAAGCTCTTCTATCAATTAATTCACCACCCCGCTTCTTGTAACTAACCGCCTTCTATCAATTAGAAACTAAAGTATGTATACCGATTACAGGCAATTAATCTAAAATCTTGCAACTAACCACAAAATCGTCACACTAATCATTAGTTGTTACAACTATAAATCTTCATAAATGATTATGGATTTTAGTATCATAGTTACAACCCATCAACTGCCAGCTGCCTACTCCCCAACACCAACCGGAGCTCATGTATTAAAGACAACAATTTACCCGATTCAACAATAATGGAGTACATCCGAAACAGGGTTGGGTTATCATTTACATTATCTTGGTCGAAATAGTACTAAACTCATGTCAGAAAATATGACTTTAGCCCACACTTCCACAAGGATTTCAAAGATGCTAATTATATGCCAAAGCAATTTTTACGAAAAATAAAAATAAAAATGGATATTAAAGAGAGAAAAAAAGTAGATTGAATTTATGTCAAATCTTGAAGGTAACCAACAAATGACCACCAACTTTTGGTACTATAATAACAAGCAGATATTTCTTTAGGGGATATAGTTAAAGTACCTTTGCCAGTAATTTGTACTTCCGTCTGAAACTCTTCGCCCCCGATCCCGATAACTCCGATTGATCTGGGCGAAGTCAAAGCAGTTAAAATATTTCTATTTCCACCCCAAAATTTGATTCGTTCACTCTCAAGGCTCAACCTTGTCCGTACCTGGCATATCCCGAAACGAAAGGCAATTAGTAAAAAACGGAGTGGAATTAAGAACTATCTGACGCTATCCAACGGTTTTTGCCGTTGGATTCAGATTTTTCAGGCCGTATCTATGCAGAAACTCTTCAGATTTGAATGGCGCCGTAACATTCAATTCTCTGTTACGCGGAAGGTTCAAGTTCGGAATGAATTCTAGGGTTTTTTTATTGCAACTTCTTCACAAATTCTAAATAATTTTGCAATGAGGGAATTAGTTCTTAATTGCATGTAGAAAATGAAATACTCAACTCGAAACTAAATGAAACCCTAACTCCGGACTCGAAATCAGGGATTCCGAGCGAGTACGCCGGAGAAGACGACGGGACGTCGGTGTGTAACGATGTGAGTATGAGAAGCGGAAATTCAAAACTGCAATTCGTTCCCGGCGATTTCGAATAATTTTTCGGTCATCGGATGTACGGATATTATTATTACAGTATTATTTTGGAATAGAGAAAAGAATTGGAAATAATGTGTAGTAGTAAAAGATAAGAGATAAAATTGAATTAACTTTGGTACTATTTATATATGTATTAACACTTTATGAAAGTAATATACAATTTTATAGGTCGAATATATTTCTTTACATTTTGTATTGAATAAGTAATTTTTACAAGCAAATAATTTTTATTCATAATATATATAAATTTATTTCCTAAGAATGAGCATATATAATTATACAAACAAGTTTAAAAATATGATAAAAATACCTGCAAGATTATTTTGTAGTCATACCAATCATCTCGTACTTTGACTATGGAACATTTTGTAGTCGTACCAATCATTTGGCTATCCGATCATCGACCAATCAGTTGATTCTTCTTCGTAATATGTATATATTGTAGTTAACTCCAAATAAATAAAAATACAACACACAAACTGTTGCCAAAATACCAGTAGGTACGTATGCTATAAATAAGAAAACCTCTACTCTTTGCTAAGATGCCAAAGAGCCTTGAATACAAGCTAACTTCAACTCCTATGGTGAGGCTTTTGAAGCTAATTGAAGGCCTTACTTACCAAGGATGTGCACCCAATATATATGGGAGCCTTATAGGCTTGAGCCTTGAGGGAACACAAAGATAGTGTCAAGTGGGACCCTTAGTTGATAAGTTAATCCCTAAAGTAAACATAAGTGTTACTCTCTCCCTTTTTTTCATAACATTCTCGTTTAACTGGACACATAAATTAAGAAAAAGATAGATAACTCTATTATAAATAATAATATAATATATATTGTTAGTAATTGGGCTCGTGGTTCGATTATTTACTTCCGTCACATGAACCGTTATTATATTATTAAATATTAATTAGTTTCTTAATCCAAAGAATTTAGGATTGATTTAACTTAACTTACAAAAATAAAGTTTCTTTTACAATAATATAAATATGGCAAGTAAAGGAATAAATCCCTAACAGATTACACGCCAACTAGAAGAAGACGTCTTCTCCTCTTGGCCGCCCCTCTACTCTCTCTCTCTCTCTCTCATATATTCTATCTCACCAAATACTCCCTCTAACCTAACTATCAAGAGGCTTGGATTTGCGGTGTGAACCAGAGATTGATATTCGTGCTACGTGATATCAATTCGACGAGAGAACATTGTAGGATTATTGATTGTGACATACGAAGATCGTAGCTCAAGCAGAAAGTCTTCTGTTTCGTTCAAAGTTTAAATTCGCACGAGGTAACTTATGATTACTTTTAGATAACGAACTTGTGGTATATAACTTTCATTAGTATCAAAGTCCTATATGCTTGATTGTTTGTTTCGTTATGCCATGAATTGCATGCTTTTGCTTTTGAGTTTGTTTAAAAGTTTTACCCGATAATGAACCAAATGGGTTTTATTATTTCATGTAAAAAATGATTTTATTTTTGATAAAATTGTATATGTCTGAGTTCCGTATGACGAGGCGAACAACATACTAAATTTTCGTTGAAATTCATTGGGTACTTTTCAAGATATCGCCAACCCTAGTTTTATTGAAAATTAATTTTTCCGAAACTTTGCATACTTTTTTGACTTATTTATATTCTGTAAAACTATGGTTTTATAGTCTGCACTTGTAGTACTCCGTGAGGGCTTTCTAACAACATATTGTATGCTTAATTTGGACTTAAAATGAACGTTCTATGGCTTCAAGAAGTTGGCTCGCGGATCACGTTTGCAAATCGATTTTTTGAGCTTGAAGAAGAGACATCCCACGACCCCCACTCTCGGCCTCGATACAAGTGCCTTTAGTGGCACTCCTTTGGGCATAACCAGTATGCGATTGGAATTAATTCGACTAGACGAATCCAACGCCACCGTCCGTGATCTCATCGGAGCTCGGGAAGGCGGCCGTGGGGGCCACGTTCTGGTTGGGTGCGTGTAGGCAGTTCAAAAGGAAACCAGTCAACCGTTGATTGGTCAATGGTCAAGCAGTTGACCACTGACATGTCTGTCACGTCATATGCCACATCAGTAAGTGGGACCCACCTTGGGACACAGAACGCTGACATCATCAGTGACATCAGACATGCCACGTCAGCCCTAGCACTGCCTCAGTGTCCAGTCAGCCCTCCCAGGAAGCCCACACGCGCATGTGGCGCGTGTGAGAACGTATGGCATCTAGAGAACTCCGTTTTTGAAACAGCCGGCGTGTTTGGACTTGTTTTGGCCTTTTGAGTCCTATAGTGGCCTCTGTTTTGATCAATTCAACCTAGAAGTATTTGCTTTTAGTTTTCAATGTATAAAAATGTATTTTTTGATTTATTAAAAATTCAAAAATAACTTCCGGGGGTTATTTTGTTATTATGTGACCTTTTGACACTATTAGGGACTATTCGTTAATTTTTTAAAATCTTTGTGAATTTTAATCTTTTTTAAAGTCATTTTTCGCATAATTAATTATCGTTTTGGGCTTTAAAATTGCGATTGAGACTATATAAGACCCAATATTTTTATTTTCAGTAGTGAAAATAATTTTGTACATGTTATGTGCTATGATGAATTTGTTCTATCTTTTTTATTTTGTTTAAATTATCAATTTATAAATATTTTTACGTCGTGCATACTTTGGTTGTGATTACGAGCCTCGTGAATTTTCCTTCCTTACGTGCATGATGCTATTATATTTAGTAATTAATTTTTTGGAACAAAAGTGAATTGAAATATATATGCTTATGTCTTTTTTCTTGCATCAAATTGTAGTGAAATGACTTCTAAAAATGTAATCGTTGACCTTAACAATGGTGAGAAATTGGATAGCACCAACTATAGTGTTTGCCAGAGGAAAATCATGTATTTGATAAATGAGCAAGATGTTCTTGACAACCTAGATACTGTGATGGAAGAAGCAGAGATGGTTAATTTGACCATCACCCAGCATTGCCAGAACATGCAGGAATTCTTTAAGTGGAAAAAGAAAGATTGATGTGTACGTTTTACTATGTTGAGTAGCATGCATAATGATCTGATTGACGAGTTTGAGGATTGCCGAACTGCAAAACATATGTGAGACGAAATTAAGCTTATTTAAGGGAATACTTTTGCTACAAAGTTGAGGACTTTGACTTACAAGTTTGAAAGCTATAAGATTGACCTGAAACGTGTCATTCCTGAACAACTACGCAAGATGTCCGGAATGATTCATGAGCTTAAGGCTACTGGTTGTATCTTATGTGATGACAGAAGGTTTAAGCAGTGATTCGTTCATTGCCTGACTCTTGGAGTAGTTTGAGGCGTATTCTGACTCATATGGACTCCTTTCAGACTTTTGTAGATGTATCTCGCCACATTTAGCTTGAGGTTGAGTGTCATGAAACGAATCGCACGATAAGTGCTGCGACTAGTGACCTTGCTCTTGTTTTCCTTGAGGGTCCACGCAAGCCACATGGGCAACGCAAGAAACAAGCTAAAGGAAAGAAGACTTAGAATTTGGGCCCTAGAGGTGACAAGATTGCTAAACGCCGTAGAGACAAAAATAATATTGCTAAACAGAAGTGCTACAGTTGTGGTACCTTGGGTCATTTTGCTCGAACTTGTCTTGAGCCCAAGAAGGTATCCCTTAATTCTATCTCCTTGTAAAGTTGTGTTTGCTCTCATATTTTATTAGTTGACTCTCTCCCTGTGTGGATTGTAGACTCAGGCTCAAACCAAACATGCGATAAGGGATCGATGAAGATTTGTAGATTATCAAAAAGTTCCTATGGATACAAAAAGAATTTTCATGGGAAACAGTTCGTCTGTAGAAATCAAAGAAGTTGGCTCATACCAACTTCAATTGCGGAATTTGAAATGTATTTTTCATGATATTGAGATTTGATTTTATAAGGTGTTATCTTCTATATGCAAATTTATATGTCAATTTTTATTTAATTTCATGAATCCTTCTTATTCTTATGAAAACAAGAGAAAAGGTGTCTCAATTTTTTTTTCTCTATCACGTTTCTGCACTTAGTGTAGCTCATCTTCTACAAGTGAAAGGTGCATTTTATTCATAATGATAGATTCAGCAACACCCACCATTAAATAAATATTTAAGTATACTTGTAAATATTCAGTCTAAAATCTTAATTATAATGGATACATTTTAAAAATATTTTAGTGTCAAAAAATATTATTCGTAAATATTATAGTCGGGATTACATGATTTTTATCTCCAGAACTGTTGGGATCCCAATTTGTAGGGATCTCGATTCGTTGGGTCCCAACACTTATCATGAACGAAATCGGAAAAAAAATTAAAATCCTAAATTCTATCAAAACAGAATCGGGATGAGGGATATCCTGTCCCGATTCCACCCTTAGTTTGTTCTAATTGATACTTATGATGAGAGAATATGTTGTATATCAATAACAAAATAGGAGACATACTCTTAAAGTTTCCAGCTTTCTACCGTGCGTATATCATAAAAGTTGGCATTAAATGTATATCAATAAATATAAGTTTGACACATACCATACAAGTTCCCAACTTTCTAAGATTTCATCTAAACAACCTACTTGATTTTGTGCAGTTCAAAGTATATTTCCTGTTCAAACCCATCAATTTCAGAATATGTAATACTATTATTTAGGAACGAAGAGATTATGACGAAAAGTAATTTGAAATGTTGTATAAGTAACAAGGCTATTTATGAATTTGTATTGTATTCTTTCTATTTCTGTGTTAATTTTTGTAAATAAGGCTCCGTTTGTTTAATGGAAAATGATTTCTGGAAAACGTTTTCCTTATTTTCCGGTGTTTGGTAATATTAGGAAAATACAGCCAATGTAAAAGGTTTTCCGAGTCAACGGAAAATGAAGACTTCTTTTTCGGAAAATGACTTACAGATTCATTTTTCGTAAGTCATTTTTCAAATGTTCGGGCACCCTCCACCTTCTTTCACAATTGTACATATTTACCTACACACACAATATTTCACTCAACAAATAAATTGTTTAGAAATATAAATAAAGTTTGTGCACACTCTTTATAAATTATAATTTTAATTAAAGTTTACTACGTTCTAAAATTAGTGTCAACTATATTATTTAGGGACATCCTAACCATTGTCAATTTTATATTTTAAAACATTTTTTTTCATATCAATTATCAATTTTTTTATTTGTAATTGTGAGATTGAAAAAATATAGACATTGATTTGACACCACTAATGATAAATTGAGGGTTACTAAAGAAAAATTATTTAAAGTTCAACACTATTTTATATTCAATATGTACATTAATATTAAAACATGTTTTTTTTGTATTTATTCATACATAGTTTTCCGTAACATTTTCTAGGGACATTCTAAACATTGTCTATTTTTTATTTTAAAACATTTTTTTTTCATATCAATTATCAAAAAATTTATTTGTAATTGTGAGATTAAAAAAAGATGAACCTTATTAAAAAAAATATGGTCCTTATTGATTTTCTAGGGACATCCTAAATATTGTTCATTTTCTATTTTTATTTTTTTATTTATTCATATATTGTTTTCCGTAACATTTTCCGTGTGTTTGCCAAACACCCGTAAATGTTTTCTAACATATTTTCAAAAGATTTACCAAACACCTGAAAATGAAATCTTTTGATTTTCCGGAAATCATTTTTCAAAAATCATTTTCTAAAAATAATTTTCTGTGAAACAAACGGAGCCTAAAAATTGAAAGAAAAGATTTTTCAACAAATCTTTTTCAGTTCTATATAATAATAAATGTACTTATCTAACCATCAAGCAAATGCTAACTCTTCCCCAATTAGCAATCTTTAAATGTTCATATAAATACATATAGCAGTGATTATACATATGAATCATTAAATTTCTTCATGTGCCAGTTATCTTCTAATTATAAATTTATGTTAAAGCTCACCACATGTGATAGTTATTTGCTAACCTTATTGCTTTTTAAGTATTTAATCATTAAAACAAACTCACAAACACATATATTTCTAGATTGAAACTGCATCAGTAAATATAAGTTTCCACATGCATATAAATTATTAGCAAATTATAATTATAATTATGTCAAATCAAATCCAAATGTAATAAAATAAGTAGCTTTAAAAACGTATAGTGACTAAAAGGCCATGGTAATCTAATATAGCTTTCTTATATTAAAATAAGTAGTGAAATTTTTTTAATCACATGTACACTTATACATGTCTTCACAAGTTTCAACCAAAAAAATTAAAAAAAAACTACCTTCGTTTCGGGTAAAGAAGTCACCGTGAAAGTCAAACTTTTTAAGAAAATGACACTTTTTGTAGTCCATTAATAATAAAATGATATTTTTATGCTTTAATTTTTGAAAGTAGACTTTTTGCCCGAAACGAAGGAAGTCTTATTTAATCCGTAGAGTTATACGAATCAAGGCAGTGTCATTGAGATTATAAAATCTATAATTATTTGTAATAAGCAAAAAATAAATAGGAATGCTTTAAAAGGTCAGTTTTTCCCTCACATTTTCTGAATTATTTTGTTTATTTGGCTCAGTGTGTCCATTAGAAAAACATCTGCTTTCATTTTAATTATTATTTTGTTTCAAATGAATATTATGACTAAAATAAGAAAATAATTTACTGTTACTTTTACCAATTAAGTATCAACAAAGGAGTCTATTATATTAAATATAATTTACCAATTTGGCATGGATGATTAACATATCATCTTTTGGATGGTGCTTCCATTTAGTGTTAGATCTTTGGGTAATCCAGTCTCTTAAGAAATAGGCATGTTGACTAAAAAAGCGATTGTGGATGGCAACAAAATATGGAACCATGAGATAAATAAACTAAAAGTTTGTACATATTTTGTAAGTCATTTTAGCTATAAAGTTTAATAAAAAGTTGCAATGACTCTTTTATCACAATTGTAAGAAAATTAACTCATTTGTGATCTTTGGAAGGGGTGACCTAGTGGTAGACATGAGGCTGCACAAAGTGTGAAGTCTTAGGTTCGATCCCTTCTCATGCCCCCTTAGGTGGAAAAAAAAAAAAATTATTGGATCAAACCATTTAGCGTAAATATCTAGAAAAAAATTATTGGAAAAATATACTGTATGACTTTTTAATAATGGTTGAAATAGTTTATTTTGTAAATCAATTGGAATTTTCAATTAAATACTTTACTTAAGCAATATTTTAAGTTTTTTTTTTTTTTATCTATTGTAACATACAAATTTACACATGGAGTTCAAAGTATTTTAAATTAAAATTAGTCCAAAAAAAATTATCCGCCTATTTGACAAACTCAGCATAAATCCGAAAAAAAATTTGTCCTAAGAACATTTATGAGGGAATATATCAGATCTAAATTATGGAATAAGTTTCATATTTATTAGCCATTTTTTATTTATAAATATTACATTTTATTTTATCTGATATGATGGATACAAGACTAATTTTTTTAAATATATATTAAAAATATTTTAAAAGCATATAACTTGGCCATAATTGTAATGTAAAGCAATATACTTGAAATAAACCTAAGAAACTGGTTTATACAAGAGGTTTATACATATGTAGGATTTTTTGAGAGGAAATGCGGTTTATATGATTTGAATCATATTTTTTCTAAATAATTCATACTTTTAGCTCAGTCTGCTCAGATATGATTTATGCAAGTCCATTACAATTTGTATTTTTTATTTTAAAATATTTAAATAAGGAAAAAATTGACATTCTTGGTTTATAAGGTCATATACTCGAAATAAAAAGTTAAAAAATGTTTAACATTAATAATTATGAAATCTAACAAATTTTGAATTCAAATTAGAAACAAATGGATAAAATAATTACCTCATGGATGTTGACGGCTGATGAATTAGGCTAATCCCGGTTTCGTTGCGTAACAATCGTGATTTTTGAACTTCAAATTGTTGGCCGAAGCTGTGGAATGAGACGATCTCGATATTTTTGGAATAATATTTCGATGATAAACTTTAGCCATTGAAAAAAAAAAGGAATAATTACAAGCCGGTACATTTTTTAAAACATGTTTTCAAATCAATCCAACTATTTTTTTGACATATCTTTTAGATACATTTTTTGGTTAAAATTACATCGCTGCCCCTAAATATAACACATAAAACAAGATGAAGATTTCATTAATATAACACATAAACCAAGATGAAGATTTCGGATAATGCGGCAATGCCCCGTCCTCCTTCAGCCTTCTCCAGTCGTCTCGGCGAACAACAGGGATTCCCGCGAACTGAAGCCCCTCCATTAATCCCTACCGTCCTTTCTCGGTCGCCGGCCGTCTCCTTCTCCGCCGATTTTTTGCCGGAACAATAGGGACGGAAGAAACGTCCCTTTCTCCAGCCATTAAGCTCTCTCAATCTCCCGATCAGTCTAACATACTAGGTATCCGGTAATCGCCGTCGCCGTCGCTGTTCAACCGGCCAAACAACGGACCTGTTAGAAATCGTAGATCTGTGCCGCCATTGTTATCAGATCTGGTAGCTGCCATCTGTGCCGCCATTGTTATCAGATCTCGAGAGAGAGAGAGAGAGAGAAAGGTACGAACCTGGTCTTGTAAAGTACGAGCGAAGACGAAGATGACGAAGACAACGAAGACTTGTTTGTCGTGTTTCCCTGCGGCAGCCGCTAAAAATGGTAGAGAGGTTCTTCTCGATGACCATGGGCTTAAGGGCTCGGCCGCCACCGACCGTCCATTGCGACATCCGACTCAATCATGCTTCTCTCCGGTCCTCCCTCCTCGTAATCTTACCCTCCCTCCCTCTGTTCGTGAGTTTAATGCTCATGTATTCAAAAACAATTGAAATTCCCCAATGTATTATTAGATTTGGATTGTTCAAGTGATTGATTTAAGTATCTAATTGTGTGTATAACGATGATATGGAAATTGATGTACTTTTTTCTTTGATTCCATTCAATTTTGTTTGTTATCTACTTATCATTTTGATTTTAAATTTTGAAGGTTCTGATGCCAGGCATCAGGTTGATTTCTGATGCCTGGCATCAGGTTGATTTTTGGCATCAGGTCGATTTCTGATGCCTGGCATCAGGTCGATTTTTGGCATCAGGTTGATTTCTGATGCATGGCATCAGGTTGATTTTGGCATCAGGTTGATTTCTGATGCCTGACATCAGGTTGATTTTTTGGCATCAGAGTTTTCATTAATGACATTTTTGTCATTTGGCAAGCAATTTGTAGTTACATGAAATGTCCAAAAATTGATGGTTCTAGATGAAAACTTGTTTTCAAAATTGTACCCACTTGAAATTCCCCCATAATATATTCAGTTTACTCCTCGTGATCTATCTGGACCTCGAGCCTATCTGACTTCTTGGTATCCGATGAAAGAAAACAAAAATGGAATGAGCGAGCTCAACTCGAATCAAACAAAAATGAAGACTGTCTTGACTAAGGAGAAGGGTGGCCATGGTAGCGAGCTATTTCTTTTCTGAATAGGTTCAAAATCCAATTATTTAAATCACGTATGAGAGGGGCAAATAAAGAGAAAGATGAGATAATGGGAAAGAGAAAGAATGACTTCACGGGACTTCTCCCTTAGGACTTCCAACAATTACAGTAGATTGGGAATGGGGAAGAAGACAAAAGAGACCTACTTTTTTTCCAGGCGTAACAGACTTGAGGGTAGGGATGATAGTTTACGAAGAGGCAAACGGAGTAGTCGGAGATCGAGGAAAACACATATTGAGCATTTTTTGAACAAAATTATGAAAGTTGACTTATGGGGTTAAAAAAAGGTACTAAAGGGATTAAATATTTTGGACAGTGGATCGGCCTGCAATGATCTCTTTTTATTTTACTAGCCTAAAATTATTTATTTAGTAAATAAGCTTTAGATTTTTTGTTGTAAGATATGGTAATTAACAACTTTGTATAATATATAAAGACATATTTCACCCGAAAGTATGAAAAAGTTTGATCAATTCAGCTTAAATTGGATACATAGTCATTTATCTTAAAGGTGAATTTAATATATATATATATATATATATATATATATATATATATATATATATATATATATATATATATATATTATCAATAAATATCAGCAATATAAACAAATAGAATAATTGTTGGATATGAAATAAAATTTTATAACAGTAATTTCAAATGTGTTTTTTTTTAAATCAAGAAACATATAAATTTTTGCTGTACTCGAAATAAAAACAAATAGATATCTATATTTTAAACAGATACTTATTTTAAAATTGCAGATCTAAAATACCCATCTGTATTTTTTAAACATATCTAAAAATTACATATTTGTATTTTAAAATTAAAGATTTGATAAATACGTCTAAAATTAAAGATCTATATTTTAAAAAGAATTTGAAGAAGTAGATATGACAAAATGGTCAAGATTAGATCTAACAAAGTTGTTACAAAAATGATAAACACATATCTAAAATCACAATTTGTATTTGAAAGAAGGTGAAGAAGCAAAGCTGATAAATAGTTGGTTATAATTATAATCTCTTTCTTCAATAATTTTTGACACTAAGATTTTTAAAATAATCAAATTATAAAGTTGAATACTACGGACTACTGGCAAAGTTTTACTTAATATAAAACTTTTTTTTTTAAAAAAGCTTATAGATCTGGATATGCTAAAGTGATTCAATGGGGGTTACATTGGGGGAGTTAGCGGATAATCTCAAATGATATCGCGATGCATAATCGTGGACTTTAGCGGTTTGATAATATTATCGTTGACTAAAAGAATTGAAAATTCATCAAAGTGTGTTAGCTTGAATGTTTCACTATAGTATTTCCAGTCCATTACTAATAAGTAAAAATGATTCAGATGAAGTCAATTGAGAACTTTGACCTTTGTGAAAAATAGTGTTATTTTGGCCTTTTTTATGTTTGTTTTATGTAATTGAAATGTCATATATAAACTATGTGGTCGCAATAGTATTTTTCATATTTTTTTTGTGTTTTTTGTTTGTATTTTTTAATTGAATAGTCATATAAAAAATAATGTAAAGAATATTTTTTTTGTATTTTTTAATTGCGTGGTATCAATGAACACTTTAAAAGGAAGACTGTATTTGAGTTTAGATTCTCTGTGTCATTATGATAGAAACGTTGATTTTTTGAACGATATACTCCTGAATTTTTAAACTGAATCACATAATGTTCTGAAATCTCATATTATGAGTTGAATTTGAAGGTTAGAATTTTAGTAATGTTGCTTCGTAACATAAACCATTCCCTTGAGTTATGTAATGACACGCGATTATTTACAAGGCTAAGAAACCATGTTTTTGAAGGTCAAATTCTTTTTCAATGAGAAATTCTGATGGTACAGTAATGATTCCAAAAATGACACTGACACCATCTCATCATAAAATTCCATTCAAATTACGGAATGTTATAAATAAAAGTCAGGGCACATCATGGTCTATCGTAGGACAATCTTTTGAAGAAAAAAAAAACCGTTTTTAGTCATGATTAGTTGTATGTCACTTTATATAGAATTACTAATCCTAAAGGCTTTCGAATTTTGTTATGTGACAGTGATAGTCGTAACAGTCGTACATGTTCATCGACAATTGTTATATATAAAGAAATATTCCAAAACTTATAATAATTTTTTCAAATTTATGTGATTTTCTATCTTCAATTTTAGTGTTTATTAATTTTTATTTATTTTGTTCATATTAAAGTTTTTAATTATATATTATTCAACTTTAATTGAGTATATGATTTTATACCAATGTACAAATCGTGCAACGTATGGGTGCATCACTAATTGTTACTAATATTAAACGATTTTTTTTTACCTAAATGCTTTTAAAATTAACATAAGTTTCTAATTAACGTGATATACATATTTTTTTTATTAGTAATAATAGTAAAAATCTTTGATCTAAAGACTTTTAAAACTAACATCTAACTTGATAATAATATTAGAAGTCTTTTTGTTAAAAACTTTTAAAATCATAATTCATTTTTAAACAATGTAGGATACTATTTTTCTATTTCAATTGATAATAAAAGTTTAAGTCATTTATCTAAAGACTTTTAAAACAAACACGGTACCACATTCTAACCATGTGGTATACATATTTTCTAATTTATATTAGTAATAATAGTAGCAGATAAAAGACTTTTTAACCAACATTTATTTCTAAACAATGTGAGATACATATTTTCTATTGGTAATAACATGAAAATGCGTTTATCTAATGACTTTTATAACCAATATTCATTTCTAAATAATGTGAGATACATTTCTTTGTAACCAAAGTGAGATCCATCATGTAAAAAGTTTTTATACCAATATCACTTTTCTAACCAATGTGAAATACTTATCTTCTATTATTAATAATGGTAAACTTTTAAAATCAGTATCACTCTCTAACCAATGTGAGATACATATCCTCATTTGGTAATAATAGTAAAAGTCTTTTATCTTAAAAAATTTATAACCAACATCTATTTCTAAATAACGTGAGATACATCTCTTCTATTATATTGATGATAAAACTAAAAGTCTTTTATTTAAAGACTTTTAAAACCAGCATCATTTTTTAGCCAATGTAGGATATCTCTTCTATTAATAATAATAGTAAAAGTTTTTTTAAATCTAAAATTAAAATCAACATCACTTTCTAACAAATTGAGATATACATCTTCTATTGGTAATAGTAATAGACGTCTTATATCTAAAAACTTTGGAAACCAACATTACCCTCTACCAAATGTATGATACATCTATTTTATTGGTAATAATAGTAATTTTAAAAATCAACATTAATTTCTAACCAATGTGGGATATATCTTTTCTATTGATAATAATAGTAAAATACTTTATAACCAATGTGAGATACATGTGTTTATTCTATTTGTAACAAAAAATCTTTAATCCTAAGACTTTTTAAACCAACATTTATTTTTAAATAATATGATATACTGTAGACACCCCAATTTCGTACCCCTGGTATGTAACATGACATGAAATATCAAGAACTGTTAAAAGGACTAATGGATGTCAAATTATAGGGTTTAAAATACAAAAGATGCAAAAGAAAAGAAGGATGCATAAACAGTGGATTGCAGGGGGCCAAAGCGTCAAAAAGTGAAATAAAAAAGTGCCTGGCGCCGCTCCTATTGCCTCTTGGCGCCGCGCCCACTTCCAATGTAGGTGGCACCCAAATAGTACTAGTGCACTGAAGCACTTTGCTTTCGGTACAATCTCTCAAGCGTACGATACAAGCCGATGAAGCTCAGAAAGAAAATCTTAATGACGAAGGAATCCCTCTTTCGACCTATAAATAGAAGGCTTCGGCTTCAGAAATTCACACACCAAATATGCAGTAACACACTGCTGAAAGTTTACACAGTGAGAGCGTTGAGAGTTTCCCTCCTCCTATAAGCCTTGAAGCTCTGCCAAATCTCCCACAAATACAAAACCAACCGGTCAAAGTGAGCCTTAGCCCCCCACCTAGGTTTCTACCCTATTCCCCCGGTCCAAAAATCTCAAAAGAGCGGCTTGCTCGTCCGAAAGCCAAATCCGCAAGCAGTTGCTCTGCCCGATTTCCGCTAGTAGCAAGCAAACAACAGCAAAAAAGCAAGCAGTTGCTCCGCCCATTTGACGGTGCCCAGGAGCAACTTTCGGAAGCAGTTATTCTGCCCGAACCGCAACAGCAGCAAAAAGATTCCCTCTCCCGGAAGGACAAAGCGAGCACACACACGCTTTTAAAGGTGAGCCTTTAAGGGTTTTTATTATAAAAATGCTATTTTCATCCAGCCCAATGTAAAACATATAAGTTGTTATACTGCCCGGATCTATGTAGAAAATAGCATTAAAAAGAGCCATTATTATGGCCAAATATTTTTAAATATATTTGTAATTTGTTCTTGCCTAGAAAAATAAAAATCGGCATTAGGCGGGCTAGGCGCCTAGGCGGCTAAGATTTTTCCTATTTTTTTAGTTTTTTTAAAAATTTTGGCCCTAAATAATGTCATTTTGGGTTTTTAAAATAATAATAATAATAAATATCAATTTAAAATTATTAAATTATTTTTGTAAATTTGTAATTGTCAACGGACCTATGGATAGTTGAACTGTTGACTATTTTTGTAATATTTTGAACCGTAGATGATATTAAATTTCTAGTTTTACCTTTAAAATTTAACACCATAATGTAATTATTATTTTTAAATTATTAGGTGATATTTAGTATTAGTATAATTAAAAAAATTATGTTTAATAATTAGGTTATAATAAAAATATATTAAAAATCGAGATATTATGTCTTAAGTCAAATAATGATTTTTAGAATACTGTAAGTCCGTAAATAATGTAAATACAGATATATATATATATGTTTTATTTTTAATGCTTTATTTCATTTGTTAGATAAATATAACAAAAGACATTTTTTCCAAAAAACTGTTTTGAGACCAAAATGGCGAGGTGGGTGCCTAACCCCTTCCCATCTCGTAACTTAGCCTCCGAACCTTTTTTTTTATTTTTACAAACTCTGGTTTATTTTTGGTTTTTCTTTGTTTCTCCTTAAAATAAAGATGACGACTCTGTTAAAACATTTTGGATCACAGTGAGGCCCGCAACATCCTTTCTTACACTTTCCCGTTTTCCCCTAAATAAGGGAGAAGGGGAATGAAAGGGTGATGCATTTCCTGCATCTTGTTTTCCCCTAGACAAGGGAGGATGAGATGCGGGGAAACCCAAAGCACTCATAGCGATCCAAAATAAACCTAAGGTCATGGTGAGACTCGCAACATCATTTTTTTGCACTTTCTCGTTTTCCCCTAAACAAGGGACGATGTGAATGAAAAGGGTGATGCATTTTCTGTTCCTTGTCTTCCCCTAAACAAGGGAGGGCGAGATACGGAGAAACCTCAGGCATTCATAATGACTTAAGACAATTTTCGAAAAGTCCATAGTGAGGCAGGGCGTGTTCCCACTCGCTCTCGCAATAACCTTTTTTTTTTTTTGCACTTTTTCGTTTTCCCCTAAACAGGGGACGATGAGAATGAAAAGGGTGATGCATTTTCTGTATCTTATTTTCCCCTAAACAGGGGAGGGTGAGATACGGAGAAACCCAAAGCTCTCATAATGGACCAACGCTCACTCAGGTGACCGAAGCGTATTCAACGCGCTTTCAACAACATTCTTTCTGCACTTTTAATTTCGTCTTTCCCTACACAAGGGAGGATGAAATGGAAAGAGTGATGATCCTTCCGCATGCCGCGTTCCCCTAAAAAAGGGAGTGCTGGGCACCCACAGATACATATCTTTTATTGATAATAAGAGTAGAAGTCTTTAATATATGACTTTTAAAACTAACATTTCTTTCTAAATAATGTAAGATACATCTATTCTATGATGTTGAAAATAGAAATCTTTTATCAAAATACTTTCAAAACTAACATCAATTTTAAACAAATGTAAGATACATTTTTTCTATTAGTAATATTAGTAGAGATGTATTTCTTATTAATTATAAATTGATTTTGGTTTTAAAAGTCATTAGATTAAAAATCAAACATTTTATTACTAATACTAGAGTTGGTATTAAAAAATACTCCCTCCGTCCCTAAATTATCGTCCTCATTTCCTTTTTCATCCGTCCCAAAATAATTGTCCAGTTTGAAACTTACGTTTTTAGAACATTACTTTTACCACTTTACCCTTACTTTTTCACCCTACTTTAATTATGGGTCACATACACATGGACTTTAAAGGAAACTACATATTAAACCAATATAAATAATCAAGTCAATTGTTTTTCTTAAGCTGTGCGTCGGGTCAACTAGGACGATTATTTAGGGATGGAGGGAGTATATATTTTGAGACTTTTAAAATCATTATTCAAATTATAATAATGTCAGATACTTCTTTTCTATTTCTATTAGTAATAAAAGTTTAAGAATATTTATTTAAGGACTTTTAAAACAAACATCTCTTTCTAACTATGTGATATACATATTTTCTATTGATAATAATAGTATTTTTAAAACCAACACTAATTTCTAACAAATGTGAGATACATTATTCTATAGTAATAATAATAGTCTTTTATAAAAAAAGCTTTTGAAATAAACATTCTCTTTCTAAACAATGTGAGATACATCTCTTTTATTAGTTACAACATAAAAATAATAATAGTAATATGATACATCTCTTGTATTGATAATAACATAAAACTTCTTTTATCTAAAAACTTTTATAATCAATATTTGTTTCTAAATAATGTGGATATCTTTGTAACCAATGTAAGATACATTATCTTCAAACATTTTAAACCAATATATAAAACCAACATCTCTTTCTATATAATGAGTTACATCTCTTTTCTTCTCTCTTATTGATGATAAAAGTAGAAGTTTTTTTATTTAAAGGTTTTTAAAATAAACATTACTTTTTAACCAATGTAAGATTTATCTCTTTTATTGGTAACAACATTAATTTAAAACCAACATCAATTTATATATATATATATATATATATATATATATATATATATATATATATATATATTATATTGCTAATAATAGTAAAAGTCTTTTATATAATCTAAAATAATTTAAAATCAACATCATTTTTGAACCAATGTAAGATATACATCTTCTATTTGTAATAATGGTAGAGGTCTTGATGAGCTAGGCCCAAATCCCGACCACGAGCCAAGCACATGTTCCTTCACGTGATAAGCACGTGGAAGACAGAGACCATGAAGGAGGTCACCCGAGCAGGATAACCCAGGGTAAGCATCCTACATACATCCCGATCAGGAATCTTTCTACCAATCTGATCGAGCAGGGAGCAAGGCTGATCGAATAAACCAGATATTCATTCCAAACTCAACTGCTGGATAACTCTCGAACCTGAGATTTAAGCCACTACTCCGTCAGTTACGCGATCAACCCGCATTTATGGTCATAAAGGCCTATGATCTTTCCATAGTCCATAGTAATGACTTATCCTGGATTTCACTCCCAAAGGGCTATATATACCTTACAAAGCTTCATTTCAAAGGTATGCTCACTTTACACACCGAAACTCTGTCATTTTACTTTCTACCAGCTTAAGACTTACTCTCACGCCTGAAGGGTTTTGCGAGACCCTACCTTGCATTCCTTCTAAGGTTTTTCTTCTTTTGATAGAGTTTTTACAAGATCATTCCTTCACATAAGCTCAAATATCCTACATACCGCAAGGAACGGCCCAAGACCAAATTGTGTAGCATCAAGTCTTTTATCAAAAGACTTTGAAAACAAATATCATTTTCTAACCAATGTATGATACATCTCTTCTATTAGAAATTAATAATAGTATTTTTAAAACAATATCAATTTCTAACCAATGTGAGATTCATCTATTGTATTGGTAATAATAGTAGAATACTCCCTCCGTCCCTAAATAATTGTCCTGCTTGACCACAGTTTAAGAAAAAGTAATTGACTTGATTATTTATAATGGTTTAATGTGTAGTTTCCATTAATATCCATGTATATGTGGCCCATAATTAAAGTAGAGTGAAAAAGTAAGGGTAAAGTGGTAAAAGTGATGTTCTAAAAAAGTAAGTTTCAAAGTGGACAATTATTTTGGGACGGACGAAAAAGGAAAGGAGGACGATAATTTAGGGACGGAGGGAGTATTTTGTAACAAATGTGAGATACATCTCTTGTAAAAATGAAAGTCTTTAGTGTAAAGACTTTAAAATCTAACATTTTTTTAAACAATGTCTTATACATCTCTTTTATTGGTAATAATATAAAATAATTTAAAATCAACATCATTTTCTAACAAATGTGAGATATACATCTTCTATTGGTAATAATAGTAGAAGTCTTTTATCAAATGACTTTGAAAACCAACATAATTTTCCAACCAATGTATGATACATCTCTTCTATTGATACTTAATAATAGTATTTTTAAAACCAACATCAATTTCTAACCAATGTAGGATACATCTCTTCTATTGTTGAAAAATTAGTGTTTTCAGTGAAAAAAAATTATGCAACTTGAGGCGCGGATTTCTTTACGTGTCATTTGTTTGTTAGCGAAGGTAATTGCGCAAATGTGTTATACTCGATGATAGCATCGATATGATATATTTATTTGTCCAAATCGAGTTTTGGATGAATAAGATACCAAGAATTAAAGTATAATACTTGTTAAAAAAATTAGTGTTTTTAGTGAAAGAAATTATGAACGGAATCCATTCTTTCACCCATGAGATTTACTAAAGCGCTTAGCCCTTCAAGCCTTCGGAAAGCGAACTCCCCTATTTAAATAAGAACCTAATCCATGCTCTCATTCGCATCAAAAAGACAATACCCGAGCTTTAATAAAGAATTTTATAAAGAAGTAGGCTGCTAATTTTTTTTTGCACAGCCCGAAAAGCCCGCATCCAACGGGTATCAAATACATCGGCCCAACTCACCCTTAATAGGTGGTGGGGCGGGCATGCCCGCGGGCTTTTGCCCTATTTGACAACTCTAATATGTAGTGTCTCAATGCAAACAACTAAGCAAAGTTAACTTGTCTACTTCTAGAGATCTTATAAGAATATTGAACAAATAAAATCACAAGATTCATCAAGATTACAAAAAGAATTGAAGTATCAACAAGATAACTGTTGATGCTCGAAGCCTCCAACCACCAACCTTGAGCCTCAACCAAACCTGTAGAGATCATTCTAGTTGGAGATCCAACCAGAGGAGGAAAATGTAGGATTTCTTATGAGTAGTTCTGCTAAAACAATTACAAGCGTGCATGAGACGGCCAACTTTGGGGATCAAAAACAATTTGTCACGAGAATATATCACTTAAGATGATTTGGATACATGTACATTCTGGGCTGTATTTTTTTCTAATTCACAAAAAGATGTACATATCAAGCTTCCTACTCTCACCAGCAATTTCAATATTTCGAGCCAATGGCAGATAACATGTTATATGTATCATCGACGCCCAATCAAGTACCTTGACTTTGCAGGTTTAACGCTGTACAAGGCAACAACATCAGCTCGATACCTTTTTCGAGAACCTTTTAAATTTGGGGGTTCTCCTTCCTCGTCGTCTGTGTCAATAGTACAGCCTGACCTAGTTTTGCAGCCCATTCGCCTTGGCAGGTATACGTTGAAGTAATAATTCACTATGGTTTTTCTACACTGGGAAGGAAAACTCTTCAAGGCAGGTTTCATGAAACTTTTACCTTGTGAACTGGGATTCTTTCTCACCAGATCCTCAAACCTCTTCTGATCTTCTTGGTTCCATGACTTGGAAACTTCTTCTCCCATCTCGTCAAACTTCCATCTCCAAAATGCTGGTCCTAGCTCAGTCTGCAGCTGTATTCTTTTAGTGATCACGTGACGTTTAATGCATTCCACAGATCCAGGATTCAAGCACAAGCAGCATTTCATTCTCTGTTTCTTGATCGCATTCCATTCAGTTTCTGGGTTTCTTTTTTCAAGTGGCCATACTTGAGTGCCCAACCACATTGAAGATTCCAATTTGTACTTCAACTGTGATGGGCTTGTCCAGTCAGGCAACACAGCCTGAAAACGTGGCCCTACGGGAATTGCTAATTTATAGTCATCGTTATTGACATACTCAAACCAGTTTGTCGGAATCGAGTCTGTTGAATTTTGAACTGCCTGAATCTTCTTCACTCGCTTAAGCCTCTGCATGTTCGTTTGTTGGATTCTTCTACAAGTTTTCAATAACAGAATAAGATGGCACCAAACTGCCCTTGAACCAGTTTAACAGAACAGAATTTCCAAACGAGCTCATATACTATTGCAAGTAATTACTAAGACATGATAGTTAGACATAGTAAAGGGGAATTTAGTAAAAATATTCATAAATGAACACACAACTCATTTTGGGATGGAGAGAGTAGTTTTATTGAGTTCAACTACCACATTAAGTTGTTTGAGCTACCCTTTTTCCCACTTAGGGACGTGCAAGCCAGTTTTGAATTGAACCGTGGATATCCGAATTGAATTGAACCGAAGTTGACAGCTATTAACTGGTTTAAATGGATATGATGCGAGTAATAGGGAATAACTGAATTCAAATACTACGGAATGTTTGGGAAATAATATTAATTAGGAGTACTCGCCCATTCCCCACCCTATTCTCCGATCCCTACATTATTAAATGTAATTTTTCTTCTACCAAATTAGCCTAATTATATGTATTAATATACAAACCTAAACATCTCACTATTGAAGATTAAGGCTTTTAAAGTTTGGAAGATTGATGACTAACTTGAAGGCATCAAGTTTATCTTAAAAATTTGAAGTTGTTTGTTTTAGACTTTTAAGAAGGATATATATATGTATATATATATATATATATATATATATATATATATATATTTGCTTCAAATTATGTCATTGTCGACATAGTTATATGCTTATAATATACGAAGTTCTTGTAACTCGTAGTGTGTTTGTAATATACAAAACCACCTAAGTGGTTAGTTATTTAGGCCTTTCAGTTTTCATGAACTAAATAAAATGTTGATTGGGTTCTATGTAGAAATGTCTTTTATTTATTTGGTTCTTTGAACTAGATAAAATGTTGTATTCCCTGGAAGTTTCTTTCTTGAGTATTTTACTAACTTCAAATTATGTGTACCTAAACAAAAATATTGTCTATATATCGTTAGATTAATACTTGGACACGAATTAAACAATTTTTCTTGAGCTGTTGAGCGTTCTCTGATTAACCATTAATCCTGGCCTTAATTACTAGTATAAGCTAGTTAAATGTTATACGATAGAGGAGATGGTGTGTAGTTAAATGTAGTGAATTAATTCTTATTTGGAATTAAGGGTATTTTCAGCATTATAAAAAGCGACAAGGCTTCATTTTGAGCCCTTCTTTATAGTAGTATAGATAAATAGTACTTGTCTTTCATCACCAAAGATCTCTAGCTTTAGCTCTAACTCAACTGGTAGTGTTCACTTCTTTTCTTAAGGGAGAGGTCAGGTGTTCAAGCCTCACCAAAGACAATATTGTTCCAGCTGAATGACACTATCTTATATACTTTGTAGCATTTCAAGGCAAATAATAATATTAAGGGTTGGGGTAACGTCAATGCCCCCTAAAAAAAATTAAAAAATATCCTAAGAGACCCGGAGATTGTATGCCCTTAAGAGTGCACTGAGTTTGTGGTGGCCAAATATAGGTCTAAGGACAAAGCCTTATAATACTTTCGTAGTTTGGTGAGAACTATATATTTCTTGTTCATTGTTCTCCATTTTAAAGAGAGTATTTTTTGGAATTATTCCCGACACAACCAACAACATGGTGGCCATTTCCTTCTAGATTCCTAGAGAGAATAGAGAGTAACTAGTTTTTGTGCCCGTGCCTATGGCACGGCATCACTATGACACGACGTATGAGACGGTATCAGTATGGGACGGTGTCAGTATGGGGCGGTGTCAATATGGGACAGTGTCACTATCCAAATAAAAAATATATGTTTTTATCATGTATGAAAAAGGATTCTATTCCAAAAGTGTATTACATTTTCTATTCCAATGTCAGATCCACCGTTAACTTACTGCTCAATGACCAGCACCCCATCAAAGGGATTAAAAACACCCCATCAAAGGGATTAAAAAAATCTCACGCAAAATCATTCTGTGGTAATGCAAAAGCAATTGTGGGTCACCTAAATGTAGGTATCCTAGTAGCCACTTGTCATTTTATATTAATTTCTTCAATGAAGATTTTTATTTCAATGGCTGATCTGCTTGCTTGCTTCTTTTGAATCTAATTCTTCACGGACTACAGGACTATGACGAAAGTGCTCAGCAGGGATACACGGGTACGATCTTTTCTTACCTCTGGATATCTTTGGTTCTTCTTGATATCAGTTAGAGTTTAATATAAAGGGATATCTTTGGTTCTTCTTTGGTTTTTCTTACCTCTGGATTGTAGAAACTAATAAAGTTTAGGAATAATGGCACACCCTTTCCATTGAATAAATCACATATTTATAGGGGGATTTACAATTAGGGTTACACTGGGAGTAGGATACAAGAAACCTATACAAGGAAGGTAACACAATTAGGAAAGAACTCTACAAGGTAATTACCACTAATTACTCATTACAAATCTACAAGAATAATTAAAAGATATTATTCTCTAACATGCCCCCGCAAGATGGACGTCCGAGAGGAGAGACCAATCTTGTGAAGTAAGTGATGAAACCGTTGGCGAGCAAGAGGCTTGGTCAAAGCATCAGCCAGTTGATCGACCGAGGAGACATGACAAACTCGCATAAGCCCGTCCTGAACTTGTTGCCGAATGAAATGAAAGTCCAGAGCCACATGCTTCATGCGAGTATGAAAAACCGGGTTAGAGCAAAGACTCGTAGCGCCCACATTGTCACAAAGAATGACCGGTTGAGTCGAGGAGGCAAGACCGAAGTTCGCTAAGAAGAGAGACAATCCACCCGACTTCACCGCGGTGGCGCCACCGCCTGTATTCGGCCTTCGAGGAGCGAGCTACAATGCGTTGTTTCTTGGAGCTCCAGGAGATCGGGTTGCTGCCAAGATAGACAATGTAGGCACTGGTGGATGTGTAGTCATCCTTGTTGCCGGCCGGCATCGTGAAGGCATGGAGAGCGGAGGAGATCGGCGATGAAGCGAGGATGCCCGCATCAATTGTGCTACGTAGATACCGAAGAACTCGTTTGACCGCAATCCTGCTCGGTGGTCGGCCTATGCATGAATCGGGAGAGTTTGTTGACAAAAAAGCAACATCGTGGCGAGTGAGAGACAGATATCAAGATCGCCGACCATTGCTCGAAATTGCATCGGATTCGAGAGAGCGTGCTGTGAAGAGTTAAGGTAGCGAGGTAGCAAGAGGCGTAGCTACGGGCGAGCATCGGTCATGCCCGCGGCAAGGAGATCGCCTATATACCTCGGCGGGAGAGCAGTAAGACCACTTGGGCGCTTAACAACTTCAACCCCAAGAAAGTAGTGAAGATCACCAAGGTCCTCGAGAGAAAAGCGAGTAGCGAGCATAGATATGAAAGTCTCGAACCTCACGGCTGGTTTCAAAGTGACAATGATATCATCCACATATACAAGGAGATAGATGATGGTGCCCGCGATTTAAAGAAAACGATGTGTCGCCCACCGAAGTTTCGGAAGCCGAGGCAAGGAGAAACCGACGCAGCTCATTATACCATGCTCTGGGAGCCTCGCGAGACCATAAATAGCCTTGCGAAGTCGACACACATGTTGAGGTTTGTCCGTCGGTAAACCCAAAGGTTGAGCCATGAACACCTCCTCGGACAGTTGCCTTCAAGAAAGGCATTGTTCACATCCGGTTGACGAAGAGCCCATCCTTGACAAACCGGTGAGAGAACAAGACGAATGTTGGTTTAACTACCGGCCGAAAGTCTGGTAGTCAACCCTCGGTCGCCGGTGAAATCTCGCTACTAGCGAAGCCAGATCAACAAGCATTACCATCAAGATGTCTCTTGATACGGTAGATCCACTTACGACCAACTATATTGCGAGCATCTTCTGAAGGAACTAGATCCCAAGTCCCATTCGAGCAAGGGCATCAAACTCTTCGACATGGCCTCGACGCCACTTCACATCCTCGAGAGCCCGAGTAACACATGTGGGTTCACTGTCATCGCTAGCCGAGTTTAAAGACTCATTTTAATCTTCGGCTCAAGATGTTGTTTCGAGCAGTGACTATGGAGGATGCCCAGGCACGAGCGAGTAGCGAAGGCTGGCCGGGCATATGGGAACCAATGTAGCAGCCGTGACTCGGCAGTGATCAGCGACTGCATCGGTTCGCCGAGGTAGGGTGAGCAATCCGGATAAAGTGGAATCCGCGAGCGAGGAGCGGTGGCCGAGGAGGATGGATGGCACGTGACAAGGAGCAGTGCAATGGTATCCTCATAGTAGCCGATGTGGGAGGTTGGGCGAAGCCGAGATCAACCAAATTCGATTAGTGGCGAGCCACGACGAATGGAGCGAGCGGCCAGAGCGTGTATGAGGACCGAAGCTTCATGAGGGGAAGCCAAGACTCACTATCATGTGTCTGCATGCGGCGGTATGTGGCCGGGGTGGACATGGAAAGGTGGACTCGACAAAGCGAACATGACGCTGAGCGATGCATATGCCTTGGTTGGCTTCTGATCATAACAGTAGATAGGCACTCGAAAGAAAGCGAGTAACCAAGGAAGACACAATGAGTGGAACGAGCATCGAAGTTTGTGGGCGAGTAAGGATTTGAGCCGGTAACAGAGACAACCAAAAGCACGAAGTTGGCGTAGTTTGGCAGAGCCAAAAAGTTTATGGTAGGAGAGGGGCGAGCAAGGGTGGGCGTAGTAGTCGATTTATGAGATAGGTCGCCGTTTGGAAAGCAAAACGAGAAGAGCGGCGGAGAGAAGCGAGAGAAGGGAGAGACCGCCTCAACAATGTGGCGATGACGACGCTCCGAGAACCCATTGTGTTCGGGGTGTGAGGCGAGGTAAGGCGAGAGATGCCATGAGCGGCAGTAGCGGCCAAGCCGTAGTCCCTGCAAGCCCCATATACTCGCCACCATTGTCGAGTAAAGGGTGACTATGGATGTTTTAAAATAATTTTCCACTAAGGCTTTGAATTTGGGAAAGATGGTGGCAACCTCGCATTTGAGCCTGAGCTGGTAAAGCCGATGTAATGGGTATAGTGATCAACAAAGATCACATAGTATTTGAACCCATCAATGGAGGGAAGGGGAGGTCCAAACATCGGATAAATAGTTTGAAGAGGGAGAGTAGACACAATAGTATTTTGATGAAAAGGAATTTTATGACTTTTATTAGAAAGACAATCATTACAATGAATAGGAGTGCGAGCAAATGTCTAATGCTAAACCTAGGCTAGATAATATCTCGACTTTGATGGGGCCACGGATGGCCAAGACGATGATGCCGCCCCGATGAGAGACTTTGGAGCCGACACAAGCGTAGGGTGGGGCGGGGGAGACAGTGGTCGGCCATTCATACACACCGCCCTTAGATCGTCCGGCCAACAAGATTCTCCCCTGTCGCCAGATCCTTCACATGAAAAGAAGTTGGTAAGAACTCAATAGAGGTTTTATTAGAGATGCAAAATTGAGATATGGATATAAGATTCTTTTTCATGTCGAGGAACAAATAAAACATTATGAAGGGAAAAGGTGTGTGAGTGGAGTACGAAGGGAGGAGAAACCAGCTGGAGATAGTTAACCCAAGCCATCACCAATGACCATGTCATCCATGCCCAGTAGTCGAGTGTAGCGAGAGATTGCCGAGGTCGCTAGTGACATGATGAGAGGCACCACTATCGAGTAGCCGCCTGTCCCCGTGTTCGCCGTGCGGGTTGCAAGATGAGCCCGTGGTTGCCACTTGGAGCCACTTCACGAAGTTGGGAGTAAGCGGGCATAGAGGTGGTGGCGATCAGTTGAAAGTTTGGGCAGCGAGTAACCGAGTGGCCCTGTTGGCGACATGCTTGACACTTGCCTGCATACGCCGCCGCCGAGGAGGCCGAGGGTTGGGAAGGTGGCCGAGGTTGCGAGGCGGCCGATACCGAAGCTTGCGAGGAGGATTGTCGAGCTGCCGAGCTATTGCCCTTGGTGCAGCAGGTTGGCCGAGGTAGGGTGCGAGAAGAACGAAGGCCGAGATCGCTTCAAAGAAGCTCGCGATTGATGAGTTTTTCATGAAGCTCATCAAACGATATGGGAGTATCCCGTCCTTCAACCACATCCACGATGTGGCGGTAGTCATCATCCAAACCACCGAGGATGGTCTCAATGAGATCTTCGTGGTCAAGAGGTTTGCCCAGCAAGCGGCCGAAGTTCATCACCCGACTTTTGACAGATCGCATGTAGTCGGTGATGGATCGAGTTCCCTGGTTGCTCGCTTGAGGTAATCTTTGATCCATTTAATGTGACCGCGAGTTGGGCGAGCATATGTATGAGCCAGATGTCCTGTGCTTCACGAGAGTGGCGGCCTGTTGGATCGGAGGAACTGGGGAGCGACAGGGAAGCCAACAAGAGCCCCAAAGAGGAGTTTGTCTTGGCGAATCCAAGGCCGGTAGCGTGGTTTTGGGGTGGGAACGCCCTCGATGTTTGGGCATCCTTGGTGAGGGCAGGTGGGAGGCGGGCATGGGTGTGAACCGCCTACAAACTTGTAGAGGTCATACCTTTGATGAGGGTGGCCTCAACTTGGAGTTTCCAAGCTATGTAATTGGTGGAGGTGAGTTTGGTGATGTTGTGGTGGGAGATATTGATGAGGTCGAAGGTTTGGGTGGGATCAAGAGGGTTTTTGACGGTGAGAGAGTGATTTCCGTTAGCCATTGTAGAGGGGTTTAGGCGCGCTAAAGGAAGAGGAAGAAGGTTTTAGGAGCGAGCTCTGATACCATGTAGAAACTAATAAAGTTTAGGAATAATGGCACACCCTTTCCATTGAATAAATCACATATTTATAGGGGGATTTACAATTAGGGTTACACTGGGAGTAGGATACAAGAAACCTATACAAGGAAGGTAACACAATTAGGAAAGAACTCTACAAGGTAATTACCACTAATTACTCATTACAAATCTACAAGAATAATTAAAAGATATTATTCTCTAACATGGATATCTTAGGTTTCACTGGTGGGCACTATCTCTCTACATCAACGTCCATTTCCTTCAACGAAGAGTTCCTCTTCTCTAGTGATTCAGTCCCGAGATTAAAAGATTAAAAAAATAACCAAAAAACACACAAAATCGGAATAATTCCCAAGAATCCGGTAAATTACACATATCTTAACCCCACTTGGGTTTCTTGAAAGAGATTCTCTGGTGCATCCCCACCGCAAATCCGTGGTTACCGGCGTTGCCGCCGGTTGACCTCCTCCGTCAAAATAGTTATGTGATGAGAAAGCTTGGGATTCCACAAATCAGAAAAAAAAAAAAAACGGGGACCCGGATGATGGTTAGATCAAAAATCGTAGGAAGAGGAATAGGCTGGAAGAATACGTAGAGATTGGAAGAGAGAGAAATAGAAAACACATTATAGAGAGAAAAGAGGGAATGAGTGAAAATAAAACGTGCTTACAAACGGTTGAGATCTGTCAAAATTAATCCTGGCCAGTAATTGTGTTTGGTAAAAACCAATCCTGGCCGGTAGGTAGTTAGCTTTTCACAACTGCCTGATTTGTTTTATATTATAGATGTGTTACTTTTACTATGAACGCGTGACAAAGGGTCGGTGTATCTCTTTGGGGTCAGGGTGGGAAGTTCACTTGGTGAGGCAGCGCTGGGCAAGGCATACCCCTTCAACCTCTGGCAGTATCATAAGCAAGTAAATATACATCAAGTACACTCCACCAAACCACCGAGGCTACACAACTTTTATTCGAGTTTTAGCTCCTGCAATGTACCCAGGTAAAATTAACCAATCTACCATCACTTTTCACAAACAACAGCACTCTAATATTTGTTATGTGACGCAACATGCTTTCCCTTCCAAGGTTAAATCCCAACTAGCCGTGAAATCGCATTGCTCAATTCCATCGTGTAAACACCAAGATGCAAAACACCGCCATAAGGAAAATGCTAGAGATCTCTCAGTTTGATCTTGCACCATGAAAAAATCGCTATGGATCCCCTATTTAAAGATATGCACTTAGTTATACTCCCTCCATTCTATATAAAGAGTCTTACTATATATTTTACTTGAGATGTTGGACTTAAAAGAGGCCACTTTCAAAATCATGTTGATAGAAAGCTCCACTCTACGAAGAGACCTTCTTTCTTGGAGCTTGAAATCTGCTTTTGGGCAAGGTGGAAGCTCCACATTTGGATGAGCAGCCAACCATCCAAGTCTGGCTCTTCAATCTCCATAACTTTTAACTTTACCCTCAACATGTGAAAACCATCTTGGGTACGCTTAAACATTTCTATAACCATAAACAATTCCAATTATACTGTATATCCTTTAAATATTACTTTCCAAATACAAATCTTTCATTGAAATGGAATAAGTACAAATTGTAAATGTACGGTCAATGGTCCATGGACCAATAAAACTAGCCACCTCATATGGTATAATGGGAAGGGAGTCAAATGAAGAATTCATAGCAATAAAATTTCTTTTTCAGCTCACGACATATACCTAGACTCAAAGGCATAAGACTAATTCCCGAGGTACAGTCGGAAGCTAGAACCAAGAAGCAAAACCTCCTCGTATGACTAATTTTCAAGGTACAGTCGGGCGTGGGCACTAGAAACAGAAACCTCTTCTAAGAAGCTTTTCTACATACAGTAGCTCAAACCCGAGAATTGTAGCGACTGGAGACCTTTCCACCTAAACAAAGAATTCCTAACAGAGATATCTAAGAAGCAAGCAGTATCAATGACCTCTCATTAGAGTAAGACTCTGCAACTCCCAAAGAGAATCTATCATTTCACCTAGAGGTGGCAATTTTCGCCCATGCCCATTCGCCCGCCCAGACCGCCCACTAAAAATCGGGTATGGGCACACTTCAAATTTTAAATGGACATAAATGGGCACGCCCTTTTATGCCCATGAAATATTATGGGCTAAATGGGCGCCAGCTGGGCACCCACGTTGATTTCTATTTTCTAATTCGGCCGCCTCTCCCCATTTCACATCCGTCATTTTGTCAGCGAGTTCTCAATCGAGAGAGACGACCATGTCCTCAAATCAGACTCTCTCTCTCAAATACGAACCCTAACCGAACTCTGAAACCCCAAATCCCTATTTCTTTCCTTGCTCGCGCGCACAAATTTGAGGTCAAGGGTTTGAAATTCTATTTCTCGTCTCAGGTAAGTTCTAATTCGTTGGAATGTTGTGGTTTTGTAGGTTCAGATTTGTCTGTTATCTTGATGAATTGTGTTTCTTCAGTCCATTATATGGATGCAAGTTTCTTCCAATTTTGTGTTCTACTTGGTTATGGGTCAGCAATGCAGGGATTGTGTGTATCGGCGTTGTGCTGCAACAGTGCACTTTGCCCGAAAGAGTTCCCTGTAACATTGATTATGAGGAAGATGGGCAGTTGCATTCCATCACTTCTGTTGGAACTTTTCAACAATCATCTTCCCCACATTCTTATTTAAGCTGTATTCCCTTCTTATGTGAAAATTAACAATTGCTTCCTAACTATTTTTATTGCTTACTGTGACTGTGATACACTGTTTCACTTGAAGAAAGAAAAATGGAAGAGGTCTTCACTAAAATAAAGAAAATATTAGAAGAAGAGAGGGAGCGAGGGTATAAAAATTAGAGAAAAATGAAAGAAATAAAAATTAGGAGTTCATTGGAAGAAAGGAAAAAAAAATTAGTTGGAACTGTTGAATGGTTTATTACTTTTATTGGGAAACACTGTTGATTTTTTGCTTATACTGCTAATTATATGAATTAGAATGCAGATACTGGGTTTTGGTTCTTGGGTTCCTCCAATTGCTCTAGTTGTGTTTTAGCTCTTAGCCGTACGTAGGCTGAGCTTTGTAACAGGTATAAGGCGTGATGCTGTCTGTCTTTAGGGTGTGAACTGTTTTGGTTTTTCCTGATCTGCCACGTTCAACCATTGTGGTTTGCACGTGTCTGGTTAGTTGTCTGCCCTCATATCTTTTTCTTTCCAGGCTTAGGTTTGATTCTTCAAGATGAGTCTTTGGTTGCAGTTTACAGTTCAAATAGTGGTGGCCTTGTTATCTCTGGGCTTGGCTGTGGCAGCATTCTTTAGTCCTGCCATGACAACCTGAGGGTTGTTTTTCTTTTTTCCAAGCCCACCTAGTTTTTCAAGGCTTCACTTGTTTGTGAGCTGTCCTCTGTAACCTCTTCTTATGGGAATCAATATTTGTGTTTGTTCTGTATGACTTGTCAGACGACCTTGAATAAATTCCGAAACAGTTTGTGTTATATTGATCTGTGTTCATGTTTGATCATGATGTTAGTTGCAAATATGGTTTTCTCAAGTGTTTCTATATGGAATATTACAACTTCTAGACTGCAAAAGGATGTTCTTTTGTTTTGTAACTTTGCAAGTGAAATGGACAGTTTGGTCCATGTTTGTTGAGCCTCAAATTTTCCAAGCAAAGAAATATCTGATTTGGAAGCCCTTTAACTAGACCACTGAAGTAGATACTAGTACAAGAAATAGACGTGAAATTTCTGATTTGGAAGTTGAAATCTGGACCATATATGGACTTTGCTGGATGCATCACGCGAGCTGGACTTGGACTTGATTCTGGATATAATGCTAGTCTAGAGAATCATTCAATTTTCAAATAAAATTTTCATGAAGCATGACTCTGATTTTCAACATTGGGAGGTGGAAGTGGATCAATTCTCAACTAGTTCAAAACGTGGTAGGCCTCCTAAAGGGACGACTTCAATAGCATGGAATGTGTTTGAACGGAAAGGGGAGGATAGTAATGGGATACAAAAGGCAAAAGGCAAAAGGCAAAATGCAAGCAATGCAAAGTAATATTTACTGCTGAATGGAATTCTGGGACAAATAATCTGCTTAGTCACTTGGATGTTTGTTCTAATCGCAAAGAGAATTCTGAAATTTTCACCATGTAGCAATATCAACTATTTACTTTTCCTATAACCAAAAGATTTCTCAAATTAACTACCAACAAAGATTACCTCTCTCATCAATAACCTGTAATAGCCAAAGCCAAGCAGTTGCTTTGTGTTTGAGTTTGAGCCAGTTCACCCCAGAATGTACTCCTAGCACTATAACATGGCATTTCTCACAAGGAAGTGAATTACCAAAAAGGGGGGGGGGGTGACAAATTCTCTGATCCTATCCAATCGGTTCCTCAACCGAAACAAACTGTTGGATTCAGATTTTTCCGGCCGTACAAACTCGGATTATATGGTACTTTCCTGACTCGAATCTTATAGTACAGCTGACGGATTCGAAGCGTACCTTTAGATCCAACTTCTCCGTTTGAAATCTAAATCACCGAAGAAATTTCTACGGTTATCAATATCATTTTGATGAAATGAAACCCTAACTTTAGAAACGGATTCTCAAATTCCGACGCGTAAATCATCGGGAAATTTTAACGGAACATCGTTTCGTGTATATGATTACAGAGGAAGAAATTTCAGACAATTATTACAATTTTCCCTAATTTTCAGGAGATTGAAGGATAGTTTTTCTTTTTCTGAAAACTAAAAGTAAAATTAACAATTATCAAATCATTGTTATGCCCTATAGTAAAATACTAAAATGTGATGTAATTGCATAGGCATTACTCTAGATACTCTACACCAATTTACGTTAACAATTTTAATTTGGTGAATTCATAATTCAATTTAAGACTTTTTTTTAAACCAATGAACAATTTTCACAAAACATGAGAATTTATTATACTAAAAATATCTATCTGTACTCACCTTTTATTGCGAGAAAAAAAAAATTATCGAATCAAATTACAGCAACAGCAACCGCAACATCTTTTACACACCTGTTAAAATGACAAAAATAAAAAAGAAGAAAAGAATGAGAAGCTTATAAAATGAGAGTATAGTTTATAAGTTATAATAACTCAACAAAAGAGAGTGAAAAATATTTTCTTTGTCATGAAGATGTTTGAAGAACTAACACTCACCAAAGAGCCTTCTTTACAAGGGGAGAGCAAATTTCACTAGCTTCGTGAGATTTGAGTGTGCCAAGAGGTACCTTTATATATGTGAAGGGTGGGTGAATGCCACTTCATAGGGGATGGGAGAAGGGAGACCTTTAATTGGAAGAAATTCCATTTGTCTCTTCTACATAATTTTACATAATTTTTAACTGCTTTATATTTTTATTTTTTCGTAATCCAAAAAATACACGATATGTAACATGATGTACAAAATTATTTATTATGATGTAAAAAATAAGGTACTTTCAAGCATCGTAATGCATAAATATATTTTTTCAGTTACGAAAAAATATGAGAGCGTAAAACGATTGAAAACTTTTCAAATTATATGACATAAATACGATATGTAATCATCTATCATAATCTCTGTCATACTCGTTGTCATTAGAGCTGTCAAATGGTCCAGGTCGGGACGCAACAAGCCCACTGGACCTTACTTACCAACGGATCGGGTCGGACCGAGATTGTATCGGGCCTCATGAAGCTTAACTCTAGCCCTTATCAAACTCGAGCCTCCTGGTCTTCGGGCTGAAAAAACTATAAGAATTCATTTAAAAAAACATGCTTGTTTTATGGAAAAATTGCAGATCGGTCCCTTTTCAAAGTTTCTAATCGCTATAGTTTCGTTTTTTTTTCAAATCGAAAAATGACACTTAGAGGGCAAAAAGACTATGATGTCCTTAATGAGCATGAGGCGCTTTACAAAAATAAATCGCAGTGCATTGACTATTGAACCGCGATTCATTAATTTTATTACATTAATTTTTGCATCGTGGTTCAATATTTTAATTGTCTAGTATAATTCTACCGCAATTCATCAATTTTATTGTATTAATTTTTGCACTACGGTTCAATAAGTTTAATTGCCTAGTCATATTGCACCATGATTCATCAATTTTATTACATCAATTTTTGTACTGCGTGTCAATCGTTTAATTGACTAGTCTAATTGCACCTCGGTATCAACTTTTATGTACATCGATAAATTAATTTTTGAACCGTGATACATATACATAATCCAAGTTACACCGCGGTATCAACTTTTATATACCATGATGAATTAATTTTGAACCACGATACATAAAATATTATCTAATTCATTTTTTCACTACGATACAAAATGATAATGAACCGGACCATGTCCTTCACATTCTTCTATCTTTTTCATCGTAAGTTTTCTTCTTCCCCCCTCCTCCGCCTTCGCCCTACTGAAAAATCCTTCAACTCAACACAGATTCATTACAGTTTCATACAAAATGAGACAAACAAATCATTTCGGGTGTTACCCCGAATCCCCACGGCGGCACCGCCTCTGGTCGACGGCCGGTCGATCCTCGCTTTCATTGCCCAACAAAGGTGATTTTCGAATTCAAAGTGTATTGCCGAAGCTATTGAAGGAGATGATGACATTTTTGGAACAATATTTTGAAAAGTGGTCTTTGCGGTTGAAAAAAAACGATGAACTTTTGGGGTTACAAACTTTGAAAAAGGAACCGGTTTGAATTTTACCCTTGTTTTATTATCGAATATTATCCCAAATTTTGTCTCATTTGAGGTTGGATGTATATCCAAACTTTTGATTTAATAAAGGTTTAATTCTCAATTTGATCACCCTACTTTCATGAAAAGTCCGCTAAGCTCACTATACTAACATTTTTCACAGTTTGGTCACCCTACTTTACAAAAGGTATCAAAATGGTTTAGATAGTGGATACCGTTAACGAAATAGCATGAAAAGACATAAATGCACTTTATTGTGACATGTGTCGTGCACTTGAACCCTAGGTCTCCTAAACAAAGTCTAACAACCCAGATCAAATACGATTGAGGGTTCTAATCCGGCCAATTAATTGCCCCCTTTGTTTCATTTCATCATTCATCTCAGCTTCTAGTCCGATCAATTTCTTGTTATTGCAGTCGAATTCACCGACGATTTTCATGGAGGAGGAAATATGTTTGTTTTCAAAAAGAGATTAAACAAAAACAAATTCGACATCTCGTTCGTGTTCCTTATTCACGACCTTGAACCAGAAGGGGGATATGGTCGAAATTGAGATATGGGTTAGGTTTTCTTCAACCTTTAGAAACCCAAAACCCGAGTATCTCTCTCTACCTCGCCATCTTGCCACTTCCCGTGCTATATCTCCCTCTCTCTTACCAACCTACAAAATGTGTTGATTTTGCATAACTTGAAGCTGAACAAAATAAGTTTCTTCTTCTCACACTTTTTTTTTTCAGAGTGGACAATCACTAATCTCAAGACTTAAAAGCTTGTGAAGTAGAGTGTCAGTAGGCAACGATCAAAGCTTAGGACAACTCCAGATTGTAAGGTGTTTAAGAGAGGAGAGGTTTTGAAGGTCCTTTTAAAGAGATTCCAATTTCTAGAAAGGATAGATTTGAAGATCAAATACGACTAACGTAACGGAGTGACTAACATGATACCTTTTGTAAATTAAGGTGACCAAACTGTAAAAATTGTAGTAAAGTGAGCTTAGCAGACTTTTCGTAAAAGTAGGATGACAAAATTGAGAATTAAGCCTTCAATAAACCAAAGTCAACAACATGGCCAACATGTCCAATGATTTATTGTTTCAATTATCATCGTTTTTGAAGGCAATGATGGGCAAGATTTTATCACTAAAAACTGTCTAGAAGGCTAGGCTTTTTACATTTTTTTACTTTTCTTCCTTTTTTGGATTTTTAGAAGTTTTGACTTCGTATTTCAAGGTCGTTCAAATAAAAATTATCTGAACGAATGAGTGCAAAGCACTCGACTTTCTATGATGATTGATTATTGCACAATCAACAACATTTGTATGGGAATACAATTCTAAAGATATGAATGCAATATTTACAGACAACTCTTCATCTTCCATGTGGGCACCATCTGAAATCTATCTTCAAATCGATCCAAGAGCTTGACCTCTAACTTTAGGAATTAAAATCCTGAAGCTCTTGTCAGAGGCTGAGTTCTTCGAAGAAGGATGAAGAACTCAAATCAAGAACTGAGTTCTTGACCAAGACACATATCTCTATCTATAGAAGTTTTTGATCTCTTCTTCTTCTTCAATACTTTTCTTCTTAGCAATCCACAGTAGAGTGTTTTTCTAAGGCCTGGGTATGCTCACTGCAATCTTCTGTGAAGATCTGAGATGCGTTGGTGAAGATGATCTCTTGTAGATCTCACAGCTTCTTTGACGAAGAGGTTCTTGTTACAAGTGCCTTCGAATCACTTTTGATCCTATGTATCACACTTGTTTTTTAAGAAGAGGGAAGTTTTCTTTTATAGACCGAGGTCAATTTGATCATTGAGAGATAAAGATAAATTTTCTATCCGTTTCAAATAATGTCGTTGTTGAAGATTGTCGGATAGAGATGTTGTTCACTGGATCTTTGACTGTTGGGTAAAAGCTTTGTCCTGCAGATCCTGGAGCTGTTGCACGTCAGACTGTATTGATAAGTCTCTGAATAATGCACTGTCGGGTGGTTTGTTCAATAAAGTAGATTCTTTTGACTTTTCCAAACCACGTGAATGAGAGAGAGAGAGTTTTGCAGTATCAGAGATGTCAGGCTTCATAAAGATTTGAGTGATTGGAAGCTTGAACATTTTGTCTTGTTTCAATCTACTGCAATCTTGTCTCTCTACAGCACGTGCAGAGCCAAGTCTATTGGTGAGATGTTCAATCCGAGAAGTGAGTCTTTCGTAAGAGAAAACTGCTGGTTACTGGTTACGATATGAACATTCAAACCATAACAAGTCTGATGGTGGCGAGTCTTCAAGGTATTCTGTTGCGCTCATGAAAATGTTTGCTGGTGACGAGTCTTCTAAAGATCTTTGACGTTATAGCAAGTCTGTTGGTGCTGGTGCATATGAATTACTAGTCTGCTAATCATCATTAAGAAGGTAGGACTAGGTTAGGACGACCTAACCTAAGACCTATGTGTTGTCAAACAAGTTGTCACACTAACCGGTACGCATGCCTTTTAGCCACTTGTTATGACACACGGTAATGAGAATAAGTAAATCAAAATATTCAGAATATGCAAGGTGATAAGTTGTTTATCAAGAAGCATATTCCAACAATCTCCTCCTATTTGCTTGGAACCATTACAAAATGACATATACAAAGCACTGAAGCATTTATCAAGACATAGAAATAACATGCCCACAATGAATAATCATTTTATCTCAAGGCATGCCCTATGTTGATAATTACAAGAGCGATGGCTTTAGTATAGTCTACTATTACTATTACAGACTCGATAAATCAAGGTATTGAACAGGTAAAACAATAGTGAAAAATGATTTAGATCACTTAAGATATTTGAAAATGTTTAATCAGGATCTAAAAAGTTGTAGGTTCCTTTCTTGCATAAGGATTTTTATATCTGAAGAGTGTTTTGGCAAGAAGGAAAGGCAAGTCCTTAAGTAAATATTTGTTTTTGAAAGTTTTACAATAAGGATTGCTTTTGATACCAAAGTTTTTAGAAAATATTATTTTTGTAAAGCAGTCTTGGTATTATGATTGATTAGAACAATATCTTTGCTAAAATATGTTTTTTTTAATGTTCAAAGTAGAAACTGTTCTGAGAATGTTTTTGTAAAAACATTTTTGTGTTTTGTTGAAATATATATATATATATATATATATATATATATATATATATATATATATATATATATGTTTCTAAACAATAGTTTTCAACAAAATATGCCACAAAGGCAGAAAGTGATTCACAAAGAATCAATTGTATGGGTGAATTTTTCACATTATGTGCTTCTTCCATAGTAGTTAGACAAGGGGAAACTTTGGTATTTTGGTTTTGGCCTTTGTTATGAACTTTCTTCTTTAGTTCATGAACTCTCCTCATGAGGTTGTTAGTCTTCTATGTCTTGGACAGTTATGTCATAAATTTTCCATCTTAATAACTCTCCTCCTTTAGCTTTCATCTTTAATAACTCTCCACCTTAGTTATAACAGATATGTCATAACTCTGCTCCTTAATGGTTGCAAGCAAGAGAGACAAGAGAGACAAGAGGGAGAATAGGAGAGAAAGACAGAAGACAAAGAAGATGCCAATTAAAAAAATGATATTAATTAAAAAAAAACTGATTGGATTGATAAAGTACTAATTGAAAGATGAATAATACATCCTAATTGGAATCCCCAAAGCTACCAGTACTAGAGCCTAAGGAATATTCTCTATCTTGGTCAGAAAAGCTTCGATTGCCAAACAACTCTCGAGTTATCAGCAGGTCTCCAGTGATAGAAAGGCGTTCATCCTCGTGGATTGTGGAACGAATGGGTTGATAGGAGCAAATAAAATGGCATATGATCCTAGCATGCTTGTGAATGCCAGACCCATTCACTCGTCTTCACAAGATAGACCGGCAGATGAGAGAGAAGACGACTTCAGACCAGTTGATGTTGTGAGAATTGAGAATAACAATGGTGTAGTTTCGAAGTCTTCTGGTGTCACTACTTGAGCCTACTTCATGAAATAGAAGGCATCGACTCATAATTTCACCAACATAGTACACGTCTAAGGGATAATTGTTAATATCCCACATACTGTAGTCATCTCGAGAATGGTAGCCAGTTCGTTGAAGCCATGATTCATTGAAAATAGAATCGTCGAGAGAGTCAGTCCAACGAGGAAGCTGGAAGACTTGTGACCGACGACGCCGATACCTCGAATGTGACCATTGAAACTCTTACCATCTCTAGCCAGTTGCATCGTTGAATAAAATTCATCAACCAACAGAGGGTTGTAGAATTCTTCGTGAAAAGTAAGGATGGAGACGAGTCCAGAACTGTGAAGAAGATCAATAATCGTTCCTCCAACAGTGTTGTCGAGGAGAAACTGTTCCCCTTGAATCGTGTGACCTAGAATGTATGACTGAGAACCTACTCTGGTAACGAAGGGCGATTCAGCAGGAACAAACGGACTAGAGACGCTGTTAGAAGATGAAGCGGCCATGAAAAGATTTCTGAATATAAATGGAAAATCGGTTGGTAATGATATCAATTGTACCAATTGTTGAAATAAGATCAAATGATACCAATTGTTGGATGATTATTATGGGAAGAATTAAAGATTTAGTACTTTTGGAGGACATATTTTGTAACGACCTGAGCCCTAGAGCCGGTCCGCTACGTGTAGCCCACACACTGGCCCACTGAGCACGCAGCACCTTGGGTCATCAGGCCGACCCAAAAGTTCATGGATGATGTTGGTGCCCAGTAGTAGCGCATGGCTACCTTATAAATCACACACAAGTCCCACATCTACCCGATATGAGAATGGGGTATTACAATCTCCCCCACTTAAATGCTTGACGTCCTCGTCAAGGCCGAATCATACCCCGGGCGATGCAAGAATCAAGAGGTAGCTCGCATGGGATCAAGAGGTGGCTCCCACACACTGGCATGAGCCCGAGAGCCCGGTATGCTACGTGTAGCCCACACACTGGCCCACTGAGCACGCAGCACCTTGGGTCATCATGCCCACCACAAGCCGACCCAAAAGTCCATGGATGATGTTGGTGCCGAGAGGTAGTGTGTAGCCACCTTATAAATCAAATATAATTCACATACCTACCCGATGTGGGATGGGGTATTACAATCTCTCCCACTTAAATCCTTAACGTCCTCGTCAAGGCCGAATCATACCCCGGGCGATGCAGGAATCAAGAGGTGGCTCCCACCTTCTACGGTATAGCACTTTGGCCCACATAGCACTTTGTTCCCACATTTCTGGTCGGGACTCGCTCTGATACCATTTGTAACGACCCGAACCCGAGAGCCCGGCCCGCTATGTGTAGCCCACACACTGGCCCACTGAGCACGCATCACCTTGGGTCATCAGGCCTAACATAGGCCAACCCAAAAGTCCATGGATGATGTTGGTTCCCAGTAGTAGCGCATGACTACCTTATAAATCACACACAAGTCTCACATCTACCCGATGTGGGATTGGGGTATTACATATTTATTGGAAGAACACACTTATCAAGCACTTTGGTATCCATTGTAGAATAGTAATGACATATATACAAAGCGGTGAAGTAATCATGTCAAGGCTCGAGTTTGAATGGGCATTTAACTTAGAAGGCGGCGATTCATGATGACGATATTAAGTCATTCTTGGAAATATGTTTCTAAACAGATTTGTGACTTAATTCGAGGTTTTCTAATACCGAAGAAAAATGTTTAAATGAGATACTTAATTGGATGTTCTAAAAATTGAATTAAGGATGAGTTCGGTATTTAGAAGGAGCTGACATCAATGACCTTTAAAAATAGTATTAGTTTTAAAACACATACCTTTAGGAAATAAGACAGGTTTTAGGATTCTAAATTTCCAAAAGATGATTTACAAGGCATTCTGAATCATCTACACAATCATCAGCAATATCTTAAATCTTTTGGATTTTTAGAATTTAAACAATTTTGAAAGATAATTTCGTGTCCCAAATTGTTATGTAGATAATTTACGGGGCTTTCTGAATCATGTACACAATCCTCAGCAATATCTCAAATCTCTTAGAATTTTAGGACATAAATATATTTCAAAAATAGTTTTTAATGTATCTTTTAAAAATATTTTGCAAAACAGTAGTGATTTTGTGTTCTTTGTTTACATAAGATAATTACGGGGCTTTCTGAATCATCTACCAATCCTCAGCAATCTCCCAAATCTTCTAAAAGTTTTAGAACAAAAACAAAAAGTTTTGAAAACATTTTTGAGAGACGTTGAAATATTTTTTGAGAATCTATCGATATTTCCAAAGGTTGTTGAAGTCAAAGATGTCTTTACAAGAAATTGACCAGCATAGTTGGAAGTCTGCTGATACTAAGTTCTGAACAACAAAGATGGAAGTCTGCTGATATAGATGGTGGAAATGGAGTGTAATCAGCAGTGATTGAAGTTCTAATGATATCAACTAATAAAATGAAGATGTATTTAGCAGTGATGGAAGTCTGCTGATATTAATCGATAAAAGAAGTGGAGTGAAATGGTAAATATCTAAAGTCTGCTTATACCAATTAATGAATGAATGTGGTTATCAGTTGTTTGAACACAATGTTGATACTAAATATTGAATCAAAAAGATACCAAATATTGGAAATGTGTGAAGTCTGCTGATAAGACATAGTGACTAGCAGAGTTGAACGTCTGTTGACACTAATTGAGAAGAAGAAATGCGTGCAGCAGAGGTGGAAGTTATTTGATACTAATTGAAAACAACCTTGTGTTCAACAATGATTGGAGTTTTACTGAAACCAATTGTTTGAATCAAATGGTTCAGAAGAGATGAGAGTCTGTTGATATTAGTTTATGTAAGTGATTAGCAGAGTGTTAGGCGTGCCGACATTAGTTTATGTACGTGAAGAAAGGGTCGGCATAGATGAAAATCTGCTGATAGATGGTGATTAGCAGGAATGAAAGTCTGCTGATACTGGATGTATCTTATGAGCTTAGTAGACATGAGGGTTTGCTGAATAATGATGAGACATCAGACATTAAGGTCTGTTGATACTAATTGAGTGAAGAATATTTCAGTACATTATCCTTTTCGATGCCTTGACTTCTGGAAGGATAAACCATAAGCTTCATCGGCAAAGATTAACCGATGACTATGCTCCTCCTCAATAGAATCCCAATTAAGTGAGAAGAGCATTAAAGGCGAAATGCAAGATAAGAGCCATTTTAGTCAGATCACTTGTATCATAAAGAAGCAAGTAGCTCATTCTTAATTTGGCTAGAAGTAAAGAGTTGAAGGAACGTATTTCGCTTCTTGGTCAATAGCTAAGATGATGATTATCCTTAGGGTAAGGAAATCATCTGATCAAGACAGGAGAATTTTGATCGAGTTGTCTTGATGAGGGGGAACATCAGACATGAGATATTATTCTGGGATGAAATGTAGATGCCGCTTATTCCTTAGAAGGTCATCATTCCAATAGCAAATATGAGGTCTATTATTGTGAAGTATTTGAGACCAGAATTTTTGGAGAGAATGAAGATTCATTAGAACATCATGGGTTAAGTTGAGATCTTACATTTCTAAGAAAAGAGTTACATAGGAAGCAGTCCTTTCTGAAGAAATCCAAAATCATAGTAATCCATATTCTAACAATATTTCTTCTGATGAGATTTCTACCAATACTCTAGACGTTTTGAAGCAGAATAAGGTTTTGTTCAACTGAGTTAAAATTAGTTTTTAAGATACAAGTTGATCTAGTTATAATGACAACAGTTGATACCAGATGAGATCGAAGATTGTGATTATACTAAGAATCAACTATAGTCTTTTGAGCACTTTAAGTTTTTGATGAAAAATTAATGTTTTCTGTGCTGTCTGAATCAGATTCGTAAGAATAGATCGAATTCATAAGACTATTATTTAAAGAAATATATCATGGTTTCTTCTCATCATAATTATATAATGTCGATTAAGATTACTGATGTTTAAGGATTGGTTTGCTGTTGGGTTAACAGTAGAGTTATGTTTGTTGTTGTGGATTCAGAACAGAAGATCTGATATAAAAGTACAAGTACTGAATCCATAAGCAGAACATAAGATTTCATGCTATCAAAGAATATGCATACAAAGGCAGATAGACATGAAGTAAAGTTGTCTTGAACAAGTTCTCATTTAGATCAAAATGTAATAGATTACAACAAGGATCTAATGATAACAAAATTCAATACAACTTTCAGTGACTTAACTACTCCTAGTAAACAACTAATCTAAACACCTGATACATTTTTATTTTTACAAGGAGATGTCTATGAAGACCATGGACCCAGATCTGTTTAAACCGATTGGCAAATAGAATATAGGTTCGGTATCAAGTGTTTGAGTCGAAAAAGGCAGCCAAATGGGATTTCTACATTGTAAAAAGGTGTAGATATGCGATCCTGTCGCCTGCTCTTCCTTCTCCCTTCAGCTAGCTCTTAAGCCCAGGTGACCTTCACAAGCAAGCACGACTACCTTTCGAAAGTCGGCTGCTGTGAATTGTGCTGATCTCTCGGGAGAATCATGTCAGCGAAAGAATATGTAGAAAGTCTACATTGCTAAAAAGGGGCAGCCAACATGAGCACGATCACAGGAGTTTGGGAGAGGCATGCTAAATGGTTGTTGAGGTAAATCTTCATACAAGAGGAATCCTCAAAACAAACAAAACAACTTTCGGTGGATAGGAAAGGTAATACCAATTTGTTGAGAGAGAAACTTGATCTAAGACTAAGAATACTCCTAAGTAGCATTTTGAAGAGAAAGAATATTGTATAGGTGTCTATCATAGTGTTTGGGAAGTAGTTTGCGAGTGATAGAGATGTGGGAAGGAATGTCTCTATAAATACTCGCTGAGGCAAGACGAAGGACCGATTAAAGGGATGAATTCATTAAGACCAAGGAGTCCTTTTAACCACTCTCATTAAAGTCGTATAGGGTCGTGTGAGAGATGGTTTTGATTTCTAGATATCTGGTAAAGATTCTTCTTGGAAAGCCAAAAAGGTTTTTGAAAAGATAAAGCAGCTTTCTTAAGAAGATAAAAAGTTTTAGATGTGACAAAACAATTTTTCAGCAAGATTTTGACAAAACAGCTTTTTCGGAAAAAGGTTTGATTTTGACAAAATTACTTTTTAGAAAAGTGTTTTGATTGAAAGATGTTTACTTCTTTAAAACATTTTAACTTTACCGAGAATCTGAGAAATTCGTCTTTTACTTTAAGAAATAGTCAGTTTCAAAAAGTTTAACCTCAACCTTTGTAGAAATCATATTGTCTACTAAGGTGAAAACTTCTATAAGTTAACACATAGAACTGAGCTTATGAAGTACTACAACGCAAGATTGTTCGTCAAAGATGAAGGATTGATGTTCACGAATACAGAAACAGATCAAAGATAAATTAAACTACTTTGAAGAAATAACATCAAACCAGTTGAGTAAAGTGAATCATACTTAATAGATTAGATTAAACGCAAAGTATGATAAGCAGTTACTCAAGCGTTATATTTGTAGGGATAAGCAGAGAAGAACAGAGCATGCAAATATAAGGTTGTGCAGTGATGATATATCCATGATCTTGGTTACCAAAGAATCATAGAGATAAAACATAGAACAATCATATATCAAAACCCAGAGAGAAGAAGATATGACTGAAGCAAGTGAATAGTATCCTGCAAGTCAGTCAAGCATAATATTTTATGCTGTTAGAGAGATAATAAAACTTGCTTGTTGATCTTGAGAGATCATCGTGTTCAATATTTTGAAAATGAGATCATTAGAAAGCTAGAAAGCCCAAAAATCTAGATACAAGAATAAGTTTTTCAAGAAAATCCAGGGAATGTAGGAATGAGAATTTGGATTTTGAATATATTATTCTCCCTTGGTTTTATGTGCTCAGAGCAGGGGAAAGAACAAATTGAAGGATTGAGCACTAGACATGGGATGTACCTTAAGCGACAGTCATGTTCAGATCGGGGTAGATGTTCTTCAGAATGAGGCTTTTGGAACTTGAGCTAATATGTATGTATTACTTGATAGATGTTGCCCAAAGAATAAATTTCCTTTGCAACAACTTACAAAATCTTCAATTCGTATTTTTTAGTAATTGATTTCAGATGACTCTTTGAAATATATGTCAAGTTCCCAGAAACTAAATATCATATAACAGATGGATCAATCAATGCTTCATGATATGAAGTTTTTGACTCTTAACCTTTTTCATAAGAAGAAATAAGAATCATTAAAAATTCTTTCAGTTTAAGGTTGCAGAATTTTGAACGAAGAAATTTCTCTCGAGAAGGTGTTGATTGATATTAATCGTTAGCCTTATGTCAAGAGAATTTGAATCAAGGATTCATTTAAGATGAAAACATCCATCGAAATGTTATACATCTGAGAAAATTTTATTTATAGTGTCAATTTGAAGTGTACTTCTGTCGTATGAATAAATTTCTCATATTCAAGCAAGGAATCATCATAGGAATTGTCTAACTCAATTGATTTTTGAAAACAAAATAGTTTTTCAAGGTGAACATGTTTTCAAAAAAATTTCTCAAAAAATCCTTGTCAAAAGAGTTTTCAAATAAAGAATTTCTTTTGACATGCATTTGAAATGAGCAATCGAGGATCAAACTCTCAGGTGGTTAGACCTGTCATATAGCTTAGAGAGCTTGGCTCTGATACCAATTGTTGGTCCACAATGATGCTCAAATAGGCTAGAGGGGGTGAATAGTCTATGATACCAATTAAAAACTTTTCTTATTTTACATTTGAAGTATAGGTTTTAATGGTATAGGCAGTTAGCACAGTTAGCATGTCTGCTGATAATACATAACAACAGACTTGCTCTTAGTCGAGTAATGAACTCTGCTGGTGAACTGTCAGTAAATCAAAAGCCTGTTTGAAAGAGCTTAAGCAGCGGAAATAGTAAGGCTTAGATTTAGAGAAGTCTTAAGTAGTTGTACACGAATATATGATCAGAACAACATCACACTGAATCTTTCTTCCAAATGCAGATTTAGGAAATCATTAGAGAATAGTTTTTCAAATGATAAATCTATTTATGAAAGCTCGTAGAGAGGTGAAGACTGAAAGATAAATCATTTGGAAAAACATCTGAATTTATTCAAAGATAAATTATAGAATACATCAACCTAGACTCTCTATGTAAAGTTTTTGTCCTCATTATTCCAAGCCTTAATCTTTACTTAATCATTCATAGACAAATTCTTCAGTAAAGAAGGCAATATGAGACAAGAACGAGAAACCGATATGAGAAGACAATTTTCAAGGTCGTTCAGATAAAAATTATCTGAACGAATGAGTGCAAAGCACTCGACCTTCCATGATGATTGATTATTGCACAATCAACAACATTTGTATGGGAATACAAAAATGAAGATATGAATACAATATTTACAGACAACTCTTCATCTTCCATGGGCACCATCTGAAATCTATCTTCAAATCGATCCAAGAGCTTGACCTCTAACTTTAGGAATTAAAATCATGAAGCTCTTGTCAGAGGCTGAGTTCTTCGAAGAAGGATGAAGAACTCAAATCAAGAACTAAGTTCTTGACCAAGACACAGATCTCTGTCTATAGAAGTTTTTGATCTCTTCTTATTCTTCAATACTTTTCTTCTTAGCAATCCACAGAGAGTGTTTTGCTAAGGTCTGGGTATGCTCACTACAATCTTCTGTGAAGATCTAAGATGCGTTGGTGAAGACGATCTTTTGTAGATCTCACAGCTTCTTTGACGAAGAGGGTCTTGTTGCGGGTGCCTTCGAATCACTTTTGATCTGATGTATCACACTTGTTTTTGAAGAAGAGGGAAAATTTCTTTTATAGATCGAGGTCAATTTGATCGTTGAGAGATGAAGATGGATTTTCTATCCATTTGAAATAATGTCGTTGTTGAAGACTGTTGAATAGAGATGGTGTTCACTGGATCTTTGACTATTGGGTAAAAGCTTTGTCCTATAGATCCTGGAACTGTTACCCGTTAGACTGTATTGATAAGTCTCTGAAAAGTGAGTCTGAATCATAATGCACTGTCAGGTGGTATGTCTAATAAAGTTGATTCTTTTGACTTTTCCAAACTGCGTGAGTGAGAGAGAGAGAGAAAGAGAGTTTTGCAGTATCATAGATGTCAGGCTTCGTAAAGATTTGAGTGACTGGAAGCTTGCACATTTTGTCTTGTTTCAATCTACTGCAGTCTTGTCTCTCTGTAGCACGTGCAAAGCCAAGTCTGCTGGTGAGATGTTCAATTCGAGAAGTGAGTCTTTCATAAGAGAAGACTGCTGGTTACTGGTTACGATATGAACATTCAAACCATAGCAAGTTTGCTGGTGGCGAGTCTTCAAGGTATTCTGTTGCGCTCATGACAAGTCTGCTTGTGACGAGTCTTCTGAAGATCTTTGACACTACAGCAAGTCTGCTGGTTCTGGTGCATATGAATTGCTGGTCTGTTAATCATCATTAAGAAGGTAGGACTAGATTAGGACGACCTAACCTAAGACCTATGTGTTGTCAAACAAGCTGCAACACTAACCGGTACGCAGACCTTTTAGCCACTTGTTATGACACACGGTAATGGGAACAAACAAATCAAAATATTCAAAATATGCAAGGTGATAAGTTATTTATCAAGAAGCATATTCCAACAATCGTTTTCCGTTTACGTTTTCTTCATACTTTAACTATGGGACACATGCACATGTGCTTAATTGAAAACTACATATTGAGTTGCCAAGCCCAGATTCGCCCTAACGTACCGTGCTCCCGATCATATCACGTGTTGGACATGCGAGCAAAGTACGTGTGTGACACGGGAGCACACCATTCACCCCATCTATAGGGTTCCGTGTATGTGGCGAGCCGAGGGATTCAACCCGACAAAAAGGTGAGCATGACATGTGCCCAGCACGAGGGGCCACGTCTAGGCTAGCATTATCCCCTCACACAAGGTCATTGTATGCAGATTTATTCATAATGAGCATGCCGACTATACCACCTGCTCAGCAAGCATGTCAACTGTTCAACAAACATGTACCTTGCTCAGCGAGCATGCAGTACTCAACGAGCATGTCAGCCACTCAATGACCATGCTGACTACTCGGGTAATATGCTACTTCTTCAACGAGCATACCAATTTCTCAGAGGCATGCCAACTACGCTACAAACATACTACTTCCTCAACGAACATCGCTTACTCAACAAGCATGCCACCAACTCATCGAGCATACTCTCAGCAAGCATTCCAACTACTCAATGAGCATGCCCGCATTCCAACTACTCTATGAGCATGCCCTTTATTTAGTAAGCATGCCAACCGCTCATCGAGCATGTTAATTACTCAACGAGCTTGATGCCTATGATGGTGAAAGTGTAACGGCTCGGGAATGCGGGGAACCAATAGCGTGGAAACCACCTCCATGTCCCAAACATGGACCAGGTGTCGCCTCGTGAATGGCTCAACATGCTTGGCAGTTAAGGCCATTTACGAGGTAGTTAAAGTCATTAACTCGACAATTAAAACCCTTTACTCGGCAGTTACCTGCCATTGGCTATATAAGCCATATTTCAACACCTTACAAGGTATACACACTCTAGAGAGCTAAAACTCTGTCAATTTGTATACTCAAGTGAGATATATACTGATTTACACACACGAGTGTTCTTGCAAGGAACCTCCCTACGTTCACCCAAGTGTTTCTTTCCTTGTTGACAAGTAATTGGTTCAAGTGTGACCTCAAAGATATCCTTACATTTGAAGCCCAACAAGCTGCTTGTAAAATTTTTGGCCACATTACATATTATACCAATATTTATAATAAAGTTAATTATATTTTCTTAATTTGTGTGTACGATCAAAGAAGACAATTATTTAGGAATGAATGGAGTACATGAATATCCTTGGCATCCATGTTTATACCATTGCAAGTAACTAGGACATGATAGTTAATAAATGGGAATTTAGTAAAAATATTCAAAAATGAACAAACATTTTGGGACAAGAAATTTTTGAAAATGGACACCCATTTTGGATGGAAAGAGTAGTTATTATTAAGCTCAATTACCACGTTAAGTTATTTGAGCTTCCCTTTTCTCACTCAGGGTTGTCCATATTGAATCAAACCGTTAATATTTAAACTGAATTGAACCGAAGTTGACGGTGATTAACTAGTTTGATTGGATATTAGGCTGGTAATAGGGGATATAACTTAATTTAGTGGAACAACTCGGATATGATATTTACTGGTACTCGCACATTCCCCGGCCCCATGTTCTCTAACACGTACATTAAATTAAACAATGTAATTTTACTTTTATACATACTTATATTTTCCAAATTAACCTAATTATACTCCATTCGTCCCAAAATTATTGTCCTGATTTCCTTTTTCGTTCGTCCCAAAAATAATTGTCTTGTTTGAAACTTTCTTTTTTAAAACAACATTTTTACCACTTTACCTTTACTTTTTTCATCTTAATTTCATTATGGGCCAAATACAGATGGGTTTTAAAGAAAAGTACACATCAAATCAATATTAATAATCATTTCAATTGTTTTTTTCTTAAATATGATCTTTCGATTATTCAAGTTCGCGTGATGTGTAGGGTTAAACAGAACAATAATTTTGGAACAGAGAGAATATGTATTAGTTATGCGTACACCTTAAGATCGCATTCTTAAAGATTAAGGGCTTGTTTGGTTGTCGGGCAGGGATAATCAATATTATGGGTAGTTTTGAAATTAAAAATTTTAATCCCTTGTTTTTAAATGTGGGTGACAATAACATCACCATCTCCCTTTGCATATTTAGCGAGGGGATAAAGGCCTTATCCGGATAACATCCAGATAACTTTGATTATTAGTCTAGACCGTTTATTTGGTACCAAACACCCGTAATTCAGCATATTAATCATATCCAACCTGAATGTTGACTACTAAACGACTCATAAGACTTTTAAAGGTTTGGAAGAGTGATGATTAGGTTCTATGGAGTTTGTCTTAAAAGTTTGAAGTTATTTTTGTTATAGAGTATATGTAATATACACAGCTACCTAAGTAGTTAATTATTTAGACCTTTAGTTTTCATGATCTTGATGATTACAGATTACCCGTTCTATGTAGAAACTAGAAATACATCTTTTATTTAAGTTGCACTTTGAAAATGATTAAATGGTGTATTCTCACCAAGTTTCTTTCTTGAGTATTTAATTAACGTTGATCGTCAGATTATGTCTATGTAAACAAAAATATTGTCCATTTATCATTACATACTGGTATACCATAAATTAGTAGTAGTGAATTTATGGTATATTTTGGTTCTCCACTTTATGGAATTATAGCCGACACAACCTGTTAACAACATGGACATGGTGGCCATTTCCTTGTAGAGAATAAACTATGAACGCGTGACAAAGGGTCGGTGTATGTCATGTGTATCTCTTTGGGGTCAAGGTGGGAACTGGGAAGTTCACTTGGTGAGGCATACGGCATACCCCTTCCACCCCGGGCAGTATCATAATTCATGGGCAAGTAAAAATGCATCAAGTCCACTGATGCCACAAACCATTTCTTGGAGTTTTAGCTCATTGCAATGTACCCAGGTAAAAGTCACTTTTCACAAACAACTCGGGTAATTGTAGCCAAAAACTTAGTCCTACTCACGGATCTCTTTAACCCGACCCACCTCACCGTGTATTGAGTGAGGATTGATTCCATGTTTCTTACTCTCATCTTTTAGCCTTTCCTCTTATGTCCCTTTCTTAGCTTGATAGCTCATAAAAAATTCTTCAAATTATGACCATGAACCAAGCGACCTAACTACTAATTCATACTCAAAGAGAAGTCGAGCTAATGTGATCCCCATTAAGTCAGTCAGACACTGGCCAGGTTTCCCCCAACTTCTATTGAGCAATTTGTTGATCACATATCTTATGTTCCATTCTTGCAGGTTGATCCAAATGAGGATATCAACAAAAAAAACTGAACAGAGTAACAATCAATTCACCGAGCACTTTGTAAGCAAACCTTGGAATCACCATACTCATCGTTTCGAAACTTCATATGAGATGTTTGATGGAAATCACAAACTATCGCCTAAACCATGATTTAAAAAGTACAAGAAAATGGAGAGACACGACCACAAACAAATGATAGTACTCTATTTGGTTCCACAATTTGCCATACATCCCACTGCAATTCTGCAAGACCGAATCCACTACAGATTGAGGGAAATACAATAACATAAACTGATATTCAACCTAATCGCAAAGACTGAGTGCACAGGAACCGCTCACGTTCTTGAAAACAATAGGGGCACCGGAGCAATTGATGAAACTTTCAACTTCATTAATGTCATGACACGCTCACAGCTTGCCATATGTCCTCCATCTAAGTTAGCTTCCGCCTTTCTTATTAATGCCTTTGACCCGCGTATTTTTTACTTTTATTCGGTTACCTCGATCTGGGTTGCTCCATGTTCCCGCTTCTAGCTTGTTTTCCTCTCTCGTTTTGTTGATAGATAACCTGCGGTTTCTACTAATGGGTTGCTCATGCTTAACTAAATCCAACTACATTTTTCTTTCTATTTGGGGCTCCGACAAATAAGCAAAAATAAAAATAAAAAATAAAATAAAATAACTTTTGAAAAGTAAAAAAAAAAAGAACATTGAATATATACTGGTTGTCCCCATTGTCATGCCCTTGGCGGGTGCGTGTGGTGCACGTGCCTCTCTCAACCTGCTGATGGCTCGCAAGCACACCAGAGGATTTATTTTTTTCCCGGCAAAATCAGTTCTTACTTGTTTCAATTTGGGAACGCTTCGGATGACTAGGCATGGATTGATGCTCCTCAATCTATTAATGAACAACCTTTCTACTCTATATATTTCGCGCAAATGGTCCTCGTTTGTGTTGGTCCACAATAATGCTCAAATAGGCTAGAGGGGGGGGGGGTGAATAGCCTATAATGCCAATTTAAAAACTTTTCTTTTGAATATACATAAAGCATAGTTTGGTTGGCAGTTACAATTTATCAAGTTGAGTATGTCTGCCGGTAGAGGCTATTGGTAGACTTACTCAAAGCAGAAGTAACAACTCTGCCGATAAACTGTTTAATCAAATCAAAAGTCTGATAAAAGATTTGTATAGCGGAAAGTAAAGAGGCTATGATTTGGAGAAGTCATAAGTGGCTGTACACGAATATATGTTCAGAACAACAACACACTTATTTCTTCTTTCAAATGCAGGTTTAGGAGATCAAGTAGAGAATGGCTTTTCTAATGATAAAGTATTTATAAAAACATCATAGATATATAAGGACTGAGAGAAAATGTATTAGTAAGAATATATGAATTTATTCAAAGATAAATTACATATTACATCATTTAAATAATCATGTCGGCTTTTCCGGCTTTGTCTTCCTAAGTCTCAATCCTTACTTAATTATCCATTCAAGGATCATTAACTTGCAAAGGACAATAGGAGACGAAACCAAGAAACTGTTATGAGAAGGAAAGGATTCTTAAGGTCGTTCAGATATAAAAATATATCTGAACGAGAGAGTGTAAAACTCTCGTCCTTCCATGATGATTGATAATTGCACAATCAACAACATTTGTATAGGAATACAAATATGAAGATATGAATGCAATATCTACAGACAACTCTTCATTTTCTTCAGACATTGTCTATCATCAATCTTCAAATCTTGATCTCAGCCTATTGAAGTTTCTGATCATTCTCTCCTCTTTTCCAAGCTTTTCTTCCTAGCAATCCACTGAAGGTGTCTTGCTAAGAGCTGGATGAGTTCACTGCAATCTGTTGTAGAAATCAGAGATACGTTGGTGAAGACGATCTCTTTGAAGATTTCTTTTCTATGAAGTTCTTGAGTAGATTGAGTTACTCGTTGCTCACAATGTATCGTTTGATAATCTTAGATGTAGCTTACACTGTCACTACGTCTTACTTCCTTTGACGCTATCTGTTTATTTGAGCAAGAGAGAGGGTTTATATAGGCGAGAATCAGTTTGATCGTTGAGATATGAGGACTCGAAGATTTCTATCCGTTGGAGATGTAGTGGTTGATAACTATCGGATAGAGATCTTTTGTCCATAAGATCTTTGACTGTTTGGAGCAGAGATTTAGTCCCTAGATCTTGGAACTCGTTGTCGTCGACTAGGTTGATAAATCTCAAGAGTAGGTCGATGTACTTTGCCTTGTCGGTGGTGGTACGTTCAATAAAGTAATTGCTTTTTGACTTTAATAGACTACTTGAGTGAGAGAAAGTCTTGTAGCTTTAAGTATGTCAGGCTTTTTGAGGCACGGACGTATTTATCTTGATTTGAGCAGCTTCTTGACTTTTCTCTGTAGCACGTGCAGATTTTAAAGTCTGCCGGTGGAATGCTTCGAGCCAGTGGAAACAAGTCTTCCGATTCAGGAGAATAGATGTCTACCGGTGAGAGCATTATAACTTGTAGCATGTCTGCCGGTGATGGGTCTTAAGAGTATTCTGATTGGTTATCACTGAAGGCTGTTGACATAGCTGCAGGTCTTCCGGTGCTGAGTGCATTCTGAAGTGCTGGTCTGTTTTGATCATCATATAGGAAGGTAGGACTAGATCGGGTCACACCTAATCTAAGACTTATGTGAAATCATACAAGTTGCCACACTAACCGGTATGCAGACCTTTTAGTCACTTGTGATGATTCACTTGTAATGGGGGCAAGCAAATCAACATATATAGAATATGCAAGGTGATAATTAAATTATCAAGAAGCATATTCCAATAATCAACAATCTCCTCTTATTTGCTTGGAACCATTACAAAATGACATATACAAAGCACTAAAGCATTTATCAGACATAGTAATAGCATGTCCATAATGAATGATCATTTTATCTCAAGACATGTCCTATATTGATAATTACATATAAGCGATGGCTTTAGTATAGTCAACTATTGCTATTACAGACTCGATAAATCAAGGTAAATCACGGTACTGAACAAGTAATGCAATAGTGAAAACAAGTTAGATCACTTTGAATTTGAAAGAGTTTTGGACAGGATGTAAGAAGTTTTTAGAAGTCTTACTTGTTCATAAATTTTTATAGAATGAAAGCTTGTTTTGGCAAGTAAGAGTAACAAATCCTTAAGCAAATGTATGTTTTTGAAAGAGTTTTAAAATAAGGATTGCTTGTCATATCAATTTTCTAAAAAATCAATTTTTGGAAAATCAAATTTTGAAGACTAATACCAATTTTCTGAAAAATCAAATATTTGAAAACTAATACCAATTTTCTTGAAAAATCAATTTTTGGAAAATCAATTTTTTTTGAAAAACTTTTTATTTCTGTTGAAAGTAAAAGGCTTTCTGTTGAACGTAAGACTCAACAGAGGGTTTTAGTTTTAACCAAGATTTTCAACAGAAGTGCCACAAAGGCTGAGCATGATTCACTAAGAATCAACTTAGGGTGAAATGTCACATTTGTTTTGTGTGTTTATTTGGAATTTAGTTAAGTCAATTCTTCTCCTTACGAAAGGAAGGTTATCACTCTTTTTATACTCTCCTCCTTTAGTTATATGTCTGATACCAAGTTATATGTATATGTCATATAACTCTCCTCCTTAATGGTTGCAAGCACTTAAGAATAAGGTCTGAGGGATAGTTGCAAGCAAATAATAAAGAAGGATAACAGAAGAGATGCAGTAAGGTAGAGTAGATAGCTAAAGAAAAGACACTAAATAATAGAAGAAAGTACTAATAAGTTCAAAAAATACAAGCTAATTTGAATCTCCAAAGCTACCAGTGCTAGAATCTAGAGAATAATTTTTATCCTGATCTGAAAAACTTCTGTTGCCGAACAATTCTGTAGTGATCAGCAATTCTCTAGTGATTGGAAGGCGTTCGTCCTCTTTTTACCATGGAAAGAATGGTGTGGTAAGAGCATATGAAATAACTGATTATCCTAGCGTACTTGAGAATACCAGATCCATTCACTCGTCTTCGCTGGAAAGATCGACAGATGAGAGAAAAGACTACTTCAGCCCAATTGATGACATGAGAGTCAAGAACGGCAATGGTGAAGTTCCGGCCTGGTGTCGCTTCCCGTTCATGAAACAAGGCATTGGCTCGTAATCTCTCCAAGACAAGATTAACGCCTAAGGGATAGTTAAAAATGTCCCATGTACTTGAGTCATTTCGAGATTGGTGGCCAAGACGGCAGCCCATGATTCGCTGAGAACGTAATCACCGATGGATTCGTGGCTAGCAGAGGAAGGTCAAGACTCTTGAAAGGCCGACATTACGGTGACAAGATCGCGACTTCGAATGTGACCGAGGCTTTTACCATCTCTTGACATGTGCATCCTTGAACGTTTCGATCGTCGAAGGCAATAGAATTCTTCACAAAAGCGTGATGGAGATGAGTCCGAACTGTGGAAAAGATCCAAAATCTTTGCTCCAACAAAAGAGTCAAGGATAAATTGTTCTCCTTGAATCGCTCGACCAAGAATGGTAGGATTGATGGCCTACTATGGTGACGAAAGAAGATTCAGAGGGACCGATAGAGGCCGAGAAACATTTGTTGAAGAAGGCGGTCATGAAGAATTTCTCGAAGAAAAAAATGTGCAGCGATAATTG